>KK119444.1:0-69128 GCA_000611955.2 Stegodyphus mimosarum
TTAGGGCTATTACAATTCTTGAGATATTCCATAACGCCGTAGCGGAAATTTCTGTTTTCGGCTGTGGATTCAGGAAGTAAAATTTCTGTTCTTGCCGGTGTTGTGATATCGTCTTGTGCTATGATTTTGTGGATAGATTTCACTCCTTCATCATTAATCCCGAATAAAGCTATGTCCTCAGAGGCAGAATGCAGTTCGTTATTTTTAAAGTCCAACGAAAAATTGTATTTCCTTAAAAAGTCCAGTCCGAGTATGCAAGGGTCTGTAATTTCTGCTACATATGCCGTGTGATGGTAAGCGGCACTTCCAAAGGTAATGTTAACGTTTAATTTCCTTTCTATATTGATCTTCTCGCCGGACACAGTCTGGAGGGTAACGCAGGGCGGCGTCCAGATAAGTTTACCTTCGAGTTGTTGAGCCAAATCTTTTCGAATGATGGTAACATTGGCTCCAGTGTCGATCGTCATGTTACAAGGAATTCCATTGATTTCTCCCATGATGAAAATTCCGTTATTGCCGCCACTCACTGCAGAAATCTGAAGCGCTTTAAACTGGGGCTTTTCATTATCTGGCAACCTCCGCCCCGCGAGATGGCCACGAATTAGTTTCCCTCCTTCTTGAGAGGCGCGGTCTTAACATCCGTGCCCTGGGGTGTTCTGCAGTTTCTTCGAATGTGCCCTTCAGCACCGCAGTTCCAGCACTTTACGAACGGTTTCTTGTCACCAGTATTCCGTGTCAAAGCATTCACCTTTCTGGTTAAATCGTCTAGGCGAGCAGTCATTGGATCCACTGGTTCTTGTATGTGAGCAGCTCTGATTGGGTGGCGGTCTCTACGAGTGGCTTGCTGTGCTGCCTCGAATTTCATGGCATACACCAGAGCACTTTTTAAGTCCTTCACATCAGCCATTCGCAGTGCTTTCTGTATTTCAGGATCCCGGATGCCGTCGATGAAGTATTGCAGGGACAGGATTTCTCTTGTTTCTGTCGGGCACTCAGAAAAGGTGAGGTGGGACAGACTTTCAACATCCGTGGCGAGCTCCTGGAGTGTTTCCGTAGGCTTCTGTTTACGGGATTTTAACTGAAGCCTGCTATAATCTTTTAAATACTTCTCTCCAAAACGCAGCTCCAATGCGCCGGACAGAGCTTCGAAATCTAGCCTTTTGTTTTCCGGAAGTGTCTGAAGGATATCCGCCGCGTCTGCTCTCAGAGAAGCGCTAAGATGACAGGCCTTAGCTTGGGAATCCCATCCATTAGCTTCTGCCACTATAGAAAATTGTGTCTTATACACTTGCCAGGAGGTCTTCCCATCATATGTCAATAGCTTCAGAGAGGGATGCGCAGGCATGGCTAGAAATTTAAAATTATCCGAATTGTTGTTCGATTTGGTGTTGGACAGCAGAGACTCTTCCTTCGATTCGTTGCTCCACAGCAGAAACTCTTCCTTCTATTTGTTCTTTTACAGCAGAAACTCTTTCTTCAATGTGTTCAACTTTATTTTCAACAGCGTCAATTCTGCCTTCCATGGCCTCGAATTTATTTTCTATTACGCTGGTAATTTCTCTTGTCATTTCCTCTTGACCTGCTTCAGTCTTTTCTTGAACAGCCTTCATTTCATCTTTTACAGATTCCTCCATCTTTTCTTGAACAGCCTTCATTTCTTCCTTAACAGATTCTTGGCCAGCTTTCATCTCCTCTTTCACGGAATCTTGGCCAGCTTTAATTTCTTCTTTAAATGCAGCAAAGGCTGCCATGAATTGCCTTAATTGTTCTTCCATTGCTCTGGTTAATGGCATTCAAAAATCCCACTTCTGACACCAAAAATTGTTACGTGCGTAAGTGTTCGTTATATATTGAATGTACAAGTTGTTAAAAAGTTAACAAAAATTTATTCTTTCCACAAGAAATAAATTAAAATGCTGAAATATTTCTTCACAGATCTTCGCACAATATCACAATATCTCAAACGTTTAGCAAAAACTCAGTTCAAAACAGATAAAATAATTCTATCTCACAGCGAAATCGCTACAATCAATACAGCATTAAGTAAACAAACAGCAGTTCGCTTTTTACAGCTACAAGTATAACAGCAACAACAACAACTAACTCACTAACTGAGATGAGGTGTTTCACCTCGGCTTTTATAAGCTTTTTAATTATCAGTAGAACAATCACGATTTTTCTAGATTTTTCTGGATGGCAACAGTAATTACGAGATATTTATTTATTAAGCATTAAATGCACACGCTCTTTTATTTTTATCGTTATTTTTTTTTTTCGACGTAGCTTTCTCTTCAAAAATCGTCTGCGTTGCTAAGGCAGCATGAAGCAAATCTAATTACAATTCTAAATAAATAGGCAAATAAATGTGAAATTCGTAACAATATGAGTCCTGATTTGGATATCAAATATATTGATCAGTTTTTATCATACAGAAATAAAACTTTTTGTGTTTTATTTTTTACAATGAGTATAAAATTCTCCCAAATATAAGGACTGACGAAATATAAGAAATTAGGTTTCATAATTTTTACAAAATTGATTTTAAATTTAAAATTACCAAAGTATGAATCTTTAAATCATTTAAAACGTTTATATAAGTATATGTTGAGAACAGTGGTTACAGAAATGGAAGACAGTATCTGTCTTTGACCTTCTTGTATATCTGTTTAAAACTCCAGGTCTAAAGAACTAGTTAACATTAATTCTGTTCAGGATTGTCTTGAAGTAATGCATGGCATTGTCATTGAAAAGATCTGCCACTGTATGCCTCTCAGCAATTAAAAAAAATTCATATATTTCCTTTATTTTTAAAATTAAAATTAAGCAGCAGTGTGAAAATGAAAATAAAGGACAGTGAAATCATATATATGTCTGATCAAGAAAGCAAGCACCCTCTGATGAATTTGTGTGGCTTCACTGCCCCTTCCCCTTTTTTTGATACGATTTTTTTTTTTTTTAAGTAAAAGAATGTAGTGAAGTTTTTTTCTTTCATACTTGTGCAGTTTCATTGTAAATATTCCATTTTGTTTTTGTATTTAAAATATTTGAGTTTTGCCATGTATTTATGCATTTTATTCACATGTTTTTATATTTTTTCTTTTGTGTTTATGCATTTTTACAGTTATCAAACTGGCTTTGGATGATTAAAACTCACATCATTCTTCAGTACTCTTTTTAGCTTAAATCAGCAAATTTGAATCTTTACTAATAATTTAGATTACTGCAGCTTTATGCATGAGTCAGTTATGTATTATATTTTGTTTCATGTTTTGAGTCTTGTTTTAATTTCATTATTCAAGGTGATTATAGTTGTAGTAGAGTATATTCTGGTTGACATATTTTGTTGAAATTTGGTATATATGTTATAAGGATAATGGGGAAAAGAAAACTGTAGTAAAAAATACAACCTCAGATTTTGACTACCAGCTGAAAAGATTGAACATAATGAATAAGAAATGCAAACTGGACACATGAAACTTTGTTTAACCAAAATATTTGTTTAGTGTGTGTTCCATTTGTATCAATCATATGTTCAAAGTGCATTATCACAAGTTCAACAGCAGTGCAAAGGGATTCTCGAAGAAATGGAGCAACATATCATCGTTGTGCTTGCTTTCAATTCAGGCAAAATCTATACATTTTCTCCATAGACACAATCTTTCAGAAACTCCCTCTACACGAAGTTGCAGGCATTCAAGATTAGAGACAAGGAAACCAGGCATTGGGAAATTTTTAGGAATTACCCGGTCATCTCAAAAGTAAACATAAGGCAGTTTCTTCACTTATTAAGCAATATAGAGTTTTGTACCATCTTGCTTGAAAGCTTATAACTTGCTGCTGTAAAAGTTTGCAGTGAAGGACATTAGTGATTGCACATCTTTTAGGTCTTGAGGAGTGCTCTTATTAAAGAAAAGGGGACCAAAAGTGAAGTCAGTAATAAAATCACACCATACAGTCATGTAATAGAGTGTAAAGGCTATTCATGCACAACATGACTTCATGTCAGTGATGCATTCATGTGCTATTAAATGCTCCCCAATAAATTCTGGTTTATGAACTGTAGTGTCAAATGAAGCCAAAGCAGTGATTGCCTTGCTGACAATCCTTGATGATGCAGACATCATTGCACTGTACATGTGTGTATTTGTGCTGCACAGCACACAATTTCTTGACCCAAAGTACATGATCTGGTTATATGATCCTCAACAATGATCTGAACAAGATGTTTGTGATCTGGGGAATTGGTAAATTTGAATCATTTGGAGGTCCCATATAGTGATTTTTGAATGAAAAATCATCATTTCAGTCTACCTTTTCATATTACTTTTGAGGTGTGTTCACTCTTGCCTGTAATGTGTACATGCTATGAAATGCTATTTTATCTGTATCCTAGTGTGTTGTACTTTTCATGAAAATCTCAGATTTTGTGTTCTTCCTTCAGGATGTAGCACTTTTAATGACCAGAAGTCATATCTCTTTTATTGGTTTTACCGTATGTAAGTTTATGTTATTTTAAATAATTATTGGCAGAAATATTTGTTCGTGTATTAAGCAAATTTCAAGCTCAAAATTAAACAAAATACTTGATTAATCGTAACAGAATTCCTTATTTATTTAAACACTATTTTAAATGTATAGTTTTTATGGCTATCTCTTATTGGCAGGTGTTCATCAATATTAAATTCAAATTCTTAGTCTTTTACATAGCAAATGCTTGTAAATGTTTATTTATAACTGAATGAGTGGATTTTTAAAGCCAATTGAAAAAAGTAATTTTTCCTTATAAAATGATGAAAATATGATGTTGTGCAGTACAATTATATCACACACCTCAGACCCAAGGATTGTGTAGATTAGAGAGCTTTGAGGACTATAACTCATGTCTTTCTGATTTCTGCTTATGGTTTTTTTACATTAAATTTAGACTGTTTTTATACATAACTTACACGTTAGAAATCAATTAGAGATTCATTGAATATTAAATTATTATTATATATAAGAAAATGTCAGTACAATTAGAAAACATTGTTGTGAGAAAAAGAGACAAGTATACTAAAGAATTTTTTTATAGAAACACATGAAAATACTTTGTTAAAAAATGTGTATCTATGTACAAAAATACTTGTTAAATAAGTTTAACACTGAGTGGGAAAAACAAAACTAAGCATATAAATAAATACACTTTTTGCAAAAACCTCAGCAGCACAGTTTTTCCTAAATTGAATACCTACACTAAATTCGAAATTTTTCGCAAATTTTTTTAACATAAAGTATTTTGATGTGTTTCTATAAAAAAATTCTTTAATATATTTGTCTCTTTTTCTCTCAACAATGTTTTCTAATTGTATTGCTTGCTTGTGTTGTTGGAGTAATAACATCAAAAGCGTCTTACAAGTGTTAGAATTGAAATTTTGGTTTTATTTAATAAAAATTCTGCTTTTTTATGCTGCTGTTACCATGTTTTTGATTTTTAATGTCACATTTATCTCTGCAAGGGCTGATATTAAGAATCCATTGTTATCACATGCTTGTTCATTAAGGAATTTTAAATAAAAAGGAAACGAAAGAACATATAAATTTAAAGTTTGCTGTATAAAATTATTAGCATATTTCCAGATTTAGAAGTGAAATTGAAAATCAGCTGCAAAAATGCAAGTAACTGCAAACGTTTTTAAATGATTTTAATAAAATTTTGTGTTCATTCATAATTAAAGCGTGCAGTGGATGTAGAGGCAAAAATAACTTTTCTTTTTAGAAGAAATTTAATTTTTTACCAAAAAACAAGTGTCATGTAGTGCTATACAGGGTGATTCTAAAATGTATAGCAGAATTATAAAGGCATGTAGTAGGAACAAAAAAAAAGCAGATTTTATAATGGATTATAATGCAGAAATGTCATGTTGAGATGGAAGAAGGTGCATTTGTAATCGGTGAGTGAAAGCATTCTGGTGGTATAAATCATTATTCATATTGTGGATGTCAAGTGATGGATTCGTGATACAAACTGGAGCTTATGATACGCATTTAATATATGGGGCTATGAAGGAAATAGAACAAGTACTCAGAGAATGTATTGTCCCAAGTAGACAATGTTTTAGCATGTTAAACAAGAGGTGTGGAAAATTGAATCTTGTGTTACTGTTTGGGGTCACAGTTTTGAGTACCTATAGTAAAAAAATTAATGATTAAATTATTTCTTTTGAGACTGCTGTACTTTTCTGTTGTCCGTTCTTTCCATATGTGCCAACATAGTGTAATAACTTGGAAGTAGTTGTGATGTAGCAGATGCATAACAAAGCAGGAACTTGCAGACATTGATGAGTTCAATTATTTCCTTTTATTCATGGTTGGCACATATTTTTCATTAATCTAACATAAATAAAATAGACATAACCACACCTTGGTCTCTGAGAACGTTTTATATCAGTATCAATAAACTTATATAATATATTTTTGAAAACAGCAAGCAGCAGCAAGTTCGCAGGTGTGAAGCAGACAGTGAAAAATGTCACATTCATAAGAAAATGTGGGAAAGAAGCATAAAATGTTTTGGTTTTCAAAAAACGTGATAGGCTATAACATACCTGCATTGCAGTGTTATGTAAGATGATATTTAAATGATGGAGTTTAGATTGCTATATTGTGAGTAGTTACTATTTTTGGGACAGAAAGGGAAAATACCCAAATTAAAATAAACAATAAAAGGAACTGTTGCCAGTTAAAATTAGAAGTTTGCTTTACATATTTTTATCTGACATATTACACTTGCTATTTCTGCAGACACGTTCCATTACAAAATATGTTTAATTTCATTATGCCTTTACATTTTTGGCAGGTCTAAATATAAGACTGATGCATGTATATGTGTGGGTCTTAAGTCAGATAAAAAATATGTAAATCAAAATTCTAACTTAAACTTGCAATAGTCCCTTAACTCTTCAGTTTTATTTGGGTATTTCGCCTTTCTGTTGTAAAAAAATGTGATTGCTTATAATAAACCTCTCTAATGTGCCTTGTTTCAAAATTAATAGTTATCATCATATGATTTGATATGTAATACTGGTGGTATAAATGGTTTTGCAAACTGAAATTCAACCAAATAGTAATAATTTTAGACAATTACTGATTTTTTTTTTTTTTTTTTTTTTTTTTTTTTTAATTTTAAGGCTTGCAAGTAAGTAAAAAAAACAAACAAATACAACAACACAACACAAAAATAAAATAGCATTACACATTCACAGGTGACATGTGAATATACAGAAATAAATATACAGAAAGAAGATAATACCATTTTATCTTGAACACGCACATGAAGAGGAGAAGGAAACTTAATATTTATGGAGTTTATCTGAAAATGAGTTCTCTTCCTCCTTCTGTAAGCTTTGAAAAGTAGAACTACAAATGTTTCACACTCCATCGATGCTACAAGAACACAAGTCTATGTTAGATGGCCCAAACTTCTTCAGATATGGGTTGAAATTATCCTGTCCAGTTAAAAGTTTAGTAATTTCAAAATTGCAGAAAAAAATGTTTTATTATTTAGTCTGTGAGGAATGGAAGGGAAAATTAATTTACTCAAAGAGGCAGAAGAATTTCTGTATCATTCATTCCACGTGAGAATTTGTTTCTTGAAGAATTACTTAGGCAGTGTCACTGGGGTGTTAAATTGAAGGTTTGTAGCTTGTTTTTGCCAACCAATCGACCTTTTCGTTTCCTAGATTGCCAGTGTGACCACATATATGAGAAAACATGACACCTTTATTATTAAGGTCTTTAAGAATCTCATGAAAAGAGACAATTAATTTATTACAGGAAAAAGTCTACGTAAGAGAATTAGTGCAAGTAAGAAAGTTATCACTAAATGAACAATGATTAAATTTCTACTTACTGGATTCAATAATGCGCAATAATTTGGCTTCGGAAACTCTCCAGTCATTTTGAATTCTAAAGAGTTTGTATTCTAGTTCGGAACCAAGATGAGAAATGACATAAGTTAGCCCAATTCAATTATTAGTTTTACTGTTATCTGTATAACACACAACTGGAAAATCGTCTTCAATGGTATTGTCATAAATTATAGTTTGAATTGGAAAACGATCAGCAAGAGAGGGAGATCCTCAGACAATACCTTGGTATCGAACATAAGTTTGTTGATACTATCTTTAAACTCTTTGTCATGGAAAATGTGAAAATCAGTTGGGGGAAACCTCAGAATTGCAAAGCAGACTTCATAGCTAATTGTACTGTAACCACACACAACTCTTAGTAAAAGTCTTCTCTGAACTGTGAAGGATATGGGAATTAATCATCTTCTCTAAAGCTAAAGCTCTTCCCCCACTCTAGAAGAATATTGGACTAAAGGGACTATATCATGTTTATAAGTATACCAATAACATTGGATTTTAAACCAAAACGTATTGCAAGAAATGCAGTTAAGTTCTCTTTGTATATTTTCACATTTTTTGAATTAATACATATGATTTTTCCAGCAAAATTTATGATCAAGAAAAATGCCTAAATATTCCATTGAGTAAAATATTATCATAGTACAATTGCTGTTGTCTACAATTAACATGCTTTCTTGTAATTATCATAATTTTAGATTTATTAGGATTGAACTCTTAACTTCTGCTCTCTAAAACAATCTCAAACTCTATTAAGCTGTATTAAAAAGAGCACTGGGACACTTTATTTGAAAAAAAAATCAGTAGATGATCAACAAAAGCAATTGTTTTTAGCCTGGAAAATTTGAGAGTCTAATCAAAAGAATATTCATAATTAAATTCTATAACAAGTGTCCAGAAACAGAGCCTTGAGGGCAACCTCTTGCCAAAGTGCAGGAAGAAGTAGCGTGGAGAAATAGCAATGCAGATCTGTCATGCAGAAAATCTTTAATAAAAATAATTAGAGGAATTTAATAAAAATGATTATTATAATTTATAATAGGTGAAAAATATTACATGGAACACCAGCTTTCCTCAAAAAGGCAACTATCCCAGGCCATCAGGTGGGGTGAAAAGCATCTTTGATGTCAAGGAGTTCCAAAACTGTGCAAATTTCTCTTCTTACATTCATCCACCATATCCTTCAGGTACAGGAAAGCATCTTCACAACTCTTATAATGAGTGAAACCAAATTGTGTTTTGTGCTTTAACAGTTTTTTATTGTGTAAGAACAAGATAATTCTATTAACAAACAATTTTTGTAGGCATTTTTCTAACATGGAAAAAAAGACTTAATGCATTTCAAATTATCTAAATGCAGAATAGAAAAACCACTTTTCTTAGGGACTAAAACATTTGCTGTCTTCCAGCAACGAGAAAATGAACCAATCTTCGAACAAATATTGAAGATGAAAGCAAATTTAGAAACATTCTATGAACTTGCTTCAAACTTTCATTTGAAATAGAATCAAGACTTGGAGCTTACTACAATAAGGTTTTTAATAATACTATTAATTTCTGAACTAGTGAAAGGAGGATCCTGATTACTAACAGAGTTTATGAAGCTTCAGTCTAAGTCATTCTATGAAATGAATTATCTATGCTGAAAGAGTCAATTGGAAAACTTCTGTTAAGGACCTTGTTTACTGTTTCTTCTAATGACTTTTTAACATTACTAGATGGGAGACCAGCTCCAGTGACTTATTTTCTTTTCATAAATTTTCCTTTATACCATTCATACGTATTTTTTTCCAAACTTTCCTTTCATTAATTTTCATCAGAAAATCTCTCCAAGAGGGGAGCTTTCAGCTAGTGAAGATATTTTTATTTTTGTTTATATTAGTCTTTTAGAGTAGTATTATGATTTCATTGAAATGAACGTGTAGCAGCATTAACCTACTTTTTCATGCATTCAATTTCAGTAGTTTACAAAGGTACCTAGTGAACTCTTGGCTTTTTGACAGACGTAGAAACCTTTGATGCATCGTAGATAATCAAGACAAAATTTACTAGTGGAAAGTTTAAGGCATGCTTAAATCTATAGCAATCAGTAAACTCTGAGAGCTGATCTGACTGTTTACATAAATAGTAAAAAATATCCCAGTTAGCTTTCTTTACATTGAAGACTATCTTGTTGTTATCTCTGTCATAAAGGGATATTAGAAGCTACATATAAATCAAATTCAAGGATTCATAATCCATCTGACCCCAACACAAAATATCTTTGAGAAGATCACCTTCCACAACCATAATGTCGACATGACTTGAACCTTGAGTACTACAGAAAGTAAGACAATCATCATTGATAACGAACAGAGTAATTCATATTTAAAAATTCACAAATCTGAAACTGGACTATGTCAAATTTCAAATTTACTGTTGGCATCCATAGCCCAGATCAATCTGTTACAGTTTTTCTGTTCAGTTCAAAATAATATGAGAAAAAAATAAAATCATTTTTATTCAAAGTAAAATGAAGCAACACCATATTATAATCAATATTGTAATGTTAAGGCAAGTAGAGTACTCTTGATTCCATATAATAATAGCAGCTTTAATGGTATCACTATTAGCATCAAAATATACCTAGTAGGAGTAAGGCAATTTGGGAAGAGAGCATTTATATGAGTGAGGCTCTTGAACAAGAGTGATACCAATGTTAGAATTTTCTGTATTTAAAGCAAGCTGAATAGCCTTTTTCAAATAATGAAGATTAAGTTGAATAATTTTAAGAATAGAAAAGGGAAAGTTACCCATAATTAATTTGAGAAATAATTCTATTCTTCATAAAAATATGAGAAAGGCTTATGCTTTCTTGCCAACATCCTTGATTTTGCCATTATAACAGGTACAATTTGTACAAGCGTAGCTTTCTTGAATTAGGCAATGCTCGCATTTGTGCTCTTTTCATATTTGAAGCAAGCAACATAGTTTCTCTAGGCAGCTCCTTGTGGTTATAGCCAATGCTTTTAATGCATATTTACTATAATAAAAGCCTCTACTTCATAAGCTGACCACTCAAAATGCAAATATCCAAAAAGTTTCGTTTTGACAACAATATGCCTTAAATTTTGGAATTTTTTGAAGAGTAAAACAAAATTTCATGCTGTTAATACATTCAATATCACTAAAAATATCGGAATTTTGAACAAAGGGAACAGTTAACTGTCAGTTTCATTTGGCACATTTGTAATAAGTGGTGCAGGATTTTTCTGCCTTGGAACAGAAGGAATTAGTTCAGAAAATTGCACTAAAATTCTATTATTAAAAATCATCCTAGTATTTTTAAAACCTAATTTCTTTTCTGTAGGATTGATTTTTTTCTTTCAAAGTATTTTAAAATCAAGAGATGAAAATTTTCCAATCCAAGAACTGCCAAACACAAGCAAATTACAGTAATTTTACAGTTCTTTCTCATAGATGGTTATGCGATATCAGCAATGAAGGTTTCATAACTGAGGCTTTCAGACTTGTCACACAAGCTTTGTGATAATTAACAGATTGTAATCTTTCAAAATTCTTAATTATAAGAGATTTTAACTTACCCAAATCAGTCATAGCATGTTCCTTCAGCTGTTCATATTACATTTAGGCAAAAGTGCTGTGTTCATAGTAGCATAATTATTTTTCAAGAGATGTGTAAAATACAAGTTCTTCATCCACAGTCTTGAAATCAAAATTATATCAAAACTAATGCACTTTGAATTAAGATTTTGTTCTAATACACTGAATTAAGATTTCATCCTGAACCTCTCACACTTCTCAACCTTTCTAGACTGTTGCTACACTGGTGTGTTCTTACCACCATAATATCAAAAATATATAAATGTTCTAGAACTGAAGTATTGTTCAGCATCTACGCACTAACACATTCTGAATTAAGATCTTGTCCTCAGCACTTCTCTTCTGGTTTTGGGCTATCTAGACTGCTGCTGTGCTGCCCTCTTCTTACCACAACAATTGAGACTGTTCCTGGAGCGCTGGGTGCTTACGTACAGTTTTTTTTTTTGTGTGTGTGTGTGAGCTCCTATATGAATATATGGATAAAAAAGGACTATGGGGCAAAAAAAATCATTGGATAATGTATTTGTCCTTGCAACGGTAACTTTACAATATACCGATCAAATTTGTCATCTCTAAATTTTGCTCCCAGCATGGGGAGCTTTCATTGCATACCTGCCAGAATATCAAAATGTAAATGTTCTGGAACAGGCAGAATTAGTGTGAAAAGTTATTTGCAACGGCAAATATATATTAAAATGAAAATGATTATTTAAATATGCCTTATTACTGCTTCTTATTGTATATGCATAACTTCAAGTATATCTAATTATGAATTGACATCTATGCAATCAACTTTAATAACTCATCATAATATATATATATATATATATATATATTTGTGTGTGTGTGTGCTCTTTTTATCAAGTAAAAAAGTGGATTTTTTTTTTTTTTTTTTTTTTTTTTTAAAAAAAATTTCTTCTCCTTGCCTTTTTTTCCTCAGTGTAGATCCATTCTCTGAGCTGTTGTTCCTTAAAGTTTGGGATATTTCTAAAAAATGTTTCTTAAAATTAATACATACTCAGAGAACTGTTTCACAGCAGCCTTTTTCCTAAAACAGCCACTTTTGAGTGTGACTGAAAAGAGGATGAACATCAGGTCTCTAAGGTGACCACATGGTTAGAAGATCAAAATCATTTGGAATTGTGGACTATCATAGGGAGATTCACGTATTACACTACATGTAGATATTCCTAGTTTCATCACGAATATCTTTTAAAAATTAATTATTTAGCACTAAGCTATGTTACTTATTAGATTTATATTTTTACAGTAAACTAAAGTTAAATCCTAATTAAATTTCTTTGTAATATCCTAAACAAATGTATCTGATATTAAATCAAATATTTTACTGGAATTAAAAAAACAGATTTAATGCTTTGGCTCTCCTTTGATTATGATTTAAACAGACAATTGCGTAGGTTAGTCCAATGAAGAATCTAGCCTTGTGTCAATTGCAATATGTTATGTTTATCTATACATATGGCTGCATTTTTTTAATTACTTGTAATTTGTATTTCTTTTATTATTTTGTAAAAATATATTATGTGAAGTTTTAAACTCCAGTGTGTAATGTAATAATAGATTTGGAGGGTTTGGTCACTACTGTGGGACTGACTGTCAGGTTACCCTGTGTTGAGTGGTGGCAGGTAACGTATCAAATTCCTTGTAATGATTGGTAAGTTTGTGAGGTTGCATAATTCTTAATGCATTTTAAGTTCAAAACATTTATTACAATTACGAGGGGCTTTTTACAAATATGTATACACTGGTTATCATAAATTAAGAAAAAATCACGATTACTGAAAAAGTTAAATGTAGAATTTTATGAAACTTACCCACAATATACAACACATAGTAAGGTATCAAATAACATAAAAAGAAATAACCAGACAATTATGGTAGTATAGGAATCAGCACATGTATAAAATGAACAAATTGAAGGTGTCAGTTTGCTATAGGAAAAGTATCTTCAATGTGGAATATGATTGCCTCTAGAAGCAATACAGCACATAGAGCGATGTGTGATGCTATCAATTATGTGGTCTATCAGTTCCATGGGAAGTGAGAGCCATTGCTCTTGCAAAGCAGTTGCAAACATGACAAGGGTCTGAGCGAGCAGATTGAGAGCAGCTAGATGTCTTCCTAAAGCATCCCAAACGTGCTCGATAGGTTTCAAGTCAGGGGTTGAGCTGGCCACTCCATGTGCATAATTGTTTCCTGTTGAAGATAATCATCTACGATGCAAGCCCTGTGTGGTCTTGTCATCCTATAACAGGAAAGCATCACCTATTGCCCTGGCATATGGGCGCAAATAAGCATCAAGGATGTCATCTCTATAAACCTGAGCATTCATAGTTCCCTTTGAAAAGACAGGGAGGTCTGCACCCAAAGAGAAGCCACCCCAAACACAGACACTGCCTCTTCCATATGCATCTTTTTTACAGATAATAATGGGTTCCAGGTTCTCTCTATATCAAATAACGCCTACTATCGCTTTCTGGACTAAACCTGCACTCATCCGTAAAGAGAACAGCCCTCCATTGATCAGACATCTAGTGGGCATGTTATCATGTCCACTGCAAATGGTCCCTCATATGACATGACGTGGGCAGCATGCAAATGGCTAGTCACCTCGCATACAGACCCCCTTCGTGAAGCCTTCTACGCATAGTTGATGTTGACACCAGCCTTCCGGTGGCTGCAGCAAGGAAGGATCTAAGAAGAGTTGGAGTAACGGTTCTATTTCTGCGTGCACATAATGTCAAATATCGGTCATCAGCCCTTGTCATATGAGTTGGCTGTCCTTGGCTGAACCTCCTAGATGTCAAATTTTTTATTTGAAATTGCCTCCAAAGTCTATGAACCACAGAAGGACTCATGTTTAGCCATCTAGCCACTTCTGTTTGACTTTGTCCTGCCTCTAGTCTCCCAATGGCTTTCCATTCTAGTTCTGCAGGCAAATGATGCCTGGATTGTTACGAATTGGCTATCTCAGATTTCTGATGTTACTGTCCCAGTGAATTATGTGGGCTTGCTCTCAAACACTGACTTTTATGCTCTTCGCAGATGATGTATTCTGAGTGCAGTGCCACTGATTTGCAGATTGCAGTTTTACTCAGCTACTCTTACTTGACAACATATTCAAATTTTACACGGTTTGGCTTAGTTTTGAGGGAGTTATCGCTATTTTTGTGATTTTTTCTTGATTTATGATAACCAGCGTATAATTCATAGATAGCATATAAGTACTGAAATGAATTATAGTCCTCATAGTGTGAGGAGTCTGCTAACGAAGATCTCTCTAGTCGAGAGCTTAAGATCATTGTAGGTCTCTCTTGTCAAGAGCTTAGGAGCCTTCTTTTGTGCTACTCCGATGACGAAAATCTTCAGACTGAATAAGTCATACTTCATTAATTTTACCATAGTACTTTACATCCTCTGATTCATTGTATCTAGAACGAAATCAGATCATTTGTTCGCCATCCCTCCTGAAATCGAGAGGCTTTGACGACAGACACGGTGCAAAACATTAAAATCTCCTGACGCTTGTCTTGAAGTTATGTCTCTTGCACTGTCAACTGGAATGAATTATTTCATCTGCGATGTCAAAAACATGTCGTGTGACACATCATAAAGGCTTGGGAGCAGTGACTTGCAGGGATCACACAGATCTCTCTAGTCAAGAGCTCAGGAGCTTTCTTCTGTCTTACTCCAATGATGAAAATCTTCAGACTGAATTAACTACACCTCCTTAATTTTACAGTTGAATTTTACATCCTCTGATTTGTTATATCTGTAACAATATCCGAGGAAAAATCAGGTCATTTATTCGTCACCCCTTCTGAAATTGAGAGGTTTTGACAACAGATACGATGCAGAACATTAAAATCTCCTGACACTTATCGTGAAGTTATGTTTCTTGCACTATTAACTGGAATGAATTATTGCATCTGCGATGTCAAAAACACGTCATGTGACACATCATAAAGGCTTGGGAACACAGTGATTTGCTGGAACCGCATGCACAGTTTACTTATGTGTGGTCTGCCGCAGATTATTAATAACTTCTTATAAAGGATGTTTATAAAGTCTCTATACATTTTTGAGAAGTATGTTCTAATTCCAATTTCTTTGGAGGTGATCTGAAAGAATAACCATTGTTTGTTCCCATACACATGGATTAACGTATCAACAGATGCAGAAGGACTTCACCCACAAATTCAGAAAACAAGGCCCTACCAGAACAGGTATTAAGACCTTAGTAAAAAAAATTCAAACGAACTGGTAGTGTTAAAGATGAAGACCATTCTGGGAGACCTTCAGTAACACCACAAGTTGAGCAAAGCGTGCAAGAAGCAATTATGCTTAGCTCCCAGGCATCCACACGAAGACTCAGTCGGGAAGAAGGCACATTCCATCTCAGTGGCCATGTTAATAGGCATAGTTGCTGAATAAGGGCTGATGAACAACCAAACATGTTATACGAATCTCAGGGAGCCACACTTAACATATGGATTGGAATAACTAAGCTCTATGGACCTTTCATATTTGCAGAAAGGACCATCACTGGAGAAATTTATCAGGATATGTTGCAACAATATCTTGAGCCACAGTAGTATCAGATGGCATTACTGACACTGTTGTCTACTAAAAGGATAGAGCACCTCCCCATTTTGCCATTATTATGCATAATTATCTTAATAAAACTTTTCCTGATAAGTGGATTGGTTGGTTGTCGCTTTCAAAAGCTTTGGGCTCCACAGTCACCAAACTTAACTCCCCTAGAATTTTTTGTGTGGAGTTTTTTCAAGTGTACTGAGAGAAGACTGGCAAGATTGAACAATTAAAACAGTGAATTTTGGCTGCAGCAGCTGAAATTACGTCAATAACTTTACATAAGGTGTTCCAGAATGTAATGAAATGGTGACAATTGTGCCTAGACACTCGGGGGGGGGCACATTGAATTGTACTAATTTAGTGTTCTCTTGTGTTGTATTTTCATGTAAATAACTTATATTTCAGAATAAGGCCTGTTTAAGCAAAAATGTATAGAGACTTTATAAACACCCTATACTTTTTATACTATTTTTTTGTATTGAAAAATTAGTTTCTCATATTTCCGTCAGTGTACTGTTAACTGAATAATGCAAATCATTTTTTATTACATCCAGTATAAATTCTTAATTTTTGTTTATATATTTCAGACAAACTCATGCCAGCTTCAAAAAGCTTCTGTGTACAAGTCAGGAAATGGCTTCCAACAGCCACAGATCAAAGTTTAAAAATGAGGCAATTTTCCTCTTAATTAATGACATGGAAAAATTAATTGATGCTCATCACCAGACTGTACTTTCCTTGAAACGACATTTGGAAATTATATAGTGCATACTTGCATGTAATATTTTAGAAATTTGTATTAAGCCTTCAAACAGTTAAAATGAGACTTGAGGTGAAAATGAATTATGTGATCAGATGATGTATACTCGACTGAGTTTTACAGTAACTTTTAGAATCATTTAAAACTAATAAAAACATTGCATTTAATGTTTATAAACTTGTGCAATATATGTCTGTGGATTCTAGTTTTAGATCTGGATAATATATTTTTAAATATATGAATTTATATCAAAGGTTTGAGAACCGAAGTTGAAAAAAAAAATGTCATTGTGCAATGAATCTCATTGGTCAAGTTTGAAACTTTAATTTTTCTAATGTTAGCATTTAATCTTGGTGAATGTCTTGCAATCTAATTGCAGAAATTAGCTTTATTTGTAAACCAAAGATGTATCGAAATATATGCGTCTATTGTTTTTAAAATTGTCATATGTGTGCTGTAGAAAATATTTTATACCAAACCGAGTTTTAAAGATAATAAATTTTATTTTTTTTCTGTTTGATTTATATTTTAATAAATTAACTTTTTTTTTAAGTCTATTCTTTTAATGTACTAGATTGTGTCAAGTATTGTGACTTCTTTCTTTCTTGCTTTTACATTTTAAAAACACAGTAATAAATTAGAATGATTTTTAGTGTATTAAAATACACTGAAAATTGTTCTGACTCATTTTTTAAGCATATTAGGCTCTTATACCAAGTTGAGGAAAGGGTGAGGCACTTGAATTTTGTGAATGACTACTAGGGGTGTCAAATTATATATGAAAAATCAAAAACTTCTTTTAAAAAACTGTAATAATTAATTTTTTTTAACTTTAAAGCATATCAATCTTAAAAATGTTGCTTTTAATGACATAATTTTTATAATACTATTTACTTTAAACATGTTACATTCATAAATACATCTTTTATTCTTTGTGCTTATATGGCCATCATCTTTATTTTCGTTAATCTTAAGTAACTTTGTTCTCGATTTGGGTGGCATCCCTCTGTTTGTGTTTGATGCAGTGCAGTATCTATATGATTAGCAGAAAAATTATTTAAATATAAACCGACTGATAATTATAGTTTCCTTACCGCATCTTTGATATATGTTTTTTATCCTATAGTTTTCATTACTTTTAAATAAGCCAGCTGAATAAAGACATGAATTAATAGCACAGTTTATTTTCAAAAGCGCCGAGGTTTCACATTACTGTACATGCTTCTATTATCTTCCTTTAATCTGAGCTCCTTCCCTCCCCCCCACCATAAGAAGCTTTCCAAGTACATGAAGTGTGTATTAACAGCTACGCAATTTCCTACATTTTCTTGCAACAGACAACACCTAATGGCCCATTAGAAAAGCATCAGGAGGCTAAATAAGAATGTTTGAAAATGAAATGTACTGTATTATCAGTCTTTTGCATAAATGTGTCCATTGAATGAAAACGTGGTTCAAGATTTTGTCTTGCTGTTTCCATATGTAATTTGCACCAGAACTGTACATTTGCTTTATTACAGTTATTTCTGAAGCACATGTTGCTGGGTGGATTAAAGAATCAACACCAGTCTTATTTATTGTCAAAACTGTAATGTATACATACGTATAAGGTAAGACATGGCTTCCCTGTTTAATTGTTTTGTTCCTTGTAGTGAGTGAAACAATACTGTAAATTGATTAGTTTCAAATAAAGGAAAGAAGGTTCAGAGTTTTGAAATTTTTGTAGAAGATTTAAAACAAGCCTTTCTGACGTATTATAATGTAATTGATACTGTAAAATAGCTGTTAAACTCTACATAAAAGTATTGATTTAAAGATTTTCAAAACTGAAAACCTAAGCTTATTAAAATCAGTTAAACTAGGAGCGTCAAGCTTGTTTATTGATGCAAATAAAGATTAGTTGCAAATACTCATTGTATTTGCGAAATTTAATACACTGAAGACTCTTTAGGTGATAAAGCAGGGTGAAAGTAAATAGAAAGAAGCATTATTAAATCATATTTATTTCAAAATTGTACTTATATTGTATAGAAATGACCTGTAAAAATATCATCTAATTGTGATTTAGTGGCCATATTTAAATCAGAGTAAGTTGTCTGATAAAATTCTGCCTCAAGCTTAAATAAGTCTTTCTTACAATAAAAATTCATTTGATGGTAATACCAACATTAAAGACTGATTTGTTGATTAATCTCATACAGTAAAGCATGCAGTGCTGTCTGTAGGAGGAATGCTGTGGAGAATCTTCTGTACAGATTTTTCATGTTTCCTGCTTCAACAAACCCAATGACTCGCAAATAGCACCCGAACTAAAAAGTAGATGATAATTGACTGCCATCAGGATTTGGCAAAAACAGAAGAGTGTATGAGGTATTTTCTCTTTTCTTACCACGCGACTTCATGGTGTAATTAAAAGCACATCTCGCTAGCAGCCGGGAGGTACGGAGTTCGAATGCACATTTTCATCTTTCCTGCTTTGACATATGTAAATACTCTGTGCCATGCTATTTAGCTCTTATTTTATTATGAACAAGGAGGTTGGAATAAATGGAGATGCCCTCTCAGTCAAAGTAAAGCCCGAAAAATTAAGTAAGCATGCCCTTAATATTCAGAACTTAGAATAGTTAATGTGCATGTGCTTCTTTAGCCTTCTTTTCTTTTTCTTTTATAGGAAAGTAGCCACATCCTGTTTAGCTACTACCACTGAAAAATGCAATATATAATTGCGTGTGTTCATTATATATGCTTGAATGAGCTACCACTGTGGCCCCCATAGCAAAAAGCATGCATGTTTTTGAAATGTAATACATAAAGAATAAATCTAATTATGTCAGTAAACCACTTTAGACTGTAGAGTCATTAGGTTATTTTTAAAGCACGAAACATGAAAAATGAGCGATGCCCTCGCATGGACTCTAACCTGGACCTCTTGAATATGCGACGAGTGTGCTACAGTGACACCACGAAGGCATGTTGGGAGGAGGGAGAAAATACCTTATATACTCCTCTTTTAAAGGGCGACTAGGGTTTAGAGGACCATTCACCAAATCCTAGTGGTGAAGACAGCATCAACCACTTTTTAGTTCAGGCGCCACTCTAGAGCCATTAGGATTTTTGATAGCGGGAAATGTGAGAAATGAGCAGTGCCCTTGCCAGCATTCGAACGCGCCGAGTGTGCTACCGTTACACCACGAAGCCATGCTGAAAGAAAGCAGAGATACGTTATATACTTCGTCTTTCAAAGGACACCCAATCGCAAAATCCTAATGGTGGAAATTCATCATTCACCACCTTTTTTTTAGTTCGGGCGCCACTGTAGAAATATTAGGTTCTTTTCTTCCTCCTTTCTGCACGCCCTCAGGGTGTAACGGTTAGGTCCAAATTCGAGTCCTGGCGAGGGCATTGCTCATTTTTTTTTTCTGCTTCAAAATAACCTAATGACTCTACGAGACATCCAGTTTATAGAAAAGTACTGATCCTGAAAAGAAATACGTATTTATGATCCAGGAATGATGAGTAAATGCTTTAGGTTTCCTAATCATGTTGATGTAATATGCATTCCTAAAAGCGAAGAATGAAGAGGTTTTGGTGATATAGACGACAAGCGTTTATGTGAAAATACTGTAAAATTTGAAATACAGTTTTATAAACGTGTTTCGTCTCACATAAAGAAAACAAGTAATGATCCTGAAAAGAAATACGTATTTATGATCCAGGAATGATGAGTAAATGCTTTAGGTTTCCTAATCATGTTGATGTAATATGCATTCCTAAAAGCGAAGAATGAAGAGGTTTTGGTGATATAGACGACAAGCGTTTATGTGAAAATACTGTAAAATTTGAAATACAGTTTTATAAACGTGTTTCGTCTCACATAAAGAAAACAAGTAATGTAATGTTTTAAAAAAAACTGAAAGGTTATATTAGATAACATGATTTGAAGAGCGGGGTTTAAAACATTTAGCGCACATTTGCAAGAAATTGTAATTTTGTTTTAATGTTTTGCTGTTGGGTTTAAAGTATAATATTGATGTAATGTATGGAGAAAATTCCTTTCAGTTGAGAATGTCGCACTAGAAAGGTCAGAATTAGAAATCCTATAAAAATTAAATGGATGTTGCAAGGGAAAATAATTAATCTTCCTTCGTCGAACAAAATTAATCTTCGTGTCTCTCTATTTCTGCATGGCACTATAAGGTATTTCTCCCGCCTTCGTGGTGTAATGGCCAGCACGCTCAACCCGTATTCGAGAGGTCCGTCATTCGAGCTCCGGCGAGGGCATTGCTCATTTTTCACATCTCCTACTTAAAAATAGCCTAGTTTCTCTACAGTGGCGCCCGAACTAAAAAAGTTTGCGGATGATGATTCTCCACCACCGGGATTTGGCGATTGGGTCTCCTAATCCACAGTCGCCCTTAAAAGGGTGAGTACTTAAAGTATTACTCCCGCCTTCTTAGCATAACTTCGTGGTATAGTGGTCAGCACACTTGGCGCGTATTCGAGAGGTTCGAGTCCCGGCGAGGGCATTGCTCATTTTTCACCTTTCCTGCTTCAAAAAAAAAATCCTAATGTCTCGACAACACAAGTTCTGATATACAGTTGTTTAAACTATGTGGAAAAACAGGAAGAAGAAGCAAAAGTGGATTTGAATAAAACATCTTATATATATTCTGAACACGCTGGGAGAAGAACATTTCTACTTATTTGCAGAAAATGATATATGATTTGAGATACTTTTCGAGAGAAGAGACTGTTTGTTTGAGACCTGAAATCATTGGAGTATCACTAAACAAAAATGAATTAAAAAAGTGTGTAAACAGTGTAACATGTAATCTGAAGGCAAATAATAAAAGGCAGAGATGAATTACAAACTTTGGGTTGTTTTCATGACTGCTCGATGTTCTTCCAGCTAGCAGTAACATTTTACTAAAAATCTGAAAGAAACTACACAAATTTGTAATTCAGATGCTATCGAAAGGCTTCCATATATAATAGCTACATATAGTATTGTAGCGTGCATACGGGTTCGTAATAGGCTAAATGCACAAGTCGGTTAATAAAATTTATTTTTATCAAAGGAAATATTTTAGAACTCTGGAATATTCCTCAGAAATATTCGTACAAGTATTCACTGTATAATTAGTAGTTACACTTCAAACTAAGAATGTTAAACGCAGGGCAATGCAAAGTGCAACCTAAAGAGAAAGCTAACTTGGATTTATCTCAGTTCACGCAGAATGCAAAGCAACAACAATAACTAAGCAACTGAGGGCAGATCGAATGGAACCATTTTATCGTGCGAAGCGCGATGTTTCCAGCTCTTGAAGAGCCGCCCAATGGGCATATGGCTTTGTAACGTCGGCCTTAGTAATAGAGAGGTCGAAAGTGTGGAGAAAAAGAGGGTAGCAGGAAGCCTCTGGCCGAGAGGGCAGTCCTAGGCGAGCAACAAGATGGAGCTGTGCAGGGAGCAATTTTGTAACAGAAATACGGTTGTATTCTATGACATGTGAACAAGTCAGTAAAAATGTAGGCAAGCCTACAAACTTCATGACAGAATGTACTGTAATTACAAATACTGTAGGAGAAGTGATAATATCAAACATTAAATAAATGACAATTAAGTGTAATTAAAAACAAATAAAATGTAAATTAAAAATGAAATATTATATACACTATGTACATTTTCCACTGTATACACAGATTACCTAAATGCTTCGTAGGAAAGGTTGAGTCCCTAGTGAGGTGGGCCGCTAAGGGACGCAGTTCACAATCCTCTGTCAAAATATCATAATCAAATACTTTAAGCTTTGTAAGACGTGAGCAGTTTCGGGCTTTCTTGAAAAAGTTATCATTCATGCGATGCATGTATTCTAGAACAGTTTCCAACTTTACATCCTTATGAAGAGTCTTATGAGAGACGAAGTAGTGTGCGTTCATGAGGGTCTTTAGAAGCTTATTTTGTGTTATTTGAAGCTTTTCAATTTCCTTATTCTTCACAGTCGTCCAAGCAGGGAACGCATAAGTAAAAGTCGGTCTAATAGCCGAGATGTATAGGTGACTTTTTCTGCTGAGGTCAAGTTTGGAGTGTGCATTTAATAAAGGTGTGAGGCTTTGGATCCGATAGTTTTCCCTCTGACATGAGCAATGTGTTTTCCAATTAAATTTCTCTTTGAAAATAACTAATAAATAATTCACTTTACGGACCTGAGGAACGTCAACATTGAACAATTTGAGTTTTGCCGTAATCTGTTTTGTTGCATGCTTTCTTCTTATTATGAGCAAATTTGACTTATCCGCATTTATCAAGACGCGCCACTTCGTACACCAAAACTCGATCTGTGGCATGAGCTTTTGAAGTTTAGTTTTGCATGATTTGGGCACACGGACTTAACGGCTAAAGCCGTATCGTTCGCATAACATCCCATTGTATGATAAAAATGATTGTAGTCTAGTCCTATTCTAGGGAAGTTCGTGACGAAGAAAAGATACAGGATTGATCCCTGGGGGAACCCGGCTCTAATTCTTTTACAATCTGATGTGTCAGTGCCAATTAAAACTTGAGAACACCTTCCATTAAGAAAAGAGTGTATAAGGTGAGTCATTTCCTTCGTGAAATTTGAGCTTCGAAGCTTGAAGAGAAGACCCTCATACCAGACGCGGTCAAAAGCTTTGGCCACGTCTAGCATGAATAGTGCCACGTTTCGTTGATTGTGCAGAGCCCCTCCATCAAATTCTGCTAACCTAACAAGTTGTTTCGTTGTTGACAGATTTTTTACGGAAGCCGAATTGCTCCTCTGGAAATTTGACTAAATATGGATGCAATCTGTTGTAAATTATGCTCTCATAAATTTTACCCAGTACTGGTAGTAAGCTAAATTGGCTTAAAGCCATCCGGTCGTAAGGAGTCTTTCCCGGGTTTAGGCAGGACTCTCATTTTTGCCTTTTTCCATGGTTGTGGGAAGTAGAAATTAATTAGACTGGCGTTCAGGATGCCAGCATAGCTAGTGAGATAATTAATGCGGAAATTTTTAATATTCGTGTTGGTAAGTGCATCGTATCCAGGCGCCTTCTTGTTCTTGAGTTTTCTGATAATTTCCTAGATCTCTCTACGGAAGGTAAGCTCAATGTTGTTTCCTAGGTCATCATTGGAATTGACCCACTCATAAACACAGTAACGAACGTCGTACCCAAAATCTTGATTGCAAGGAATTTCATTAGGCCTGAATTAATTCTAAAATGCTCCTCGAGAATATCTGCCTTCTCCTTATTTGTGAGGGCAGTCTTATTTTTAGCATGAAGCCGGTTGATTTACTTCTGATTTTCTTTTTAGACTACGTAGAAAGGACCAGAATGTGTTATGTGGCTCATTAAAGTTCACGATTTTCTCTTCAGCTCGTTTCGATACTGTAGAATCATCTGTTTAATTTCTCTGCTTAGCCTATTTACACTCATATCCATAAATTAAGGATAATTCGGAGTCACGCGGAAATCGAACTCTAAAATAAATATATCACCTGTAAAATCACTACATACATCTTCAAGAATCATATGCAAATTTCAAGAAGTAACCCGATGACACCGATGGTACGTCACAATGACGAGAGTGTAAGAGGTTAGGTTATTCAGTTATGGCAAAGCACACGAAGGCTATCTGCCTAAAGGGAGAGATGCCTTCGTGGCGGACTTTCTAAGGGAAACTGGCTCGTATACACGTTACACATGGGGAAAACCACGAAAACGCCCATGCAGCCAGCCCGTTCGCGGGACGAGAGTGTAAGAGAGTGATATATATGGAATACAGGCAAAGAAGTAAAATTTTGTGAAAAATTGGTTATAATAATTCTGCACAGCAGATATTTTTAAAATTAAGATTTTATGTGTTTTTCTGTTCCAGCTAATGGCATGGACTCTCAATCATCACATGACATGGCTCCACATTTTGACATTGCCTATCAATGCTTATGTAGTAAATATTGTAAATAATGCTACTCTTATATATGTTCAAAATCCTTAATGAGGAATTATGTACAGATATATCATGTTTTTTACTTCTAATTTCATTTATTGTGCTTTATTGTATATACCTGTATCTGAAATTCCACCACTCCACGATGACAAATCTCTATGTGGCAAAGTGCCACCTCTCCCTTTAAATATTTCACATCTTGTCTCTGTGACATCTTCTATGACTTTTCTACTTCCGGGTTCCCATATTGGAAGACAACTGGCAAAAAGCCTGCAATCCATGTAGGCTAGACTCAGTATAATAGCGGTAAATGGAATGGAATGGAAGTAAAATTGCTCGCAGGCGCTTTATAAGCATTTCAGTGCCATAACCGAATAGTTATGACACAAAGGACGCATTTGGATGATTTTTTACGTGGTAGAATTATCGGCCGTCTGGAATGTGGGCGTACCCAACTGGAAGTATCAGACGAACTTGGAATTGCCCAGAGTGTCATCTCCAGGCTTTGGCAACAATTCCAAGATGATGGTAATGTGAGTAGACGTTACAGCACAGGTCGCCCCTGAGTTACAACGCTGAATGAGGATCGGTATTTGGCAGTTACTGCCAAAAGAAACAGACGGAGCACAGCCTTATACTTGTCTCGTCAGCTCTCTTCAGCCACTGGTACGACAATTTCAAGGCAGGTGTACAGACGCTTAAGGGCAGATTCGTCTATATGCTCGTAGACCTGTCAGATGCATTCCACTTACTGCAACTCACTGTCGCCTGCGGTTAGCCTGGAGTAGAGAGCATGCATTGTGAACACCGAAACAGTGGGCTTGTGTGATGTTTTCCGACGAGTCCAGGTTTAGCTTGCAGTCTGATTCTCGCCGGACTTTCATATGGAGAGCTCCAGGTACCCGTTACCAACAAGAAAACATCATTGAACGACACCGCTACGGTGGTGCAGGAGTGCTCGTTTGGGGTGGAATTATTCTGGGTTCCAGAACTGACCTGCATGTTCAAATTGGAACCATGGCAAGCCAAATCTATCGGGACATCATTCTGGAACAAGATGTACGTACGTTTGTTTCGGGGCTCCTTGGGCGCACAATTTGTGTTTATGGATGACAACGCCCGTCATCACCGTGCAAACATCGTAAGCGAATGCCTTCAATCGGAGGATATCACCCGTATGGACTGGCCAGCATTCTCACCGGACTTGAATCCAGTAGAGCAGGTGTGGGACATGCTTGGTCGACGAGTTGCAGCCCGTCAACCTCCTCCTACATGTCTACCGGAACTTCGGAGAGCATTGCTTTTTGAGTGGTGTAATATCCCCCAAATCAGATCGATAATTTGATACTCAGCATGCCTAGGCGTTGTACGGACTGTATTGCATCGTCTGTGAGACATACAATGTATTAACAATCATACCAACCATGTAATATTGGTTTTTTGTAAATAGGTTTTTTTTGTAATTTGCTCCAGGCAGAAAAAATCGCTAATTTTTTTAATAATATCAAATATATAGCATCTTTTTTTGCTCTTCACCTTTTGTTTAATAAATAAGCTTTAATAAGTCATATTTGTTTTGCTTCTAACTCTTCCTTTGCCTGATTTTGCATTATCCTTAATTTATGGACATGAGTGTAACTCTTTCTTAGTGCTGGGATCCCAAATCCTGTTCCACACTTTCCTTAACCTATTCCTATCTCTGATCTTTTCTTTGATATACGAGGGAAGTCTTCCAACAAAACTATTAATTGGGAACTTTTTCGTAGCAGTATTAATAGCATTTTGAATATTGTTAGTAAATAAGTTGATAGCGAACTCTGTATCTTGTGCAGTCCTAAGCGGCGTACGGGGGAGTGGTGTCTCCTTCAAAATTTGATTATATGCGTTCCAGTCCGGGATCTTCTTATGTAGGTTTTCCTTCATGATGCCCATGGTTGCGAGAACTGGCATGTCGTCAAAGCTGAGGTCATTTATGACTTCCAAATACAAGTGGACAGAGATCGTTGTGATAATTAAATCAAGAATATCGCCTTTGCTTGGGTCGTCGGGCAGGTAAGTAAACTCATCCGGTGCAAAAAAATACACAGGCTTATTATTTAAGAATTCAAGAAGCTTCTCACCATTTTTGTTTGTCTTACGGCATTGCTATTCCGTATGCTTGGCATTAAAATCCGCGGCTAAAACCACGTGTAAATTAGCAAATAAAGTATCGTTTAGAATATCCTCTTCTAGGGTGCTGTACGGCGGATTATATAAAGAGGTGAAATACATGTTCCCATTAATAAGGATGTACCAGAAAATGTAACAAATTCTTGCCCATTGTTCCCAAACTGCTTGATTAGACACGATTGTAGGGAGTTTTCACCTAAATTTCAACCCTCCCCCCTCGGTGACTCAGGCGATCGCAACAGTAGCATTTAAAATTAGGTACTTTAATACTGACGCTAGGAGTGGCATGTGTTTCAATGATCATGGCTATGTCTTTATCATTAGAATTGAGGAAGTCGGTGAATTCATATAATAGTATGAATGCTGCAGCATTCCTTATCATTAAATTAATAGGTGCCTTTGTATACCTTCGTAATTCTTTGTCCCCATTATCGTTTTATTGGTAGTATTGTTTTCATGATTTACTTGTGATAACTGTTTTACATGTTGTGTAATTTGAAAGCCCGCATTCTTAATCACAGTCAGCAATTCTGCGAGATCGGCGAAGACTTTCTTGGCTTCCATTAATTATTCTTGATAAATGCCCGCAGAGAGCGCCTTTGCATAAGATTTGTTTTCTACTACTCTGCCTGAAAATACCTTCTCTTTTTCAACCTTAGGTTTCGGGAACATTTCACAACCGCGGAAACTTGAAGTATGTTCCTTGCCGCAGTTTACGCAGCAAAGAATAACGTCATTATTGCCTTTCACAGGGCAGTCTTTAGAAAAGTGATCTTTTGCACACCTAGCACATTTGGGGGCATATCTGCATTCCTCCTGCGTGTGGTTAAACCCCTGACATCGATAACATTGTAGGAGGCCTTGCCTGCCTCTGTACTCTTTAATTTTGATTTTCATATCACATAGAAATCTCTCTTGAAATATTTTCTTATAGTCCTCTGACTTTGGCAGTATTACCATGTATAACAGTAATTTCGTGACATCCCCCTCTCTGCGCGGGTCATTTGCTTAATATCAATTACCTGGTAATTAATACTTTCAAGATCAACTCTAATGTCGTCTATTGGGGTTTTGTGTGTAAGTCCCCTCACAACAACTTTTAAATTTCGGTCCTGTGGTAATACATATGGGTGGTGTTCTATGTCTAGTTCATTAAGTACTTTAAAAATTCCCTGTACCTTTCTGGGGTTTCAGCTATGATTTTGATGCCGCCCTCTATTGTTTGGCCGAAAAATTGAAACTTATTCCTATGATAGACATTCTTAATAACCCCCAGTGCATTTTCGTCTCCTTGAGGGTAATGGGAGGAATTTTGTT
Source organism: Stegodyphus mimosarum (assembly GCA_000611955.2). Lineage (NCBI taxonomy): Eukaryota > Metazoa > Arthropoda > Arachnida > Araneae > Eresidae > Stegodyphus > Stegodyphus mimosarum. Next base: position 28,337 of record KK119444.1, read on the forward strand.
CGGAAGTGCATTTTTATCATTAGTGTTGGATGGGCTTTGAGCTTCATCATTATTTTGGGTACTATCTGTAACATTTGTATCCATTTCATTACTTTCTAAATGCGTATTATTGATTTGTTCAGTAATTTGATTAACTGTGAGAGCAGATAGTCTCGGTTCGCCCTTAAATAGCTTTCAGACGGCCGCCGAAATATTTCTAGTATACTTTCTGCTTTTGAAAATTACTGGAAAGTAATACGAGGGGGGAATTACGGTTACAGCTAACATTGTGGTCAATGACATTTATTCAGCTGCAATACTTATTACGGTGATACAAGGCCGAAGCAAAATGTCGCCAAATTTTACGATAAAATAAGTCGCCAAAATATGGAGATACCCATTTAGTCAAAGTTAAATACACTTGCCCTTGCACTCTTAACATTTCTGGCAGAGCTTTGTCTTAAAATTTGTCTCACGCTACATTAAACAGAAAAATACAGCAATTCTACTTATAATTCTACTAAAATTACCTATCTAATTACAAAATTTGTAACATTGGCCTCCTTCCCAAGGACTGCGCTTCCAGGGCAGTGCAATCCTTGGACGGGATAGCAAACAACATAAACAATAATTGCAATAGGTAACTTAAAACAAATCAAATACTAAATCAATCAATAACTGCACAAATTTACAAATTTAGGAACAAATGAGGACCACTGTCTTATTCTATATACATTATATATACTACGTACTATGGCCATAGTAAGGAGTTAACCTGCCGTAAAGAACGACTTTAGGCTTACAATTCTGAGAATTAGGATCCGAGCGACGACGTAGTTCAGTCTCTTTAGAACTGTGTAAGGACGATCCCAAGGTGACTGTAATATAGGAGAGAATCCTTTCCGTCGAATCGGATTCCACACACAAACACGTTTTCTCCTTCTTTTAATCGCTGTCCTGTAGCTCTCGTGTCATATCGGGGCTTCATCTTCTCCGTCGCTAATTTTCTCCCTCTCATGCAAAATTGTACATCACTTCAAACCGTGCCTGGAGATCTTGGGTGTACTCCTCAGGTGAAGGTGTGCATCCGGAGGGCTATCAAACAAGACATCAGAAGGCAGACAATGGTCAGAACCGAACAGCTTCTGAGATCGGGAATAGCCGATAGTCATGTGGACAGCATTGCCATAAGCCAATTAAAACATATGTTACCTCTTGTCGCAGTCCTGTTTGTTTTTGGAAACCACCAAGGAGAGGTTATTAAGGGTGGTTCCATTAAACATCTATACCATGCCATCTGATTGGAGATGTAAAGGCGTCGTTTGGGTTTTATCAATGCCGAGTAACTTCCGGTGTTCTTTAAGTACCGCCGATGCAAAATTTCTTCCTGGATCGAAATGTAATTGAAGAGACGCTCCAAACCTGGAAATGCACTGCTGCATCATTACCTCTGCTACTGTGATAGCCTCTTGATCAAGAATGGGATACGCTTCAGGCCACTTGGTGAAGTAATCAATGACAACGAGGTTATATTTGTTGCCATCAGCAGTCCTTGTCAGAGGTCCCAGGACATCAAAGACGATCCTAGGTTGTCTCTCTTAAGTTGAAATTTGTAGCTTCCCTCGGCTGCGTATCTTCGGTCCTTTCCGACCCACACAGGCGTCGCAAGATCAGTACCACTTTTGCACGTCAGCCTTTGCATTACTCAAGTAGAAGTGATCTCGAACTCTCTGCAAAGTCTTCATTATTCCGAAGTGGCCTTCCGTAGAGCTGCTATGTAGTCCTTTAAGACGTCTGGGATACGAGATCTTGAAAGTATCAGTAGCCATCGGAAAGCCTTCCCATCATCCTATTCGAATTTCCGGTACAAGACGCTGTTTCAAATATGGAGTGAGTCCCAGAGAGCTCAATATTGTTTTGTTGCAAAACTATAGATCGAAATGTCCTTTCAGGTAGGTATTCTGCTTGAAGACTCCTTTAAGTCAATTATAAGCTTAACGTCGCCATCTTCTATATGGTCTTTACTGACTTTTTCACTCCATGGATCTCGATCAACCGATGTTGATCTTGTAATTTGTCGTGAACCGAATTAAGCAGTTTGTATTTCACTTCTTCCTTGGAACAGTATCGGCAGCTTTCTAGGCAAGGTCTTCTAGATAAGGCGTCAGCGTTTCCGTGCGATGGCCCCTTTCGATGACGGATAGTTATGTCATATTCCTGGAGTTTATGTATCCACCTGGCTATTTGACATTCAGACCTGGTGAAATTTAAAAGCCAGGGCTAAGATGCATGATCCGTGCGGAGCAGGAAATTTTGCCTTAAACATAGTAACTGAAATGTTGTACGGCTTTAGTATATAGAATATGCTTTAGAATATGGTAAGCAACTCTTTCCTGGTGGCACAGTAATTCCTCCTCGGTTTAGACAGGCACTTGCTCTGGTAGGCCATGAGACGTTTTTCGCCGTTTATTTCTTGGGACAAAATAGCACCGACGCTTTTATTGCTCGCATGCGAGTCGAGAATAAGTGGTCTGTCGAGCTGAGGCTACGTCAGGATTGCAGCAGATGCTAAAGCTTCTTTCATGTTGTTAAATGCATCCACGCATTCGTTTGCCCCCAAAACCTTTTTCTCTCTGTCAGCTTGTGAAGGAGTCTTGCGATGGAAGGAATGTCCTTCACGAATCTCCTGTAATAGGGACAAAGCCCTAAGAAAATTCTCACCTGATGAACATTTTCGATGCGTCTCTGTGTTTTAGCTGCTGACACCTTTTCAGGATCTATACACATCCATTCAGCAAAGATGACATGTCCGAGGTAAGTGACGTCCTGTCTGAATAATTTACATGGGCGGGACTTTACTTCAGATTGGCTTTTTTCAGTTTCTGAAGCACCTTTCTAAGATTTTCTGAAGGTTCTTCAAAACTCTTCCCGACGATGATATCATCCAGGTATATCAGAGAGGCTTCGTAGAAAAGACCTCTCAATGTAGTCTCCATGAGGCGTTAGAAAGTTGACCGACACTGAATATTTGCCGTATATGCCGAGTTATGATAGGGGGCAATTCCAAATGTGATGTTAACGTTTAATTTTCGGTCGATGTCGATCTTCTTGCCGTGTACAGTCTGGAGGGTAACGTGAGGCAAAGTCCAGATAAGTTTACCTTCCAGTTGTTAAACCAAATCTTTTCGAATGGTGGTAACTTTGGTTCCTTTCGTTTTCTGCAGTCCTTCGTATGTGGTCTTTAGCACCGCAGTTTCAACACTTTAGATTCGGTTTTTTGCCACTCCTGTTTCGTGTCAAGGCATTTACTTGCTTGGCGGAATCGTTTAGACGAGCACTTAGTTGATTCACTGGCTTTTGGATTTGAGTAGCTGTGACTGGGTGGAGGTCTCTACGAGTTGCTTGCTGGGCTGCATCGAATTTCATGGCGTACACCAGAGCGCTGTTTAAATCATTCACATCTACATTTGTACAATCATCTGTATTTCCCTTGTTTCTGTCGGGAATTCCAGCGGAGCTTTAATGTCTAGCCCTTTGTTTTCGGGAAGAGTTTGGAGGATATCCGGTGCGTCTGCCCTCAGAGAAGCAACAAGATCACAGGCCATACTTTGGAAACCTCATCCATTCACGTCCACCATTACAGGAAATTGTGTTTTATAAACTTGCTAAGAGGTCTTACCATCATAAGTGGTTAGCTTCAAAGTGGAACGAAAAGGCGTGGGAAAAATTTAAAACAATAGAATTGTTTCCTATTGTCGCTATGCATTTCTTTAATGTTGCTTTTGTTCTTTCCTTTATTGTTTAATTAATTTCTTTAATGCGTGAACGTCTTTGGCGACGACAGCAGAAACCCCATCTTCTATTTTTTCTTTGATTTGTCCTTGGATGTTAGAAAATCTTTCTTATATTTTTTTGTTCGATTTGTTGTTGGACAGCCGAAACTCCTCTTTCGATTCGTTGCCCCACAGCACAAACTCTCTCTTCTATTTGTACTTTCACGGAAGAAACTCTTTCTTTTAATGTGTCCAACTTTATTTTCAACAGCGTCCAATTTTATTTTCATATTTTCTATTCTGCCTTCCATAGTCTCAAATTTGTTCTCTATTATGGAGGTAATTTTTACTTACTTCTTTGTACGGAAAAAGGAAGTATTGTAATCACGAAATTTTCGAGTATCATTCAACGAAAATATCCATTTTGACCACTATAGAATGCAATTTAACGATGTTTTTGCTTGACATCTGTACGTAAGGACAAAATAAAGGACTCTTTTTCACCGAAAAAATTATAAAACTGATTTAAAACTTATAAATGATTTAAAATGGATTCTGAATTTTTTGTGACGTCTGTGCGTACGTACGTATGTATGTATTTATCTCGAATATCTCAAAAACAAGTAGCCTCAGAATGTTGAAGATTTGTGTACAGGACTGATACAAAATGTAGATGTGTACCTCGCATTTTGGTTGCAATCGTCCGCACCAAAAGTATATAAATATATGCATATATATATATCCACTTTGTTACTCGGCTCCGTGAGCTCAGGTTCCTTATTCTTATATGCTTGTAAATTGTGCGTTTTTTGCTTTGTTTTTATGCCTTTAGTAAATCTGCATGCAATATTTGTGGAATTACCAACAATTTAAAAGTTATTTAAGTGCGACTAAGCCTAATTATTTTTAGCATAGCAGCCATATTTGTTTACATTTGAAACTGAGCAGAATAGTGGATTTGTTGCCTATCTAGAGAAACTAAGCTTCGCAGCAACAAAAATGACGTCTTCTTTTATTATTGCGATTTAAGTCATGCTTACTGAATCGTCTATGAAATCGAAATACTGAATCGTCTATGAAAAACTGTTTCTTTTTTTGTTAGTTTGTTTGTTTGTTGTTTAATTTCTTTTATACGTCTTTTTAGATTTATTATAGTATTTGAATAGACGATTAGTTTTCACGATTGGATAGTCCCGCAGGTGGAGTAATTTTTGTGCATTATGAGTCATAAAATGAACGAGATGTAATGCTGTTAAGTGAACCTACGCCAGAGTGTCGCTATGGTAAGCAAATATAGTCAATTTTAAAGAGTGCATTTGTTCTGTTGTGGTTTATGCGCTATCGACGAAGTAGGTTTAATTAAATCCAATAAGTTTAAATGAAGTGCAAGAAAAATGCGTATAATTTAATATTCCGTACAAAGAAATCATGTGGTGTACACATCCGATTTTTTTATTGCCTCTTGAAATGCTCCAATCTTTTCTTGAATAGCCTTCATCTCTTCTTTAACGGATGAGCGGCTTTCATCTGTTCTTCAACGGTTCGTTGATCCCCCTTTCATCTCTTCTTTCAATGCGACAATAACTGCCATCAGCTGTCTTAATTGCTCATCCATCGCTCTTGTCAATGGCGTTCAACCCCACTCCTGACACTAAAATGTGTTGCATGCGTACGGATTCGTAACAGATTGAATGTACAAGTCCGAAAAGAGGTTAATAAAACTTATTTTTATCAAAAGTAATATTTCAGAACTCTGGAATTTTCCACAGAAATATTCGTACAAGTGTTGACAGTATTACACAAAATAGTCAGTAGTTACACTTTAAACTACTAGGAACGTTAAACACAGAGAAATGCAAACAGCAACTACAGAGAAAGCTAACTCGGATTTATCTCAGTTCACGTAAAACTACATCTCGCAACAACAATAACTAAATAACTAAGAGCAGGTGCTCGCTCTTCTGCCATAAATAGTTTTCAAGTGATCACAGAGATATTTCTCGTAATTTCCGCTTCTGGAAATTCATTGACATTTATTCAGTTAGAATAGTTATTACGTTAATACATGGACCGGACCAAAATGGGCGCTAAATTTGGCGACTTTTGGTGACTTCTCGCCGAATTTGGTGATAAAATAACCGTTGACAGCTTCGCGATATTTTTCCAGATTACTGATATACCCATTTACTCAATGTTAAATGCACTTGCTCCTGTATTCTTGCTTTTCCGGCAAAAATTTCTATTAAAGTTTGTCTCGTGATACAGTAAAACAATTTTTCTTGTAATTCCACTAAAATTAATTATCTAAGTACGAAATTCGTAACAGTATATTGTTGAAACATTTACTATCAGTTGTCTCACAATTAAATGCAAGTGAGCCACGTATACCGACACAGAGCGTCATACTGCTTAAAAATGATTACAAGAGAGGAGCCACATATATATATCATTCTCCAGATCATACACGAGAGCTACATATACTGATACAAGAGATATACTGCTCTAAGCCATTGGAAAGTGGAGTAACTAAACTCATACTGGTCATAATAATAATAATATAAATCACATATATCGACACAAAGGGATATACTGTTTAAAAACGATTATAAAAGGGGAGCCACATATACATGTTGTTCTCCAGATCATGCACGAGAGCCATATACCTGTATACCGACATAAGAGGTATACTATTCTAAGGCATTGGAAGGTGGAGTAACGAAATGCATACTTCTCAGTACAATAATAATATTAATAAGAGCTACATATACCTTCACAGAAGGGGTATACTGCTTAAAAATGGTTACAGAAGGGAACCACAAATACACATCGTTCTGCAGACCATCACGAGAGCCACAAAACCGATGCAAGAGGTATACTGCTCTAGGGCATTGGAAAGTGGAGTAACGAAATGCATACTGCTCGAAACGATAATAATAATAATAATAACAATAATAATAAAAGCTACATATACTTTATAAGGTTTCTCCTTCAATCTCTTGACTTTCTTTGTGAGCATACGCTGTGAAACCCTATGTAGAGGACAGTGAGCAAATCTAGGCTATGTCCTTTGGTATTGAAGAACTACAAAGTCAGAAGGAGGGTTTAAAAGTGACCCTTTAATTCAAATAAATACAACTCGCCAATTTGAGAGTAAGCCACTACTTGGGCTGAACTAAAATAATATGAAATAAAGTGTGTTAACAAATTCAAATCCCTAACTTAGCTTAAGTAGGACGGCGAGGGAAGCTTAACTCTTAGTGAAATGCAATAATGCGAATTTCACTAGCAAACACTGGAAATTGCAAATGCCTATGAAGGCGAACTTTCAGTAGACAGAGGAAATCTTTGCGCGCACAGCCTTACGGCGATAAATCCAAGGCTCTGTCTTTCCCCTCGTTAACTCCTGCCTTTTAAACTGCTAACAGATATATGCGATTTGCATAAATATCTCGCTCGCGCTAAATTCGGGCAGCAACTGAAACTTTGAGATATCGATAGGAAAGTTCAAACTAAAAATAATTTGGTTAATTAAAATAATGAATGCTACAACTTATGCAGAGGGATATACTGCTTAAAATGATTACAAAAGGAAAGTCACATATTGTTCTCCAGATCCTTTCCAAAATCTACATATACTGACACAAAAGTTATAGTGCTCTAAAGGTATTAGAAGGTGGAATAGAGAAATGGCTACTGCTCAAAATAATAATAAATAATGACATAAGCCACATAAACCGGCACATGAGTATACTGCAAGAAATAAGTATACCGTTTAGTTTTTGTGATAAGCTATGAACATGACTTATTTCTCCACAGGGCACCACGGGAAGGAGAGGTACATCACCCTCTATTTTAACACAGAAAACCCAAAACTATAAACCAATCAAAATACAATGGAAGCATGAAATGAGAAAGGAACAATGTTTAATTAAAGGTCCAACTTCGTGTTTGATTGTTGACCGAGCCAATTTGAGAAAACCTCTCTAGTTCGATTTTCTAGAGGAACCAACCACTGCGTTTATACATGGCACACCAGAAGTATACGAGACTGACGTTCTGATCATCACTGATGATCTGATGCATCGAATTAAATGAAGAAAACTGCGGATTTATTCGCAGCTGCATCCCATCATTGTATTATTTGTGAAATACTAATACGACAAAATTTATTTCCTCATTTAAAAGTTATAAGAGATATCAGTTTGAGTTCTCATTACATTATATTATTCAAAAATGCGACAGGTATGAGCCAGATTAATTGTTTAGGAAGGCACGTATATAAACACAATTCACAATTTTTATTACATGCTTACAGAAAAGCTAATGCTGAACCATATAAATACACTGCTGGCCACGCAAATTGTAACACCAAGAAAGACAAGAGATATCACAACAAAATTTATTTAGTAGATAACATGTTGACCAAGTATCAAATGATTAAATTTATAGACTTCTGGGAAGTGTGGTTCCTTCCAGAATCAGTAGCCAGAGTAGCCGCCATTGTTGGAGATCACTGCTGCCACACGTCTCGGCATTGATTCAGAGAGACTTTGGATGTGTTCTCGGGGTACAGCAGACCAAGCAGCTTCCACACGTTGCCAAAGTTGATCTGGTGTGGCAGCTTGGGATGTAATCTGGGTCAATCGTTCAGCAACCATGGACCACATGCTTTCTATCGGCGAAAGATCCGGAGAGCGAGACGGCCAGGGAAGCAATTCAATCTGGCGACTGACGAAGAACCCTTGGATAATGCGTGCCACGTGTGGTCGCGCATTATCCTGTTGAAATATGGCTGTGGGCAAGCCCTGAAGGTAAGGAAGGACAACTGGCTCCAACTTCTCGGATATGCAGCCCTGGCTATTTAAGGTACCGGAAATGCGTACTAGAGAAGTGCGAGAGTGATATCCTATACCGCCCCATACCATAATACTCGATGCAGGACCAGTGTGGCGGTGCATAACGCAGCTGTTCAGCATCCTCTCTCCACGGTGTCTCCAGACTCGAATCCGACCGTCGTGATGTTGTAGACAGAAGCGTGACAGACAGAATAAAGACAATATCATTCCCTTCTGCCGTCCACATCCTTCTTTCATCGCACCATTGGCGGCGAGACGTCTGTGGTTCTGCGTCAAGGGTGGACGAAGCAACGGACGTCTTGCGGACAGACCACTCTGCTGTAAACGGCGTCAAATGTTACGCGCAGACACTAGATGATGCGTTACAGACTGAATGTGCTGTGCTATGGTTCGTGATGTGACTGAGCGATCCGTCATTGCCATGCACACAATATTCTGTCATCACGTGAAGTGGTGCACTGAGGTTGATGCGATGGAGCACGTCGGTCCGTCGTACCCTCCTGCAACCAACGGTCACATATCCGCATTACAGTTGTTTGGTTTCGTCCAACACGACCAGCGATTTCCCTGAAAGATAATCCACACTCTCGGTAGGCCACTATCCTTCCACTGTCGAACTCGGATACTTGATCAAACGATGATCGCTGTTTACTACGAGGTATAATGGATGGTTTTCTTGAAAGAAGGACAAGAAAAACACTATTGCCCAACTTGAAATCGTCGAAAACTCCAAGCCTTAAATAGCGCTTTGAAGTGGCGCCACAGGCGCGCGTGATGTGCGTCTGCTCTGAAATTCTAATCATATGCATATCTCACCTCCGCTAATGCATGTTGTAAATTTCATGTTATTTACCTGCTTTCTTCAGAATGCTGCATTTACGATGGCCAACAGTGTATTTAAATAGTATTCATTTATATCCCGAGACAGAGGAAGAGTATCGACTGCGAGGAAATTTATTTCCCAACAGTGAGGGTGTTTATGAATTTATATTTCAAAATGAAAAAGTATTTGAAAAAAAAAATAGCATCTTCTGCAAGTATTAGCAACGTCAACTCCTAATCAAAAACGAGCATTACTGCGTAGTGCAAATAATGCATAAATTACTTCTTTGTTCGAAATTTGGTAAAACAATTTAGCTGCAAATCTGCTTGTAAATATAAAAAAACTTCAACAATATGAAAATATTATGAGAAGATTGTTCAAACATTCGTCTTCGATTCACAGTAAAAAAAAAAGACTTTTATTAAATCAAACTGAAGATTTTTTTACTGTTAAAAGTTCCTGCCATAATATCTGCTTTAGCTGGTGCTGCTGGGCGCGCAATTGGTAAAAGATTATAGAAATGACATGTAGCAACATATATTAAGCGAAACTGTAAACAAATATCAAAATAACATACATTATTGCAGTGTGAAAGTATTCAATAATGTAATCACGGCAAGAAAGGTAGCACTTACTCCTGAAGAACTAGTTTCCTCGTATCATTTGCATAAACCAGAAATTCGTATTGAGGATGATAGTAAAAATTTGTTACAAAGAAAAAAGTTACCAGATGATATGAAAGTATAATTATTAAGTTAACTTGTTATCAAAAATCTGTTCAGAACCAGGGCCTTTGAGTATTACTAATAAACAACAGATCACGAAAAGACGGAACAGCAGAAAGACAGAACAGCAAGAACAACAGAAACAGACAGCATAAACAACAGAAAGACGAAAAAGAAGCAAACCCAAAACAGGTGAATGATGCCTATGAGGATCCGATGATGAAAGATATCGTGTATTCATCACCTCATTATTACTCCAAATATGTGCCACTAATAATTAGAAAAATGAAAGCAAGTCAATATTACTGGAACGAAAAAGAGAACTGACTCTCGATGGCGTGCCTGTTAGAAACAGCAAAGTACTGATTTCTTTTCATACATGTATAGAAATATAAAATCTGAAACCGTGCCTGCGCATTTTAGTGATTTTTTTAAAGCTATTATAGAAATAAATATTCCTCTGTCTGAAACAGGAAATAAGAAATTATGATCCGAATTGCATGAAACAGAAAGTGAGGAAGCTTTTCTAGAACAGCAAGTTAGAAAACAAGAATGAGAGACTTAAAACTAGCGAATGTTCACGGAAAACATCGTAGCAAACACATCGCGAAAAAAAACGTGGTGAAGAAAGCAACGTAAGGCGAAAAAGACGTCGTACAAAACATCGTGGGAGAAGTTCTAAAACATTGTGGTATAAAACATTGTCACTGAAAATAAAATGATTCAAATACTTTTCAATTACTCTACAAATCATCGCAAGATGATCATATTGCAAACATGCGTTTTTAAGCTTTAAAAGTTGCAAATATATCATTTTCATAATGATTTTGAGCTCAAGAATCCAGGAGTATTTTTACTTTTATATTTCATGTTCTTGGAGTAATTAATAAATTTTTGCTGAAAAATAAGAAGCAAGTTCAAGAACTAAATATAAACTCTAAATATTTTTTTCTAATAAGAAACAAAATGCTAGGAATGCTTATTAGTTACATAGATAACTAATAAAGATCATTAATCAATTAATCTCTTTTACAAAGTTTTATTGGTAATTTTTCGTCCAAAATACAGTATAAAAAAGATTAGGAAAAGGAAGATTAGTAACTGCATTTTGTTACCTCAATTAAAATTGCTTAATTTATTATCAAATTACAAAGTTCTTTCAACTGTTATAAATAGTACTGATATCCTACTCATTTTCGGTTTTTAAATGCTTAAGTTTCTTTCTTAATTTTTCAGCAAAAATTTTTTAAGTAATTCAAAAGCATAAAGACAAAAATATTCCTCATTCCTTCTTACGTTCACGAATCACTATCCAAATATATATTGTTGCCAAATTTGTGTTTAATTTTCTATTTTTAGTAGAATTATGATTAAAATTGTTTTATATCTCCATGCAGTGCAGCACGAGACCTATTTGAAGAGAAAGCTACTCCGAAATATTTTGAATACAGGAGCACGCGCATTTAATAAATAGATATCTCGTAATTGTACTCTTTTGCTATCCAGGAAAATCGAGGAAATACCAGAATGTTCTCGTGCATGATTAAAAAGCTTATAAAAGCTGGGGAAAAACATCTCAGCTCAGTTGTTTTAAACGAACTGTTGTTGTTTACTTGCTGCTGTTATTGATTGTATCGAATTCGCGTTGAGATCGGATTGGCTTTCTCTGTGTCTTAAATTGAGTCTGTGTCCTAATTCTAAATTCCAACTCAGCCTGTATGCAGGTTAAATATTTTTAATTACTACTGTATTTCTAGCAAATTGTTTCCTAAAATACTTTTGTTATACTCAAATTAATCTTCAGTATTTAAATACTCTTCTTTCTCCCACAATTAAAAAAATATTATGTAGCATCAGAAGTAAAAAATATATAGCAGTTAAATAACACTGAAGAGAATTATCTCAGTTACTCTTGTGACGCTTGTATTCTAGAATAATAAACAAATTTGTTTTCCTTCCGGGTCAAGCATGAGTAAGTTCACATCAATTATCATAAGAAAACATCATAAATATGTATCAATTAAATAGCACTGAAAGGAAAATATCACTCACTCTGTGGATGTTGGCATAATAGTGTAGACATTGTTCTTCCTTCAGGGTATCATATATCAGTTTACTTAGTTCGTAATGCTTAACACAGACGTTATAAAAATATACGTATATAAATGTAATATTTGGAGATGTAAGGAAAGTAATCGAAAACATTTAGGCATGTATTTCAAGTTTTATAAGCGAATTCAACAGTTATCTAATCATTTAAGAAGTCAGCATTGGTAAATATAAAACTGTTCTGCGAGTTTAAATATCCTGTTGGGACATAAATCTGATAGACAGGTGTCTCATTAAGTTTCGTGTTCTAAACTAAAACCTTCCGACTTTTTTCATCAATCTGATCTTGAACAACACGTTCGTCGTCATTTATTAAATTCGATAGGGGTGCTGTACTGAGAACTGCGGTCCACATGTATAGAACATTCAAAGTAAGATGTATGCTGAAACAAGGCTTGGTGGTGATTTCAATTGCTTCCCTAATTTTGAAGCTGGTTTTATGGCGGGGTTTGTCGATGATTTTAGCACTGTCCCATTCCACTATTGGCTCGGATGCTCGGCAAAGTATTTGACCAAGGAAGTGCTATTTTCGTCGATTGCTTCATGTATCCCACATACCCAAGCTAACACCGTATCAGTAACATGTTTTTCGGAGTTCAGAATATCAAATAAATTAGTCACCAGCTGAAAGAAATTTGAAGCGTCCTCTTCTTCTGGCGTAACATAGTGATTGTGCAGTATGATTGGAAAATAATTGTGCAGCTAAATATACAGATTAACTTTCATTTTCCTTGATAGTAATACGACTTACAAGCAATTATTTTGGGAAAATTCTCACTTCTTTTCAATCCGATGATGACAACTTTTCGATAGTTTCTTTCACTATTCATTTATTTCTTGAAAGATTACTCCCTCAACCCAGAAATGATTGAGAAGAAATTTCAAAATTTGTGGCACATCAACAAATATCCGCACACGTTTTCGGTACAATTCTGTGGATGTGTAAAACAGTTGTTAAGATGAGTAATTTGAAATTTTGTTTGCATAGCACGATTTCGTCCGTCTAAGTCACTTACAGCAACAACAACAAAATATCCGATTTCTGCCAATGACAGTGTTATTTCTTTCAATATTTCTGCAGTCATTTGGGTATCAAAGTCAGAAAGTAGTTGTTCTTCCAACTTGCAAGAAGTCATCGCACCTTTACTACTTGAACTATTCTGTATGGACCAATAATATTATCCTCTGCTTAGTTGCAACAGATTTTGGTATCTACGGAATTTGCTATTTTTAGTAGAAGCATGATTAAAATTTTTTTATACCCCCGTGCAGTGCAGCATGAGACTTATTTGAAGAGAAAGCTACACCGGAAAATTTAAAACACAGGAGCACACGCATTTAATAAATAGATATCTCGTAATTGCACGCTTTTACTAAAAGAAAAATCGAGAAAATCCCAAAATGTTCTCGTGCATGATTAAAAAGCTTATAAATGTCGGCTTAAAACATCTCAGCTCAGCTGAAGTTGTTTACATAGTGCTGTTATTGATTGTAGCGAATTCGCTGTGAGATTAAATTATCATTCTATGTGTTTTGAATTGAGTTCTATTCAACGTTTTAATAGTTTAAAATTTAACTGCTGTTAGGTATGGTAATATTGTACGAATATCTCTGAAGAAATTTAAGCATTTTGTTTTATTTCTTGGGATGAGAATAAATTTTATTAACTTTTATCGACTTGTACATTCAATCCATTACGAACCCGTACGCACGCAACACGTTTTGGTGTCGGAAGTGGGATTTGAAAGCAATCACAAGAGCGATGGAAGAACAGTTGATACAGCTTGTTACTGCTTTTGCTACATTGCAAGAAAAAATGGAAGCTGGCCAAGCATCCTTTAAAGAAGAGATTAAAGCGGGACAGGATTCTGTTAAAGAAGAAATGAAAGCTATTAAAGAGGAAAGGAAAGCGGGCGAAGAACAGATGAATGTTGGCCAAGAATCCGTTAAAGAAGAGATGATAGCGGTTAAAGACGAGACGAAAGCAGGACAAAAGGAAATAAAAAATGAGATTACCTGTATAATAGAAAACAAATTTGAAGCTATGGAAGGCAGAACTGACGCCGTTGAAAATAAAATTGAACACATTGAAGAAAGACTTTCTTCTGTAAAAGAACAAATAGAACAGAGAGTTTATTCTGTAAAAGAACTAACAGAAGAAAGAATTTTTGCTGTGAAGCAACGATTCGAAGGAAGAGTTTCTGCCGGCCAACAACAAATTAATGACAGGGTTTCTGCTGCTGTCGCGAAGGACCTTAGAGACCTTAAAGAAGTGCATAGCGACAGCAGGAAGCAATTCTGACGGTTTTAAATTTTTATCCATGCCTGCTCGTCCGTCTCTGAAGTTATCCACAAATGATGGGAAGACCTCTTGGCAAGTGTATAGAACACAATTTGCAATGGTGGCGGAAGCGAACTGTCGGGATTCCTATGCTAAGGCCTGTCATGTCGCAGCTTCTTTGAGAGCAGACGCAGCGGATATCCTTCAAACTCTCCCAGAAAACCAAAGGCTAGAGTTCGACGCTCTATCCGGCGCATTGGAGCTGCGTTTTGGGAAAAAATGTCTGAAAGACTACAGCAGGTTTCAATTAAAATCCCATCAAAAGAAGCCTACCGCAACACTGCAAGAGCTCGCCTCGGATGTTGAAAGGCTATCTCACCTCGCCTTTACGAAGTGCTCGAGAGAAACAAGGGAAATCTGTGCCTGCAATACTTGATCGAAGGCATCCGGGATCCTGAAATACAGAAATCTCTACGAATGGCGGATGTCAAGGATATAAAAAGCGCTCTAGTATATTTCATGAAATTCGAGGCAACTCAACAAGCAACTTGTAGAGATCGCCACCCAGTCAGAGCTGTGCAAATCCACGACCAATGAATCAACTGATGGCTCGTGTAGATGATTTATCGAGGCAAGTCAATTCTTCGATACGGAGTAGGAGTGAGAACAAAGTGGCTCTGAAGTGTTGGAAATGCGGTATTGAGGGGCACATACGAAAGAACTGCAGAATACACCTCGGCACGAAAAATAAGATTTAACCAGAGAACTCTACGCCTTGAGACAGAGTATTACTGAAAAGAAACCAATTCTAAAGTGGTGGAATTGCGGCGTTAAAGGCCACATACGAAGGAACCTCAGAACACCCCAGAGCACGGAAAATAAAACAGGAGATTTAACCAGACAATTAAATGCCATGAGACAAAGAAGTGACAAGAAACCAAAGTGCTGGAACTGCGGAGCTGAATGCCACATGCGAAGGAACGGCAGAACACCCCAGGGCATTGAAAATAAGATCATTTCCCAGCAATGACGCAGAAAGCAAATAAATGATCAAATCGCGGAGCGCTGTTTGAACGATAATGAGAAAACCTATTTTAAAGCGCTCAAGATTCCTGCATTGAGTGGCAACAGTAATGGACTATCCATGAATGGGCATAACGATGGAGTTCCTTGCAATATGATCATCGACATAGGAGCCAATGTTACCATCATTCGAAAAGATTTGGCTCAACAATTTAAAGATAAACTGATTTGGACGCCATCCTGCTTTACCCTCCAGTCTGCGTCTGGTGATAAAATCGACATAGATGGGAAGTAAACGTAAACATCACGCTTTGAAGTGCCGCCTACCATCATACGGCATATATGGCGGATATTACAGATCCTTGCGTACTCGGATTGGACTTTTTAAGAAAATACAATTTTTCCTTGGACTTCAAAAACAACAAACTGCTTTCAGCATCTGAGGACATGACTATCCATCATCAGGAGAGATCCTTAGCTGGAAACGCCGACGTCTGGTCTGAAAGAACCTGCTCAGAAGGGTGCCGAAATCCCACTATAGTCGACGAGAAACACCAGACTACCGGCAATTCTCCATCCCAGATTCTCATCTGTCGTGATCTTCGTCAGCATGTGATCTCTTTGGTCGCCCTCCGGATGCGCCTTCATCACCAGAGGAATACATCCAAGGTCTCCAGGCCCGGTTGGAAGTGCTGCACCATTTTGCACGAGAGCGAGGCAACTTGCCGACGGTGAGGATGAAGATCCGATACGACACCAGAGCTACTGGACATGGATTCAACGAAGGAGACAAGGTGTGAGTGTAGAATCCGACTCCACGGAAAGGACTCTGTCCTAAACTACAGTCACCTTGTGATGGTACATACCTCTAAACAGGCTGATTGACGTCGTGCTTGGGATCCGTAAATCATCGAACTCTGAGCCTAAAGTCGTTCATTACGATAGGTTAGCTCCTTACTATGGCCATAGCACGTAGTGTATGTAACACACATGGCCAAACTGCGGCTCTTCGACACCTTAACTGCGACTCGCGAGCTACTTGCGATTCTTCGCCATCTGAAATGCGACTTCGTGTGAATAGATATAGGTTCATTTTTTAATACAAATGGAATTTGAAATAGGAATCATGCAGTGCCGCTTTTATTTAAAATTGCTAATTACGTGTGTAAAGATTTGATGGATTTCAAACTTTCCGCTGCTGCCTTATCCTCAGAGCAATAACTACGTAAAATTGCAAATAATGTCATTTCTGGTAATTTCTATTTCGGTTATATTACTTTTTCAACAGATAATGGTCATCGGAATACACTATTACGAAGTTAATTTTAAACACAAAGCCAATATATTTATTCAGTTATTCCTCCTAATATTTTTTCTCTCAAATTAATTTTACTTCCGTTAATATCTGCTTACATTCCTGTGTGATTTCATTGTTCACATTGTGTTGCTGCGAGTTGTAATTCACCTGGAAGGTTTGCTATTCGTTGTAAGGTGCTACTTTTATGCAGTCCTTGAATGGCGTAACTGCTGAAGAAACCAGTTTCTCTTTGCAATTAGTGTAGAACTCTTTTAATCTGTGGAAGAATTTTACGGGGATTTTATTTTTGGTGGGGTGAACCTCCATCCTCTTCCTTGGTTGGGAGAATTGTGTCAGTATTCTGCGAATCTCCTTTAAAATTAATTTCCCATCCCTAAGAAAGTCAGGCATTTTTATGCAGTTGCTTCACAGATTTCGCAACCATTCACAATAATATGCCTAATGAAAACTTTTCCCACAAGAAACTCTATCTTTCGTAATAATTCTTTAGTAATCCTAAGCAAAGATCATAATTTATTTCCCCAATGGTTGCGTATGTTGAAGTTGCGTGGGAAGAGTCACTGGTTTGACAACGATTGATATTTCAGACAAAATGTTTAATTCCCATTTTATCAAATATTGTTATACCATATAGAGATCTTTTACCTTAATCATCAAATCTTCATAACAATAACTTTACATAAAGCGATGAGGGATCAACAGAATACAAAGGTCTCTCTTTTTCAAAGTTTCTTAAAATCGGCATATTGGTATTGGTGAAATCTCTTTAGCTTGCGATATTTTCTTGTACTTTTTAATTTCTTGTCTGATGACCTTCTTTCTTTCTACCTCGTACTAGGTTAGAGGCATTTTGCTGCACTAGATTACAGACATTAGGTTAGAGTCGCCGGTAAATATCGCACTAAGTTAGAGACTTTTTGCTGCGAGGCACATATCTAAATATTTTCAAGTCACATACATGATGAACACAGAATAGTAGATATAAGATGTATTTATTCATATTTATATGTAATCATGTGAAGCACATATTCAATAACTTACTTCAAAAGTTTCTTTATATTCAAAATCTGTCTCATTATTTTTTAAACAGGATTTGCGGCTCTCGAACGTTCATAAAATCTATCATGCGGCTCCCATCGTCTTGAAGTTTGGCCATTCCTGGTACATAATGTAAATAGTACAAGACCAGGGTCCTTTTATTTCTAAATTTGATAGTATTTAATCTGTATTTAGTATTTGGTAGTATTTGATTTGTATTTAGTATTTGATAGTTGTGTAAATTATTTGATTGATAGATGGCGCTAGTGTTTCGTGTGAAACGGGACATGCCTTTTTTGAATTTCGGCAGACTCTCCACCGAGAGCTCTATGTATAGGTAGATAAGATAGACTCGCGTGTAGTTTCGAACACTAGTCGAATAGGAACAATGAAAATCCTATTAAAATATTAGATTTTTTGATTGGCATGAGTATTTCGATCTTTTATGATCGATGCAATTCTGTAAGTGATTACTTGTAAATAATGTACATATTAAACTTTACGTTTTTAAAATTATTCAACCTTTGATTTCTATTGTTGCCACTCCTATGAAGTTTACTATTTCCTGTTTGCTAATATTTAATTTTTCTTAATTTCGATCTATGAATCTGGCAACCAGGTCTGTTTTTGAATTAAGCGATCGGGGAATTCCCGTTCTATCTTCGCAGCATTTAAGATACGATACGTAAGTTATTAAATGTTATTCATCTTCGTGATGTACGGATCATTAGATCATTATGTTAAACTCTGTATGTAAATAGCCTCTTTAATCTCTCTATGTTTGTGAAGTGAAATAAATTGGATATTAAACGAAGTCAGAATTTGAATCGAATACAAGTGGCGTCCGAACGACAGAACTGTACTCTGCACTGAGAAATCAGAAGTGGCTAAATTCAAGTTACTTTAATGAAGGTAAACAAGTTAATTTCTGAATTTATTTAACTTTTGATTGCTTCTGAGTTATTTATAAAAGTTTGTTTCGTGAAGAGTTTTTTATGTTCATGTAATAGTTACATACGTTTAAGAAGTACGTTTACATTCGAAATACGTTATATACGTTTAAGAAATACGTTTGATGTACGTGTAAGTAAAACATGACTTCAGAAAAAACACAGACTGAGGCTGAGCAAGCAAAACTGGAAACTAAGTTACGAGGTGAAAGAACTAATTTACGCCGTCTCTTTACCACAGCTGCGAATACGTTTAATGATATTCATCGTAAAATTGATGTTGATAAGGACATTCACGTACAGTTTTGCAAAGTTGTTGAGAAAGCAGAGCGTTTATTTAAAGTAGATGAAGAAATTAAAAAATTAATTAGTTTTACGGATGAAGAGTATGATGCAATGGAATCTTACAGAGATAAATTTACTGAAGTACGAGTTATATACGAGAAGAATTATAATCAATATAATGAAAGTAAATCTGTAATTTCTAATAAGGTTGCATCTGATAACTTAAAACTTCCCAAATTACGTCTTAAGGAGTATGATCTTATGCCTAGATCATGGGTTGCATTTTGGGGTCAGTTTTCTCGAGTTCATGAAGATGAAAATTTAAGAGAAGAAGATAAATTTCAGTATCTGCTTTCTTCGTTAAAACCAAAAACTAAAGCACGCGATATAGCGGAAAGTTACCCACCTTCTAAGGATAACTACGCGAAAGTTATTGAACATTTAAAGTCCCGATTTGGCAGAAAGGACTTATTGATTGAAGTTTACATTCGAGATCTTTTGGCATTAGTAAATAACAAATCAGTCATCAAGTTAGCTGATTTATACGATAAACTTGGTTCCTATCTACGAGCGTTAGAGACATTGGGTGTGACAACATCGAATTACGCAGCAATGCTGTATCCTGTTGTGGAATCATGTCTTCCGACTGAAATTCTAAAGGCTTGGGACAGATATAGACTCAACAGAGAAGTCGAGGAAGGAGAACAAATCCTCGCAAAGGAGAAGATTCTGGAAAATTTGATGTCTTTCTTACGTCATGAAGTAGAGGGTGAAGAGCATCGGGTTTTAGCAGAAAATGCGTTCGGAAGTGGTACGAAACGAAAGGAATTCCAAAAACCAGTTCAACGAGATGAACCTACTGCTGCTACTCTAATTTCGAACACATCTGGAAGAAAAATTAGTTGTATATTCTGTGACCGTCCTCATCCAAGTCAGGATTGTCAAAAATTGTCGACAATAAATTACGATGACAGAAAGTCCCAAGTTATGCGACGGAAATGCTGCCTTGTTTGCCTTAAGCCTGGTCATATGGCAAAAGGGTGTCACAGTAGTGTAAAATGTTTGATTTGTGGACGGAGGCATTACGCGTTACTTTGCCCAGATTTAGGTAAAGATATTAACTCTTCATCAAAGGACAAAGTCGCAGAAGAAAAGCAAAAATCTACCAAGACGCTGTTGACAAATCTTCCCTCAGAACGTGAAATTTATTTGAAAACAATCATGATCAGACTACGGCACAGAGGCAAGGAAATCTGTGCACGAGCCTTAATGGATGATGGATCACATCGTTCCTATATTGAGAAGAGCTTAGCTGCTGAATTAAATCTTTCCCCTTCCGGAAAGGAAATGTTATCTCAAGGACTGTTTGGCGGAGGAATTACTCCGGCTGCTGAGCATACGAAATATGTTGTAACCATTGAAAGTTTAGATCGAAAGTATTCTACTTCAATGTCTCTGCTCGATCAACCGAAGATTTGCTCTACGTTACCCAGAATACGTGATGAAACATTACTTGTTGAACTTGCTTCTCGAGGAATAAAACTGACAGATGTCGGAAGAGATTCGCCACCTATAAGAATTCTTCTAGGAGCTGACGTACTTGGAAGCATTTTGACAGGAAGAATTGAAGTACTTACATCTGGTATTTCAGCCGTGGAAACTTTATTAGGTTGGACAATTTTAGGACTAGGTAAGAAAAAACAAGTGGTCAATATGGTCACGTTAAACCTCCAAAATTTTGAGCTGCCAAAGATGTGGGATTTCATTCAAAGGGAATGTGCTTTAGTGAAAATCAAATGGATATTTAGCCCTCCGTCTGCCCCATGGTACGGTGGATTTTGGGAAAGAATGGTTCGTTGTATCAAGGAACTTCTTCGAAAGTGTTTAGGAAAATCCTGTGTCACATATGAAGAAATGTTGACATTGCTCACTGACTGTGAGGCCACAATAAATGGACGACCACTGACATATTTGTCAGACGATCCTAACGAACTGAGACCTCTTACGCCTGCTCACTTTATTCAAGATTTAGGCGAGCGAGAAACTGTTGATTTGGACTTAATTGACTCTCAGCATTTATTGAAACGTGTACGTTACCTTCATAACTTACGGCTAAATCTACGAAAACGTTTCTATAAAGAATATCTAGGAGAATTGGTAAGAAGTCCAAAGTCATCTTCACGGAGAAAGACGATTTCTCCAGGAGAAATTGTCCTAGTGGAGTCAAAGAACCCAAATAGGATAAATTGGCCTTTAGCACAGGTAATTGAACTGTTTCCTGGCAAAGACAATATTGAACGTGTTGCGAAACTACGAGTAGCCAATGGTGAAATCATACGACCCCTTCAACGAATCTTCCCTTTGGAGCTTACTTCTGCCGACAACTTCATAAAAATGTCTCAGAAAACCGAGACAGCACCAGAGACAGAGTCATGTGAAAACGAGGTTCCTAAAAATATAAGGGTAACTCGAAGTGGTCGCCGAGTAGTACCTGTAAAACGCATGGACTTATGAACTATTATTGACTTTTTTCCCTAGTACTTAATAACTATAATGCCAGTTTATATATTTATTGTTTTTAATGTCATTTCAGATGTTTATAATTCTTAGTTCAACTTCATTTCATGTATTACAATTTATATCTGCTATTTATGTGTATTATTTCGTTTTGTATTGCTTTAAGGTAAATTTGCCTGCAATACAAAAGGTGGGAGGATGTTGCCACTCCTATGAAGTTTACTATTTCCTGTTTGCTAATATTTAATTTTTCATAATTTCGATCTATGAATCTGGCAACCAGGTCTGTTTTTGAATTAAGCGATCGGGGAATTCCCGTTCTATCTTCGCAGCATTTAAGATACGATACGTAAGTTATTAAATGTTATTCATCTTCGTGATGTACGGATCATTAGATCATTATGTTAAACTCTGTATGTAAATAGCCTCTTTAATCTCTCTATGTTTGTGAAGTGAAATAAATTGGATATTAAACGAAGTCAGAATTTGAATCAAAGATCTATGACTCTCTGAATTTTTGAAACAATAGTAATTGATTTGTATTTAGTATTTGATTTGTATTTAGTATTTGATTTGTATTTAGTATCTGATAGTATTTTATTTGTATTTAGTATTTGACAGTATTTGATTTGTGTTTAGTATTTGATAGTATTAGGTTTGTATTTAGTATTTGATTTGTTTTAAGTTACTTAATGAAATTATTTCTTATGTTGTTTGTTATTGAAATTTCTGTTTATGTCGTTTGTTATTGCACTGATGCCTTAGTTGTAAGTTTGGCTTCTTGTCCAGGGATTGTGCTCCCCGGCACGTGCAGTCCTTGGGAAGGGAGGCAGTTTTACGGAATTTGTATTTAATTCGATATTTTTAGTGGATTTCGGATTAAAATTGCTTAATATCCCCGTGCAATGCAACACGAGACTTACTTGAAGAAAAGGCTACGACGGAAAAGTTAAAATACAGGAACACTCACATTTAATAAATAGATATCTCGTAATTGTACTCCTTTACTATCCAAAAAAATCGAGAAAATACCAGAATGTTCTCGCGCATGATTAAAAAGCTTATAAAAGCCGCATTAAAACATCTCAGCTCAATTGTAGTTATTTTAAGCGAACTTTAGTTGTTTACTTAATGCTGTTATTGATTATACAGAATTCGCGGTGAGATCGGATTAGCTTTCTCTGTGTTTTGAATTGAGTTCTGTTCGACGTTTTAGGAGTTTCAAATATAACTACTGTGAGATATTGTGATATTGTACGAATATCTCTAAGGAAATTTCAGCATTTTGTTTTGTGGGGTTTTACTATTTAATTTTAAAGTTCTAACTTAGAACCGCACGAACACTCATAAGCGAATAATCTCTTAAGTGTCTGAACAGAACAAGTAAGACTTAAAGAGGATTTATAACCCTCTATTTTTAAGTATATTTACAGTCAGTTCCTATTTGGAACTTTACGCAAAGTCGCCACTCGGGCTTGAACTTAAAATAATAATAATTTAAACTAAAATTAGCTTAACTAAGCTATTTAAAAGGTATAGCGAAAGCTATCAGAGATCTAACCAGTTGGCCCCTAAGTATTAATTAAATCGGCGAAGCCAAGCCAGGGCCTAAGGTATAGCCGAGCGTAGCAATAGCTAAGAGAGACGTAGCCAAAAGGCAAATGCGTGCTAGTCAGGGAATCAGACTCTCTCTTCCGAAGTCGGTGAAGTCACGACTTAAATAGTACTCTTTCTCATTTGCATTAACTGCGTTTCTTAATTTACATTCTGACAGGAAATTGTAAGCTGAAATTAGAATAAGATAAGAAATATACAAAAGTTAAAATAACTGTTAATAAACTTCGGATAAACCTTACATCTTTCCCCACCAGAACTTAACTACTCGATGAATAAGGTCTTAAGCGAGCTTGTTTAAGAATTTAAATTCTAGACAAGAAGTCTTTAATATCAAAATATTAAACGTCTAGAAATTCTTTCTTGAATAAACTTCATTATTAAAACGTTTCCTGTTTAGGGCCAACTTTACAAAAATATCTAAAGCTAGATTAAAACTAAGAAAAATACAGATTCACTATTTGAATGTCTTGTAAATTCATCTACTTCAT
The DNA here is from genome assembly GCA_000611955.2 of Stegodyphus mimosarum. Classification (NCBI taxonomy): domain Eukaryota; kingdom Metazoa; phylum Arthropoda; class Arachnida; order Araneae; family Eresidae; genus Stegodyphus; species Stegodyphus mimosarum. The sequence goes on from KK119444.1 coordinate 52,119, forward strand.
CTTTTCTTTCAATCAGACGTCAGTGTTCACCTTCCAGTCGTCTGGAAGGAAAAAGTATTAGCTCTTTTGATAACAGTTTCAAAGTTTTATAATCACTTTTTCTTGCAATTAGTTTGGCCCTCAAACAGTTTCATTCACACGAAACTTTGATTGTTCTTCCCCCGATGTTCTCCAGAAATTGTTCTGAGTGAGACGAGCTTTTTATGTTATAATTCCGCGACGACAATCTACCACTATCCAATCGTTACGATTTGTTATAAACGCGACTTTCCAAACCTTAGAAAACTCTTTAAACACAAAACTAGACCTAATGTCCTAAAATAGAGCTTAAAATTCTTAAGTGAAGCCTGGAGAGCCTAACTTTAAGCACATTCAATCTATACTTTCATTCAATTCATCTTTTCACAAGGATATTTAAAGTTATGCTCGACCAAAACTTACATTTGTATCAGTTTAACTTTTACAATAGTTTAAAAGCAACATTAACATTTCACATTCAATAGAACATTTTAACACTTAATACTTTAAAATTCATTTTGCATCATTCGTTATAGTTGCTATACAAAATTCACAAAGCTTGGCTACAATCTTCAAGTTAACACAACTGAAGTCTTTCGACTAAACATATTTAGAAATTAGTTTCTCGGAACTTGAGAATTCTAAAAGAAAGTATTTACAAAATAAATTTTCACCAACTTGCGAATCCAAATTCTTGTTTTAAACAGTATTTAGTAACTTTAAACACATGACATAAATCAAAATTCCAATACAAAATAGAAAACAAGGAAAATTTTCGCTTATCTTTTTGGCTTCTATATTCCTGCATTCTCTTGGCGCAGAACTCTTGAAAAGTTCGGCTTGCCAAATTTCGGTCTCTAAAGTCGTCTCCGGCGGCTGGTATTCGGTTCTGGACATTCTTTTCTTTTCATTCCTCGGGCGTTGAAACGGGGAGCTTTCCTTGTCGGCTGAGGATTTTGCAACTCCAGTTTTCTCTTTGGCTTGTACCTTGCCGACCTTGATTCTGAATCTTTGAAAAACCTCTTAGTTTTTCTGGGTTTCTGGAAAGGAATAGACATCACGTCGTCAGGTTGCTTTCTTTTCATACTTGCTTCCGGCTGGCATATTCTTCGGATTTTGTTTGGAGAACAGCCTTGACGCCAAAAAGGGAGAAACAGCTTATTGTGGTATGGCAGGCAATAGTTGTCATTCGATGACGTACTTCCTCTAGGGAGACAGACGTAATACTTTTCCCTTGTTAAGGGATTATCTGTAGTATTTCTTATTATCTGTAGTATTTATTATTAGTATTTATTATTGTAGTATAGTAATTAAGGGAAGAAACAGCTTATTGTGGTATGGCAGGCAATGGTTGTCATTCGATGACGAACTTCCACTAGGTAGACAGTCGTAATACTTTTCCCTTGCTAAGGGTATTACTTATTATCTCTAGTATTTATTATTAGTATTTATTATTGTAGTATAGTAATTAGTATTTATTATTGTAGTATAGTAATTAGTATTTATTATTGTAGTATTTATTCTGTAGTATTTACTTCCGTTGGCATGATGAAATGACGCCCATACCCTTAAAGAAGCCAAGTTGGCGCAACCAAGGCTGTTCTCCGAACAATATCTATATTCTTCTTGCATCTTCTTGTGTCTTGGGTTCTGTAGTGTGCCGTTTTCTTTGCTTATCTTTCAAGAGCCTTTTTCCCTGTCCCATAGGCGCTGGCTTTTGTTGAAGAGGAACTTCTATTTGTTTAGTACTCCTCGTTCTGGCGGAGCTTGGAACTTGTCGAAGTTGCCTTCGTTTCGTTGTAGTTTCTTCAGTGTTAGCGGCCTTTCTTTTCGTTGCTGCGGGATCCTTGTTTAACGACGATGAAATTAACATTCTTGGCGCTGTTTCAGGAGCCTGGAAGAAATCTTTTAAGATTAGAATATCCGTACGATTATAATAGGGTTTAATTCGATAGATGTTCGCGATAGATTGTTGTCCGTTTTCTGCTTTTAAGTAAACCGTTGAAAATTTTATCTTCATTATGATAAAAGGGCCCTCAAACCAGGGCTCAAATTTGGATACCCTAGTTTCGGGTGCAGATGACAAAGAGTGCTTTAATATTAGCACTTTCTTGTCTATGGTATATTCTACATCACGTCTCTTCCTATCGTAGTATAGTTTTTGTTTCGACCTCGCCACATCAGAATTTTTGCTGGCCTCATTAATAATTTTCTGAATATCATTCAATTTAAACTCTTCCTGTGTTTGTTGAATGAAAAATAGCTTATCCACAGGCGTTAAAATTTTTCTTCCTAGGACCAATTCTGCGGGGGTTTTCTTTGTTCTGTTATGCTTTGCTGTTCTTAAGGCAAAGCCTAATTCATTGACGCAACTATCCCAACGGTCATTATAATTCCTAATACATCCCCGAATAATTTTAACCATATTTTTATTTACGCGTTCCGCAATATTTGATTGCGATCTATAAGGTACAATATTTAGATGGCGTATGCCAAGGCCTGTACACAAGTTTTCAAATAAATTACTTACGAATTGCCTACCATTATATGATATTACTTTTACTGGGGTCCCGTACTTTAAAATATATTTAGTTCGAAAAGAATCTGCTACTATTTTTGCTGAAGCCTTTTTAAGGGGAATTATTTCTACCCATTTTGAGAAATGATCTACGATGGTTAACAAGTATCTGTTTTTATTAATCTTTGTTCTAGGGTAGGGACCAAGCAAATCAATGCCAACCAATTCATTTAGGAAAGTGGTTTTTATGCTATTTAAGTACCCGGCCGGGTTGTAATTAACGTCGTTAGTTAATTGATACAAGTGACATGACCTGACAGACGCTGTCACAACTTTGTACATCTGCGGAAAATATACCGCTTCGCGAACCCTTTGCAGGGTTTTCCTAACACCAAGATGGACTCCTAATTTCGAGTCATGGAGCTCCTCTTTAATACTAAGAGTAGACTCATTTGGACTACCGGCCACAATTCTTGATTATCGTTGGTTGGTTTCGTGTAAAAGAGCAATTTATCTATAATTTCATAATGGGCCGCCCTATTGCGAATAGTCGTTAAGTCTACATGTTCAAAAATTTCGGGATCTTCCAGGTAAGCATAAATATCTTTAAATTCTGGGTCCGTTTTTAACTCGGTGATTATTGTTTCCCGGTAGTCAATTATTTTCGGCGTTAACATCGTACATTTAATTGTATTTCCGTCTTCATCGATCTTAATCCTCGAAAGGGCATCTGCAACTACATTTTCTTTCCCCGGCGTGTGTTTTATAATTAAGTTAAACTCTTGCAGTTTTAGTGTCCAACGTATGAGCCGAGGTGAAAGATTTTTTCCGGAGTATAAGCGATTAACTGCCGCGTGATCTGAATACACAGTTATTGGGGCAATCCCAAAGAACACCCGAAATTTTTGCACCGGTAGTAGGACTGAGAGAGTTTCCAGCTCAGTTGCAGTATAATTTCGCTGAGTTTGATTAAGCGTCTGACTAAAAAAACTATCGGTTGCGCATTTTGAGAAAGAACTGCGATAACTGCGTAGTGTGATGCGTCTGCTGCGATTTCTAAATTTTGATCCCCTTGCGGGAATTTAAGAACAGGGGCATTAATTAAGGCGTGTTTCAGTTCTTCAAACGCCGTGTTCGCTCCCGCTGTCCATGTGAACTTAGTCTTTTTTCGTTTAAGCACTAACAAAGGTTCAACTATTTTAGCAAAATCATTAATGAATACTCTATAATAGGAACACATCTCCAAGAAGGACGATAACTTCTTAGCCGTATTTGGCGGTGGATAACTTTTGATCGCTAAAATTTTCGAATTGCCAATTTCCATACCGTTTTTCGAGATTTTATAGCCGAGGTACCTCAATTCCTTAACGGCAAATTTGCACTTTTTAGGATTAACTTTAAGGCCCGCTTCATGTAATAATGTAAACATTTCCTCTAAATGTTTAATGTGTTCTTCTAGGGTTTCGATTGTTACAATAATATCATCGAGATAAATGACAGCACTGTTTCCCAAAACTGGCCTTAAAACAATATCCATAATTTTTTTAAACGTAGCCGGAGCTCTGCTTAAGCTAAACGGCATTCTCAAAAACACATACACGCCTGATTTTGTGATAAACGCTGTTTTTTCGACATCCTCGAATTTTACTGCAATTTAAAAATAGCCTAACGTCAGGTCTAAAGTTGTCATATATTTAGTTGACCGAATTTTTCTTATAATTTCGTCTATTATCGGGAGGGGATATGTGGGGTATTTCGTTATGCTATTTAATTTTCGGCAATCAATAACGAATGTCCATGCGTTCGGATATGCGGCTGGCAGTCCATTCTTCTTTCTGCATAAAACTACAGGACTAGCATAGGGGCTAGTACTTGGCGTAATTATCTTGTTCTCGAGCATTTTCTTTATGTGTTGCTCGAGAATGTCTTCCTTCACCCGATCATAACGATACGGTTTGGAACGAACTGGGGCTCATTACCAGTATCAATTGCGTGAGATACAATCTGGCAGAAGCCAGGCTTCTCGTCAAATAACTGGGAAAAATTTCTTACCAATCTTCCCTTTTTCCCTTTCTTCGAGGTGATTCAGCTCGATGAAAGGGATTTCTGCTTGTTCATATTCCACTTTATCCATCTTGACTTGTAAGGTAGAATCTTTGAAATTAATTTTTGCGCTAGTTGAGCGTGAGAAATCAACCCCCAATTATGACTGCGGTTAATAAATTTTTTACCACGAGAAAGTTTATTTTCTGGACCTCGTTTTTTATTTTAACATGCAGCCCCACTTTTCCCAAGCAGACACACTGTTTGTCTTGCACAGCAATCACGCGTTGTCCCGTTGTCTTAAACAGTCTGCAGCGACGAAAATGTTTTTAAGAACATCCTGCGACAGGAAGCTGCATTGAGCCCCGGTATCCAGTAAGGCGGTCGTAGGGACGTCGTTTAGTAGTATTTGGATTTCTGGCAAGGCCAAATTTTCGACTGCTACCGTATTCAGCTTGATTTCTGAGGGATTTACCTTCTCACACGGTGAGTTCACCCTCTTCCAGTCACAGTGATTAGTTTAAATCCTTTATTTCGCCCCCTTTTTCCAACTGCTTTTTATTTCCCCACGCTTTGTCCTGACCGGCTTTCTTTCTATCCAGCTTTCCTACTTTCCCCTCTTGTCGATAGGAATTCTGCTGAATTCGTTTGATTGTGAAACCCTGAATACTGCGCAAAGTTCTTCACACGCGCATTTTCCGCCGTTCGCCTACTCTGAAATTTGGCAGCTAGTTCAAATATGCTTTCCAGCGTTTGCGGATTTCTAACTTCAAGAAACTCCTGAATTGACGGAAGCAACCGCGGCAAAATTATATCGATGATTTCATAGTCGGGCATTTTCCCATATAATAATTTGACAATGTGGATCTTCCTTAAGATAAAATCTGTTAATTCGTCAAAATGAGTTTGATATTTACTGAATAATTCTGATTCGAGTCTTGCGCGATCTTTTACAACTGGAAATGCTTTCAACAGCGAATTTTTAAAATTCTCCCATGTATACGTTTCAGATCCTGGATCCCCCAACAAATTCCTGCCAATATTCCTATACCAGCTGAGGGCTTGACCTTTTAAATTAGTCGTAGCGATAATTATTCTCTGTGGCTGATTCAAAGGATATAAACGTGAAGTGTAACTCCAGTTGTTCCAGAAAGGTCATTACGGATCCTTTGCCGTCAAACATTGCTGTTGGCTTCATCGCTGCGCTCATTGATTCCAAGATGAATCCAAATCCCTCCATCGGATTTGGTTGTGCCTGAGGGAACTGAAAGGTTGGAGGGGTCAACGAGAAATCTTCACTAGCCAGCGGCATGGTTTATTAAGAATAATTTCGGGCGCCAAATGTGGGGTTTTACTATTTAATCCTAAAGTTCTATCCCCACGAACACCAATAATCGAAAAATCGCTTAAGTGTGTGAACAGAACACGTAAGACTTAAAGAGGGTTTACAACCCTTTATTTTTCAGTATATTTACAGTCAGTTCCTACTTGGAACTTTACACAAAGCCGCCACTCGTGCTTGAACTTAAAATAATAATAATTTAAACTGAAACTAGCTTAACTAAGCTATTTAAAAGGTATAGCTTAAGCTAGAGATCTAACTAGTTGGCCCCTACGTATAAATTAAATCGGCGAAGCCAAGCAAGAGCCTATGGTATGGCCGAGCGTAGCAATAGCTCAGAGAGACGTAGCCAAAAGGCAAACGTGCGCTAGTCAGGGAATCAGACTCTCTCTCCCAAAGTCGGTGAAGTCACGACTTACATAAGTACTCTTTCTCATTTGCATTAACTGCGTTTCTGAATTTACATTCTGGCAGGAAATTGTAAGCTGAAATTAAAATAAGATAGAAAAATACAAAATTTAAAATAACTGTTAATAAACTTCGGATAAACCTTACAGTTTTATTTCTTGGAATAATAAATTTTATTAACTTTTTATCAACTTGTGCCTTCAATCCATTACGAACCCGTACGCACGCAGCAATATTTACAACCTTTACAGCCTGGAAAATGATGTCTCCGGTGTTATTGTCATGCGATGATTTCTAGGTGCTTTATTTTTTGCCGAGATACGTATTTTCAACGATGATGTTTTTAAACTGCGAAGTTTTCGAATAGGTTTATTTTCGACGACAATGCTTTGCATTACGATGCTTTATAACTGCATGTTTTATCCTTGCTTTGTTTATTTCGCAAGATGTTTTGTACGATTAAGTTTACGCCTTGAGCTGTGTTCTTTGTGACATTTTCATCAGCGATGTGTACGCCTGTAAACAATTAGAGAAGACTAGAAGTGAAGCTTTCGTTTGCTACTCCTCATCCAAAAACGCGAAGCATATATAGTCAGGTGATAGGAAAGTGGTTAGAATATTAAAAAATATATATACCATGATATAAACAATGCTGCAGCATATGGTGGAATAAGAAAAATTTTAAAAATTGTGGCATTCCTTTGAAAATGACTAGAGAATGGTTAATGTCGCAACACACGTATACATTGCATAACTAAAAAAAACTCAAATTTAAGGGAAGAAAATCATTACCTTTTGGAATTGGTGAATTGATTCAATGTGAGGTGTGACATTGTGACATTTAGTCGACATGTCAAAATTTCCAAGATACCATAAGGATGTAAAATATTTGTTAGCGGCAATTGACGTTTTCTCAAATTATGATTATGCAAATCCCTCTGAAATCTAAAAATGCGGATAGACTTGTTGAAGTCTTTAAGAAATTATTTAAAGAACTAAAGACGATAATAAATGTACCAACGGAAGAAGGAAAAGAGTTCCATAATAAAAAGCTGAAGTGTACACCACATGACTTCCTTGTACTGATCATTAAATTATGCGCATTATTTCCTGGATTTCATTAAAACTTATTTCAACTATATTCCTACTTTTATATTCTTTTCCGAATGTAAAAGTAGTTGTAATTTCATTAGAGATATATTTATCATTTAATTAATTCAGTTCTCACTTCGCGGCAAGGCAAAAGTACATAAAATCTTCAAAATATTTTCATTAAAAATTGTAAGATACAGAAAAACATAAAACACCAAATTCATTAAAACAATTAAAAAAACATTTTTTCTAGTTAAAATTACAGTTTCTACGCAAAAACAAGCAATTCGGCCAGCAGGCTAGAACGCAGATTTTTCGATGCACAAAACTAAAAGTTTCCTTTTGGTCCCACTCGAATAAAAGGCTCTGTAGGTGCAGAAAGAATTAATTAACTATTCTACTAAGCTTCAAATGTAAATAAATATGGCTGCTATAGCAAAAAAATATCATACACCACATAACTTCCTTGTAGGGAATATTCAATTATGTGCATTTTTACTTCGTACAAGGAAGTACACTGGTGTGCAAAACTTAAGCAACAATGTAAAAATTTAGCAGATAGCCATGAAATTGCAGAAAAGGAGGTCTGGAGATCAGTACAATGAATAAGTAAATCAGTAGAAACGTCATGCGTAAGCAAATATCAGGAACGGAACGTCAGAGGCGACGTGAGCGTACACACGTGATGTCGGCGCGCTCAGCTCAACAGTAGAATAAAAGGAAGGACGGAGACGCAATTCAACATATTCGCTGAAAGTGCCAGTGAGTCAGTTAGTGAAATATGGCTAGAAGAAATCACCTGGACGACTTCACACGTGGAAGAATGATCAGAAAGCTGGAGGAGGTGCCTACTGTCACCAATGTAGCTGCAGAGTTCGGAATCAACAAAAGTGTCGTTTCGCGCGCTTGGAAAGCGTTCCAAATCACAGGTACAGCTGTTAGAAAGGCTGGTGGTGGCCGCCCGAGGACGACGTCTGCAGGGGATGACGGATATATCGTCCTGCAGGCGAAAAGAGGCCGACAGCAGTCAGCAAGCGCCATTGCTCAGCAACTCTGTACAGCAACGGATCGACAAGTGTCGCGGTTTACTGTGGCCAGACGCCTTCACAAAGAGGGCCTATTCGCCCGCCGTCCTGAATGCTGCCTCCCGTTGAATGTTGGCCACCGACTTCACCGTTTACAGTGGTGCAGAGAGCACAAAAACTGGACAACTGATCAATGGAGTCGTGTCCTCTTTATGGATGAGAGTCAGTTGAGTACCAGAAGTGATTCTCAAAGCGTTTTGATTTCGAGAGAGGTCGGGACCTGGTTTTATCCCAGTAACATCAAGGAAAGACACCGTAACGGTGGCCCTGAAGTTCTTGTCTGGGGAGGCATTATGCTGAACGGGAGAACTGAGCTCCACGTTTTCCACAGAGGGTCTGTAACCGGGGATCGCTATTGTGAGGAAGTACTCCTTCCCCATGTGCGTCTGTTCCGAGGTGCCATTGGCCCAAACTTAATTTTTATAGATGACAATGCACGGCCACATCGGACTCTTGCTGTTGAGGAGCTACTGGAAAGTGAAGATATCACTCGAATGGATTAGCCAGCCTACTCCCCAGATTTAAATATGTGTGGGATGCTTTGGGGAGACGCATTGCAGGACGCTTACATTCTCCGGAGAACACCCAACAACTCAAACAGATGCTGATTGAGGAATGGGCAGTCCTACAGCAAGAAATGTTGCACCAGCTTGTTCTAGTATGCGGAGACGGTGCGAAGCAACCATTGCAGTGAGGGAAGGACATATCCCATATTGAGGAACATCTACTTGTTGTTGTTCCTCTTGGATAGACAATCATGAGTCACGATACTATGCGTTCAATAAAGCGTGTTTTTGTTTGAGTCCATACCGTATGCATTCTATTCCTTTTTCAGCTCCGATGCTTTCGTCATCCTTTACGTACATAGCACTCTCCTTCATTTCTGCCTTTCATGTCTCTCATTTGATTTCTCGTGGAGTTATGACAAAAAATCCTGCTGTTGCTTAAGTTTTGCACACCAGTGTAAAAAGACGAATATAGTAACATAATAACATATCTTTAATATAATTAATATTAATTTTATATAATATTTATCATAATGACATATCTTTAATATATGAATCAAAAGATAGTCTAGAGGACTTTTTGTTAAAAGTAAGTGATGAAATTGAAAAAGTAAATAATATGGAAAAAATATAAGATTTTCTCCAGATCTCAGAAGAGTCTGGATTATAGTTGAAGTGAAAGAATTTTAAATCCATATTTATAAAAAAATCAAGCTTCCAAAAATACTCTAGATGCTGCATTTCCCGAATGAAGATATAGTAATTTAAAGTCTGAGTCTTGTTTATAAGTTTAGACTGAGTCTGATAAGTTCAGACCTACAATTCAGAAACAAGTACTACAATAGATAACAATCGTAAATAAAAATCCTAAAAGCATAATGACACATATAATAACAATAACCCCTATCAAGTAAGATGAAAACAATGGAAAGATACTTTCAAGCATCATAAATGGAAATGCTGAATTATTGCTTCGGAATTGTGTTAAATTTGTATATAACTAATAAAGAATGAAACTTAAATTAAACTTTCAGATTATGAGAATTAGTGTTAAGAAGACACTTACACAAAATAATCATAAGTACTTATTTTCCTCCTATAACTCTTTATTGTAAACTTAAACTTAACTCTTTATTGTAAACTTATTTTCCTCCTATAACTCTTTATTGTAAACTTAATACTCAACTCGGTACTCACACACACAGCGGCTCTCCGCCCGAAAGGCTCACACCGTCTCTATTGCCGCTCTCCGCTCGGGGGCGCTGCTGATAGTTGAGCATGCGCAAACATGCCCCCTGGCATTGAAATGTTTATGAAACATTCAATCACTAAATTGTATGAGAAATTTCATAGTAGTTTTCAAACTGTAACACTAAAAATTCAATAATGTAACTATATAAACGTTCACTTTAACCATAATACAATACATAACACAAGATACAATTCTCATTGAAAATTCACGTATGCACACTACAAAAGAATTTCACTTATACACATAATTTAGAACAATTCTCATTCGGGCATAGGTAAGACACAGATTTTGGAAATACATCTTTTAAATATACCTGCTTTAGTTTTAATTTTAATAACCCGAATTTTTTTATCATCACCATAATACACGTCAATTATTCGACCTACAACCCATTTGTGAGTAAGTACATTATCCTCTACCAATAACACTAAGTCTCCTATATGAATATTACCTTTTTGAAATCTCCATTTATTTCTCTGTTGCAGTTCATTTAAGTAACTATGGTGCCATTTTCTCCAAATCAGTTGCACTATCTTTGTTACTCTTTGCCATTTCTTAAGTAGATTTTCATTAAAATTGGTTAAATCAGGCTCAATAAGTGAATTTATTGATCTATTTATCAAAAAATGCGCAGGAATTAAAACTCCAAAATCATCTTCGTTAGCTGTTAACGGACACAGAGGTCTTGAATTTAAAATTCCCTCAATCTGTATAATTACTGTTAAAAACTCTTCATATGTTAAATTTGTTCCACCTACAACTCTTTTAAAATAACACTTAAAGGATTTAATTGCAGCTTCCCAAAGGCCTCCGAAATTGGGTGACCCGGGTGGAATGAATTTCCATTCAATACTCTCGGCAGATAAATAATTTGCTAGAATTTCATTTGGAATTTTAATTAAGTTATGTAATCTTTTTATTTCTTTGTTGGCACCAACGAAATTTGTGGCATTGTCAGAATATAATTTTGCACATTTACCCTACGAGAAATAAATCTCTTTAACGCATGTATGAAAGCTTCCGAAGTTAGATCCGATACCATTTCAATATGCATCGCTTTTGACACAAAACATACAAATATACAAACATACATTTTATGTAAAATTCCTTTTCTTTGGTTACGATATCTTATAAAAAATGGACCACAGAAATCCACACCACTACATTTAAAAGGATAATCTGGTACAACTCTGTCTGATGGGAAATTTCCCATTATTTGTTTACACACAACTTGTTTGTTTTTAAAACATACAATACAATCATGTACAACTTTACGACAAATAGATCGACCATTTAATGGCCAGAACTTTTCGCGCGTGTGACTCAATAATGCACTTGCACCAACATGCAAATATTTTTTGTGATAATGTTGAATAACTAATAATGTAAATTTGTGACCTTTAGGTAATATTGCCGGATGTTTAGCAAAGTAAGTAAGATTTGCCTTACCTAAACGGCCTCCTACTCTGAAAACTGAATCGGAATCCAGGAAGGGATTCAGATTCTTTAACTTACTTTTATGTAAGACCGTTCCGTGACGTAGTAATTGGTGGATGTCATCACCAAAACATTCATTTTGGGTTTCTCGTATCAGGAACAATTTTGCTTTGACCATTTCCTGCACGCTAATTGGTCCTGATAATCTTTCTAAGGGCTTTTTCAAATTATTCACAAACCTGAAAATATGACTAACAACACGTAAGATAGTTATATATTTATTACTCAATTTAAGTATGCTATGTAAAAAATTGTTCACAGTCACATTCAACACTTGTAAAATGTCTTTAGAGTCTTTATGAGAGGAGGTTTTAAATTCGGCACTGAACTCTTCATCTTTATCTGAGATAGTTACTGTCCGAATTGGATAGTCACTGTCCACCAGAAACGCTGGATCACACCACCACAATTTGTGATTTACTAACTTATCTGGATCTACACCTCGTGACAGGAGATCTGCTGGATTCTGATCCGATGTCACATGATGCCATTGTTGAGCAGATGAAAGGCTTTGAATTGTGGCCACTCTATGCTGAACAAAAGTCTTAAAGTCCACAGGTTCCCTTTGTATCCATGCGAGGACTATCATTGAATCGCCCCAGTAGTAGACATGAGTTACTGCTAATTTCAAGACAGTAAGGACTTTTTTCACAAACTTTGTTAATAAGACAGCGGCACATAGCTCAAGCCTGGGAATTGTTAGGCTCTTAAGGGGAGCAAATCTTGACTTACTCCTAATTAATCTTACTAATGTTCTCCCAGAAGAATCGCTGGATTTGCAATAAACAGCTGCTCCAAAACAACGTTCAGAAGCGTCGGCAAAACCATGGATCTCAACAGTTTTAGCTTGATCAACCACTATACGTCTGTCAATATCGATGTTATTTATGCTCTCTAGTGTCACCAGAAATTGATGCCATTCCTGATTTTCCTCAAGAGGAAGTCTATCACTCCAGTCAATTTTAAGACGCCACAGCTTCTGCATAAAAATCTTTGCTTTCGCTATAACCGGACCAAGAAGACCCAAAGGATCAAATATTCTGGCAATAGAAGATAAGCTTAGTGTACGCTGCACTAAACTCTACTTTCACCCTAAAGGAAAAGCAATCCTTTATTGGTTTCCATGACACGCCCAAAGTTTTTGTTTCAACTGGATCGGAGAAATTATATTCTTCTCGGTTTAGAGAAAGTTCAGAATGATTTGCACACCATTTATGCATATGCATGCCTGCTCTTTGCAAAATCGCTATAAGCTGCCGTTGTAACTCTTTGGCTTCCTTTAACGTTGCAGCTCCGCATAACACATCATCCATATAGAAATTTTCGCGTAACACAGGTGCTGCCATTGGAAAATTACTTTCCTCATCTAACGAAAGCTGTTTTAGTGTCCTCATTGCTAAGAAGGGAGCACTGACCGTGCCATATGTAACTGTTACCAGTTCATAGGTTTTTGGTGTCTCATTAGCACTATCACTCCACAAGATTCTTTGAAGGTTGTGTTGACTTTCATCTATCAGTATCATTCTATACATCTTTTTCACATCGGCAGTCAAGGCATATACGTGAATTCTAAATCCGATCATTATCGAGAATAAATCTTGTTGAATAACGCCACCGTTATACTGGAGAGAATTGAGTGAAATGCCGTTAGTTGTTAAACTTGAACAGTTAAACACGACTCTTAATTTAGTACTAGTTTTTTCGGGTTTATATACTGCATGATGTGTTGCATAGTATGTTACTTCAGGTTCTTTCTCTTCTTTAACTTATGTCCTAGTTCAATATACTCATGAATGAAATCACGATATAAAGAGAGATATTTTGAATCTCTTGACAAGTGAGTCCACAGCGATCTGAGTTTTTTAAGAGCAATATCCCTAGAATAACCTAAACACGAAGGATCATCTTTAAGGGGCATTGTTACCACGTATCTCTCTTCCTCATTTCTCCAGTGCGTTCGCACAAAATGTTCCTCACATATAGAATTTTCCTTCCCTTTCGTAGATTCTAGATCTACACTTTCAATTTCCCAAAAATTTTTTAATGTTTTATTTAAATCCTCCTCCTGTATGAATCCGCCATGTATCTTAGTCTCATTTACTTGATCTACACTTCCTCCACTCGCGACATAGCCAAACACTGTATTTTGTAAAAGCAATTTTGAATTTTGCGCATAAATTTGTCCTGGTCTCAATAATTCATAGAATATCTCTGCACCTAACAACATATCAATTTTCCCTGGGATATTAAAACTGTGATCAGCTAATGGTACTAAGTCTGAAACTTCAATACTTACATTGAGTACCTGATGTGGTATAAGATCTGTAATTTTTTTTACTATGAGGAAATTTATCTCTTTCTCAGAACTCCGGTTTCTATTTGCGATCGTTGTTGTAACGCGACCCTTCACTACCATTGATGAATCATTTAAACACAAGATTAATGTATTTATTTTTTCGCTTTTTAATCCTAAACGATTCACACATTGCTGGCTTAATAAACATGTCTGAGAGCCTGAGTCTAATATACATCTCGCCTCTTCCCACTGCGAGCTCTGAGTTTTAATCATTGCTCGAACTGTACTCAACAGAACATTTTTTGTGTTAGCTCTTTCAAAATCAGAGGCGACGACAGATTTGTTTATGTCTGAATTCTGCATAGAGAGAGGGGGAAATGCATTTTCGCCAATTTGATTCCCGCTTGTGGTTTGCAGTTCAAGGACATTCGAAGGAGTCCTAAGATCGGGCTTATTTTTATTTTGTCTAGAAAAATGAATTAATCTATTATGTCGCTTGCCACAGAATCAATCTCTCGCTGTGCAATTTCTTGCACTGCATTCAGGGGACAAACATTTGAAACATACCTTATTTATTTTAACCACCTCTACTCTTTCCTGAACCGAAAGATTTTAAACTGCGGACATGAATTTAAAGTGTGGGTTTCATTATTTTTACACAAATTACATTTAACACTTTTTCTTCTGATAAAAACACATTCGATACCTTTCTCTGAAACTTTTGCTGTTTGTGACCTTCATGCCGTTTACTTTCGTTCCCGTTAGAAGGTTTCGTATATAAATTATATTCACTTTTACCTTTACCCTTCGATGTTAAATAAATGTCACATTCTCGTCCTAGCTGTTGTGGTTTAAAATACGATTCTCCTTGTTTAGTTGCTATATGTGTCAACAATTCGCGATCAAGTGAACCGAATATTTTATCTGAAACAATTAATTCACACAATGACTTAAAATCACTTACTTTACGACAATAATACTCGAATGTAGCACTCAATCTTGACGCAAATTGCACATAACTATCTGAATGTAATTTTTGCGCTGTTTGCAAACTGTTTAAACACTCTTGTGGCGTAGGTTGAAATTCTTTCAACACTATTGTTTTAAGCTTATCATAACTGCACAAGTCTTCTTCAGTTAAATAAACCATTAAAGTATTCGCTCTCTCACCCAGAATATTTAAAAGAATTTCCGATTTTAGGTCATCGGCCGCATTTTTGGTTTTAAACGCTTTCTCAAGGGACTGGAAAAAAAGATTAAATGACTCTACTCTAGAGGGTACTGGGATACATACGTTTAAATACTCTTAATTAAATTTTCTAAACTATCCTTTGATGGTTCTACTATCGAAACGACGTATTTTGAGGCAACTCCTTTCGCATACTAGCGATCTGAAGTTCTTTCTCCAGTTGGGCTAGCTTGATTTTCTCCAACTCTAGCTTAGTTTCGGTTTCGGCTTTGCGTTTCTTAGCTTCCTCAAGCACATAATCAACTACGCTTTTTACTAACTCAGGATCGGTTTTGAAAACCTCACTAGTCTCTACCAACTTCTTTAAATCAACAATTTTCGCGTCGTCCGCGACGGTTAAACCTAACTCCACAGCGACGAGTTTTAATTCGTCTTTTCTTAATTTTGCAATTACTGACATATTTTAAACTATAAATAAATCTAAATAAGGAAATCGCTCTTACCTCAAATAGGAATTCGATAGCAATCGTCACCCTCACTTCATAAGCATTTAGCATATCACTATACACTTTCACTTTAATTCATAGGTCTCCAGCTCGACGGACCATGTTAAGAAGACACTTACACAAAATAATCATGAGTACTTATTTTCCTTCTATAACTCTTTATTGAAAACTTAATACTCAACTCGGTATTCACACACACAGCGGCTCTCCGCCCAAAAGGCTCACACCGTCTCTATTGCCGCTATCCGCTCGGGGGCGCTGCTGATAGTTGAGCATGCGCAAACAATTAGTATTGAACAAGTAAAATAGTGTTGGTTCATGAATGCAAAAACTAAATTTAGATAATAATTCTGAAATCATCAAAAGAAATCAGCGATTCATTTGCAATCCATTAATTTTAATAACGGTTGGCGAAAACACTTAGTTAATTATAAAAGAACATTATCAGGTAAAAAGAACTGAACATCTATCAGTAAATGGGGGAATGTGTAAAAATGTGCTAAAATAATTTCGAGAATTTAAATGCATTCGATTACAACAGCTGCTGAATATAAAAGCAGTTGTAAATGTTTCTTCCGAAGATGAAGTAAATTTTGAAAACGTCTGGCAGGCGTGTTAGGATTTAATGACTTGCATTTTAAACAGGAGAATCATATCAGCAACTATCCATTAGAATTGGATGCCGGAATAACTGAAATATTTGTTTACACAGGTTTAATACATCCACCTCACGTTGGAGACACCTTTTCTTCGAGTGCATACATATAAATATATGCATTCATTTTACATAAAACAGAATACTTGTTATCACATGATGTATTATCATACCAACAAAAATGCAATTTTTCTTAATACGTTCAGTTTCTCGTTTAAAATATCAAAATCAATTTTTAAACACTAAGCTTGTTTTTAACAAGTAGTGTTATCGAAAAACTAACGTTACACTATGCATTCCATTAAGATTTTTTTTTTCAAAAAAATAAATGACATTACGAAAAAAAGTATTGTAATATTTTCATTTTGAAATTACATCATATACATTACATACATCATATGAATATTTTGATCAATTATTCCGACGTTTTTTCAACATTGTGCACATATTATGACATACAGGAAAAAGACATTCTTAACTATTTAGAAATATATCAATTAACCCTTTAAAGGAATACTTTTACGTTTTGTGGAAAGCAAAAAATCAGCAACCAAAATCTTGACGTTCAACAGTATCCCTTTTCTCTTCTTCCTTATTTTTTCA
>KK119445.1:0-13681 GCA_000611955.2 Stegodyphus mimosarum
TTGCACCGCGCACCGCCTGCGAGTTTGAGATCCTGTTGCTGAACTGTCCGTTTCACACTACTAATTACTTCAGTTCTCAATCCACGGCAAAGCAAAAATACATACAAACTCAAAATATCTTCATTAAAAAAAGTAAAATATAGAAAAATATAAAATATCAAATACAGTTAAAGCAGTAAAAAAAACAGTTTTTACAATTAAAATTGAAGTTTTTACGCAAAAACAAGCAATTCGCCAACGGGAAAGAAGGCGCACTTTTCGGTGCGCAAAACTGAAAGTTTACGTTTGATCCCATTCGGCAAAAAGATATTGAAGGTGCAGAAACGGAACTTAATCCCCTATTCTATTGAGCTTCTAATGCAAACAAATGGCGTTTCGCAAGGCTTAAGTCGCCAAATTAACTTTTAAACTGTTGGTAATTCTACAACTGCTGCGTGCAGATTAACTAAAGGCATAAAAACTTAACCGGAACATAAAAACAACATAATTCAATCCCTTTTAAAGCAAAAAAGGCACACTTTACCAACATATGAGAATTGAAAAACTAAGCCCACCACGCCAGGAAACAAAGTGGTAACCTATATATATATATCTAAATATATATAGGATTGGTGAAGCAGATTGCAGTGAAAAAAGGGATGCACAACTACATGTTGTAGCAATCCCACCTACAAAATTTCAACGTTCTACGGCCACTCATTCTTGAGTTATGCGAGGATACATACATACGTACGTATAAAAGCCACGAAGAAATCTCTCCTGAATCCATTTTAAATCAGTTTATTAATTCGTTTGGGAAAAAAAGAGTCCTTTATTCTTTCCGTATGTACAGATGTCACGCAAAAACATTGTTCAAATGTTTCGATACCGCTTGAAATGGATAGTTTTACTGAGATGTGAGACGCGAAATGTTTCGCGATTACAATACTTCCTTTACTTCGTACAAGGAAGTGAAAAAAAGGCGCTACTCGTGCTTACAGAAGCAGTCAGTATTTATGTCTTAAATCAAAAACGTAATGAATTAAAATGTAATTAAGTAAACTGTAAGCTATTTAAAAAGGCAACACCGACAAAAAAAAAGGGGGGGGGAGAAAACCGCGCAAGTTGGCGTGACAAGCCTAAAGGCGAGAATAACGCAATATCGCAGTTAAATTACTCTCAACGGAAATAATCAGTGACGTGGCCTTCAACAGGCGAAATACGCTCTGATTCTACCAGCTAAAACCTTCCTTTAAAATACTATCTCTTTCTACCTCATCTGAATACGCGCGAACTAGAAACTAGCATTCTGGCAGAAAAATGGAAAGGGAGAAAGACAGAAATGCTAATTAACATAAAAAACTAGTTAATAAAAAGAAACTAATACTGTAAAAATTATAAACAAGCTATTAATTTTTCTGGATATAATTCTGCGTTTTATGTTTAGTACTTTCTTACTTTAACTCTTGAAATATTCCTCCTCCTTAACATTTGCTTTCATTTAATACGATTCAGAAAAAAATATAAAATATTTGACCTCTTAGTTAAACATTTTTTGTTAAATTATGTTGAGCATACATCATTTTTGATTATTAAATTTCATTAGCACCTTCTTGATATACATATAAGCGCATTTTGAAAAATGTATACTAAAACATTTGTTTTTTAATTAAATCATTAATCATTAATTATTAATTTAATTAAATCATTAATCATTAATAATTAATCATTTTAATTAAATCAAGATTTAAACTTTTGCTTCACTTAAAACCTTTCAGTATTAAGCAAAGTTTGTTTTTCCTTTCATTCTTCTTTAATCTTCTTTTATTCGTATGAAGGATTCGAGACAATTTGGTTTCGTATTCCAAAAAATGTAGGCTTCTATTCATTTGCACTTTTAATCTAGCACAGATATAGTTCCGAATTAGACTATTACTAAATCACTATTTGCATATATTGTGTTCATCTCTTACGGTCAAGACCTCTTACTGATTTTAAAGCTCCAATTTATAAACAGAGTCAACATGTAATTCAATTAGAAAGATATCCTACTTAATGTTTTCTATGGAAGTTAATTAATCAGACGTGATAAAAGAGCTAACTTGTTAAGAACATTCCTTTTTTGCTTAAAGTTTCTTTTCTCCTTATTCAAAATAAATTTAAGTGTAATGAAACTTAAGGGTTCTGACAAATAAGTTGAATTTTAAATAAAAATACCTACCTTTATGTGGCTTTTGTTAACTACTTTTCGAATGTAAGGTAATTTAACCAAAAGCAAATAATAAAGTCAATATCTGCATTTTCGGATAAGTTAATTCAGCTTAACATATTGCATCTAACGTAAATCCAGTGTAACTAAACAAAACTAAAAATTATTTAGTTATTATGACTCAGATTCAAATAACATTTTATAAGTATTGCCAAAGACGCAATTATTGTAAAAGATAAAGAATAAAGTAGATCGGACTATCCATTTTTACTTCTTTGTATGAAGTAAAGGAAGTACTGTAATCACGAAAAATTCCGGTACTATATTTTCAACGTAAATATCCATTTTGACAGGTACGAATGCAAATTAAGGACGTTTTGGAGTGACATCTGTACGTAAGGCTTAGAATAAAAGACTCTTTTTTCCCAAACGAATTATAAAACTGATTTAAAATAGATTCAGAAGAGTTTTTTTTCTTAACGTCTGTACATATGTATGTATCTCGCACAACTCAAAATCGAGTAGTCTAAGAATGTTGAAATTTTGTATATAGGACTGCTGTAACATGTAGTTGTGCGCTTCCCTTTTTAGTTGCATTCTGCCACACAAAAAGTATATATATATATATTCACTCTGTTACTCGGCTCAGTGAACTCAGTTTTTTTATTCTTATATGTTGGTAAATTGCGCATTTGCAGCTTTAAAAATGATTGAATTATGTTGTTCTTATCTTCCGGTTAAGGTTGTTTATGCCTTTAGGTAATATGAATACAGGTTTTTTACAATTATCAACATATTTAAAAGTTGTTTAAGCATGGCAAAGCCTAATTTTTGTTTACCATAGCAGCCATATTTATTTACATTTGAAACTTAACAGAATAGTGAATTAAGTCTTTCTGCACCTTCAGTAGCTTTTTCCCCGAGTGGGAGCAAAAGGAAACTTAATTTTGTGCACCAAAAAGTCAGCCTTCTTGCCGGCTGGCTAAATAGCTTGTTTTTGCGTAGAAATTGTAATTTTAATTGTAAAAATTGTTTTTTTAATTGTTTTAACTGTACTTGCTGTTTTATGCTTTTCTATAACTTTAAATTTTTAATGAAAATATTTTGAGTTTTTATGTATGCCTTGCCGCGAAGTGAGAACTCAATTAATTGAATGAGAAATATATTTCTAATGAAATTCGGGGAAAGAAGTGTTTCGTATTAGCGGCAAATATTGTCGCCAGTCTGTCTCGGACAAAGGAGAAAGTTACGAGTAGCGCATGGGCATTAGGTAAGCGGCGCTGAATCTTCTGCGAAAAAAATGTTTCTTTTTTATTGGTTTAATTTCTTTTATACATCGTTTTAGATTTATAACAGTATTTGAATAGAACCTGTGGCAACGGTTAGATAATTCTTCAGATGATATAATGTTTGTGCATTATGAGTTATAAAATGAATGAGATGTAACGCTGTTAACCTAGGGCCAGAGTGGTATAACAAATATAGTGAATTTTAAGGAGTGCATTTATTCTGTTGCGGTTTATGCTCTCTCGACGAAGTAGATTTAATTCGATTCCATAAGTTTAAATGAAATGCTTTGAAAAAATGCGTATAATTTAATATTTCGTACAAGGAACTCATGTGGAGTACAAATCAGCTTCTTTAAATCGGTAAACTCTCTGGTAAAACACAGTGAAAAAAACCATTCAGACAGAAGACTGTGCGGAGGCGAATATGATGCCTTCCGCAGTTTGTAACCAGCTAATTACTGAAACGATTAATATTCGTGTAAGCGTAACATGCGTTTTATGGCAGATTAATTCCATCCCATGTAACTGTTTTATCCGAAAATAGGAAAAACGAAAACTATGTCTTTGGTCTCGAGATCTGGACTGCATGGAGAGCTTAACAACTTTCTTCAAATCGTCCATTGTTATGCCACATGGGTATCCAGAGTTGTCTACTGAAAACATTTTCATAAAACAGCTTACGTCTTTTTTTTATGAAGTGCGCTTTGCAAAACATTAGCATAATACTCTTTATTAACATTTTATTTCTGGGGAGCGTAAGTGCATTTGTGTACGGGCACAGAAAAAAAAATGCGCTTCCTTGAGGAACCAGATATCCAAAATTTCTTGGGGAATGGCAAATCAATGTAATTCCATACGCTTGACCGCTGCTTTGATTCGGGATAGTAATATCGGAAGCAGAACATATTAGGATATTTAATTTCTTCAAGAACCCAAGATTCTTTCCCACTCGTTGAAGAAACGTCTCGCTATACAGCATGCTATGGAATTCGTGTTCTTAGTTCAGTAGAAATGACAACCATCTTGCATAAACAAGAGATATTTTCAGGTGCTTCTTAACAACATCGTCATATTTTGCTACATCAGTTTAGCTGTAAGTTTAGCTGGCAGTTTAACGAGTCAGTAAGTGCATGTCTCGTTTCAAAGTCTATGCTTTCCAATATTCTCGTTCTTCGCAGATACTGATAGCAGTCCATTTTTTGGTTAAACCTAGAAATTGCGTTTGATTTTCATAAAATGCTTCTACCACTTGAATGCGGTCAATCTGCCAGTTTCTTCATCACCGTAAGCTAGTTTGATCATCTTTTCTTGCTTTCTTGACACAAAATTCTACAACGAGCCTTTCTTGGTTAATGCATGGCTATAGACTTCCCATCTGCCATTGTAATACACACTACACTTCGGCTTTTATAGCGAGAAAGCAAAGAACAGTGCATTGACTTTACTCATCATGACAAAGCAAGACACAAACAATCTTCACAAGGGACAGTTAACAAAATCTCTTCCACAGAACTGGCGCAGTTGTCCAACCTGCGATCTGTGGTCCTATCTGCGAACTTTCGCTACAGTTGAATTTCCGCAACAGCCTTCGCATTTTATCTAACAATGGACAATGTCTCAGGTTATGTGTATATCAAGAAAAATAAGAGGGGAGACTTATAATCTGGAAACTTCAGATTATAATCTGTCATCGTAAAAAAACCATTTATCATTAAATATTAAAACCTTAAACAAGTCAGTTTAGAACCGAAAACAAACAAATTTGAAATAGTTATTTAATATTATAAAGAGCGAAATCAAATTTTACACGCATAAGTTTAAAATAAATTTGTTGGAAACAGTAGCCCCATTAGTGGCCGAGTGGTTAAGACCACTGAATACTGGTAATACGATCTGATTTACGTTCGATTTCAGGTAAATGCGCTGCCTACGTGATTGGTTTTCATGGTTTTGTCGAGTCTTCGTGTTTCTGATTTTTATTTATTATGAAGAAAATTTTATGAAAAGAGAAACTATATTACTGCTAAAGTGTGTTAATAATGATATCAAAGGTTAATAACCACATCGCTATATCGGAAGTTTCATGAAGTACCAAAATTAGAAGCGACTTTCTGAAATTAAGAATGACTACTCACAAAAATTAATTGGATGGTAATTTCAGAAGTGATCTGTATCTTACTAAAAAATTAAGCCTGCAGTGACAACGAAGCAATTTTTATTTACTTTGTCACGTTGTGTATTCTTTGCTAAAACAAAATGTATGCGACGCTGAAAGACTGTTTAGTGAATTATCGCTAAATCGTTTAAAGTACTACGGTCAGTCAGAAGAAGAGTGTATAGAACCCTTTATTAACTCAAATAAAGTTTAACAGTTGGCACCAACTCGTGTTTACGGAAGCCAACACATTTGGCTTAAATTAAAAGGTAATGGATAAACTTAAAATTTACGAAGTTTAAATGTAGCCTAACGGCTTCACAGTTTAACTATTGAGCACATGGCTCTGACCAAATTCGGCGTGAACAAGCTTAATGGCAAGAATAGCTTAACGCTTCAGAATTCTAATGGCTACAGAGTCAAAGTCAGCAACGTGGCCTTCAATGAAGCAGAACATGCTCTGATTCCCCTTCCCCAAACCTTCCTTTTAATACTTCCTTCTTTCTACCTAATTTGAATATCGCTTGTGCTGTAAATTTGCATTCTGGTAGAGAATTGAAATGTGGCTTAATAGGAAAGCCATTTAAAATAACAGGTTAGAAAATTAAAATGAACCCTATAACTTTATAAGTTATTTTGGTACGGTCAACTTAATTCATTTTATAATGAATTTCATTAATGAAATATAAATATCAGAGACACAATTTCCCCCTCCCAATGGAGGGCAGTAGCAATTATAGGCGTTGGCCTAAGGACGGAAGCAGTGGTCAATTTATTACGGAGAGACTTAATAGGTGGGCCACCGTTGCTCCTATGAAGGCACAGACAATTTACATCCATGCCTTTTCATTCGAACCCCAGTCCTTAGGTGTGGCAATCAGAGTCACTAACCAGTTTCCCGTCTGGGAGGCTCAGAGACACAGGCAAAAGTTTTTTATTGACATGAGACTGAAAGATCTAGGAACTTCTTTTACCTTAGACCATTCTTGCTCCTCATTTTTATCGGAAGATAGTACTTACGAACAAAATGTCTTATAAAACTGATGAATCAAACAGAAAAGAAATTGGGGATCATGCAAAATTATTGAACAGCAAAAGAAATTCTAATATCAGTGAAGGATGTAAACTAAGTAGCATCTGAAAGGCGAACAAATACCGATACCCAATAATATTGACATAAATATTTTCACATTGGATGCACATAAATCCTTAGTCGTATGGATGTCTGCTATTCGCGCTACATCGCTTAAAAGAAATTGTATGAAAAGGGGTGAGATGTAGCTGAGGCTAACTCGGAAGGAATTTTTAGGGCGCTTTTGGAGTTTTGCGCTTAGAAAAAAGGGAGGAGTTTTCATTATATTATTAAAAAAAAAAGGTTTACAATAGCCCTATTCTTAAGTTTGTGAAGCATTTTAAAAATTCGCAATAAATAAACTATGCAACGAACGTTATATTTTATTATACTGAAAAAGGTAAATTGAGATTTTTTAATGCAACTAAAAATCGTTTAATGTAGTTATCATTGCTAGAGTGGCAGATGTTTATAGACAGGACTTATTAGGGCATAATAATCATAGTCACTGATGGCATAGTCACTCATTAATGTCATAGTCAGGCAAAATGAGATGATTAAGCTCTTTCACCAAGAATCATTTGGACCACTTTTGGACAAGACCAAGAACAACCAAGAAAGTTGTCTGGCTCATCACCATGGAGACAATCACCAAGACCATTTCAGAAAATACCTCAATCGAAATTTACCTTAAAGAAAAAAGATCATTTGCAAGACTACGCTATTCTCCTTTGTAAAAGCCGCACCATTAATTTTTGCCACTAACTAAAAGGAAAAAAAAGTCTCAGCCACCTAACCGGTATAGTGATTAGTGTTTCTGACTGCGGTGCCTAAGGGCCCGAGTTCAAATCCCGGCGAAGGCATGTTTGGAAATGTATAGCGTCAGTGCGGCATGGGGCACTCTAAATAATGCGGCAGCTCGAAAATCCTCTCAAGAATTTGATGTTAGGGGAAGAGGAGCGGGAGACCCTCGGACCAGTTACCCCCCCCCGGAGTGATTTCCCTCAAAATTGAAGGCGGAACTGAGCTAAATCGCACTGTCGTCTGTTAGGTGCTCAAGGCTTTTTGTCAACGACAAGGCGCAAATTGGCGCTCCTTGCCACGAGGATTTTCGTGGGCTTGGGCTGAGCATAAATCACACAAATGAGCATTATCAACAACAACAATAAATCTCTTGAAGATAAGCTGAGGAAAGCCTGCCTACCATACTGCTATTGCTTTTCCTTGCAGCTTGTTCCTTGAAGTTCATTCCTCACATTTTCTTTGAAACGACCCGCGCATAGAACTAAGCTTCTGCAATCCTATGTAATGTTTCCACAACAAATGGATTTTGTACTGAATTGTTTAATAGGCTCTTTTGCGCTGCATATCCTGTGTTGCCGTATGTTTGTATGAAACTGTTTCTAATCATTCGCTTGCGTAAGCCGCACCCCTAATTTTCATCTGCTCTTCTGTTAAAGAAGCTGGGGCACGAGAGAATACGATACCTGAATTAAAATTAAATATCTGAATTAAATTATCTGAATAATTGTCTGAAATATTATAATTTATAAATTAATAAATTATCTGAATTAAATCTCGGCACCACACGAGAGAATACAGTATCTGAATTAAAATTTGCCGCTTAGGTGGAGAGGATACACAAGACGATGATCTGAAGCATTAACGTGGTCATCCCAGTCTTCGAATAAACCCAATGTAATGTCCATAGCTCTGATGGATTTTAAACAAGCAATATTCCAGTGCAAGCCATATATATCCAGAAATAATATGCCAAGTAATTCACGAGCCAGTGATCTTATGTAATGTGCAGTTTGAAAAGGGAGCGTTGACCATTTGAAAAAAAAGGAAAAGATGGAATTACCTTGGAGATCTATGCAATTATTTTCTGAAGAAATGAAATCACTGCAAATAATAGTACTTTTTAGCTGATGGTATATTATTTTTACAAACGAATCTACTCACCCGCTACAGCTTATCACAGACGAAACAAGAACCCATTGTATGTCGTGGTCTTCTCAAAGAAAAAAATTTAAAGAAGACCCAGGATTGCATCGATACCCATGTAATTTTTTCTAGTGGGGTAATTTAATTCTATTATCTTTCAACAGCTTCTGGCGAAAAATAATGACAATTATCCGTTATCCTCCTTATTCACCAGATCTGACACTTTCTGATTGCTTAACATTCATTAAAGTGAAATCTCGCCTTAGTGATCATTATTTTAGGAGCTTTAAAGAGATTCAGAAATCGTAACGAGAAATTTTAATTTTATTTCAAAAGATGAGTTCTACGAAGGGAAAAAATAGCTGCATAAAGTGTGAAGTATTATATAGATATGCAAAAATTGTATGCTTAAAGTTAATAAATTATCTTCTTAAAAGAATAAAAATGTTGCTTTCTTCAGTGCCCGATTTTGAACAAACTTAGAATTAAGGCATTGTAGACCTGTGCATGATACTCATCTTTTAAAAGCTAAAACACATTTTTTTAAAGAGCATCTCAGTTAAATTAACTAACGAATTAAATTAAAGAAATACGTCTAAGAAACAAATTACAAACACGCAAACGTATACCATTTTCACTCACATTACAAAAGCGATAGCAACCGTTGCCACCATATCGCTTCCTTTCGAAGTAACAAAGAAGGTGTTGAATAATTTATCTTTTCTGAAACACACCAACGATCCTCACCAACAGCTTACAGTAAAATAAATTAATAGAAGAGTTTACGTAAAAGTCGATTCGAATCCATTTAATTTATCCAAAGAAAAGATCAACTTAAACGTCGACAACACGTTCCTGTGAATTGAAAATTAAGATTCCGGTGACAGGAATAATGTTAAAGGCTGCTTTTACTTTAAACAGAAATTCTAGAATAATTATTTACCTTTATATTAGAAATTAATACATGTTCAGAGACTAAAAAATATACACAAATATTCGGCTTTAATGAAAAGACTTGCTAATAATAAGCTCATTTTTACTTCCTTGTGTGAAGTAAAAAGGAAGTATTGTAATCGCGAAAAATTTCGGGTATCAAATTTCAACGGAAATGTCCATTTTGACCGCCATCGAATGCAATTTAAAGATGTTTTTGCGTGATATCTGAATGTAAGGACAGAATAAAGGACTCTTTTCCCCCCAAAAAATCATAAAACAGATTTATAATGGATTCTGAAGAGATTTTTTCGTTTTGTCTGTGCGTACGTACGCATATAAGTATGCATGTACGTATCTCGCCTAACTCAAAAGCGAGTAGACTGAGAACGTTGGAATTTTGTATATAGGATTGCTGTAACATGTACATGTGCACCTCCTATTTTGGTTGCCTATCGGCCGCGCGAAAGTTATATAAATATATGTATATACATATCCAGTCTGTTACTCGGCTCACTAAACTCAGTTTTTTTATTCTTGTATATTTGTAAATTGTGCATTTTTTGCTTTAAAAATGATTGAATTATGTTGTTCTAATCCTACTGTAAGGTTTTTATGCCTTTAGTAAAGCTGCATGCAAGATTTGTAAAATTATCAACAATTTAAAAGGTTTTTTAAGTGCGGCTAAGCCTAATAATTTTTCCCATGGCAGCTGTATTTGTTTACATTTGAAACTTAGCAAAATAGTGGATTTGTTGCCAATCTAGAGAAACTAAACTCGCAATAACAAAGATAAAGCCTTCTTATTGCTAATTCAATCATGCTTAACTCATTTTGAAATTTATTCAAGGAAATAAGTGTTTATGATTTATTTCGTAACTTTTAATATCGATATTTTGAGTTGTTATGTATTTTTGCCTTGTCACGAAGTGAAAACTGAATTAATTGAATGCGAAATACTGAATCGTCTGTGAAAAACTCTTTCTTTTTCTTCGTTTGTTTAATTTCTTTTACACATGGTTTTAGATTTATTATAGTATTTGAATCGAATATGTGGCAACGATTAGATAATTCTCCAGATGATATGCATAATTTTTAGCATTCTGATGAGTTATAAAATAAATGAGATGTAATGCTGTTAAGTAAAGCTAGCGCCAGAGTGCCGCTCTGGTAAACAAATATAGTGAATTTTAAAGAGTGCATTTATTCTATTGTGGTTTATACGCTATCGGTGAAGTAGATTTAATTCAATCTAATAAGTTTAAATGAAATGCAAAATGCGTATAATTTAATATTCCGTACAAGGAAGTCGTTTGTTGTACACATCAGATTTTTTAAAATTTGTAATTCAAGCAATATTTGACTTGTGAATGTATAGCCTTTTATTGAAATCATCACTTAATTTTATAAAGTTTAAATAAATATCATTTATAATTATCATCACTGCTATTAAATATATATTAACAGTGAAACTTGTCAATAGCTATAGAGAAAACAGATGCAGCGAAACCTAATTTAACAATTTGTTCTCCTTTACACAATAATTCTTCAGGGTAAGGAGATATTTCCTAGAAAATTCGAGCCACCAGACATTCTTAAGCCAATTTCTTAACATTTTCTTAAAAGATAAACTTAATTTCATTTTCTTAATGATGAAACAAAAAAAAATTGAATCAAAAAATACTTTTTTTTTTGTAAAATACGTCTAGCTGCCTTCTTTCCGGCGTTACTGAAAATCATATATAATTCATGTTATTTAAGATTAGAAAGATTCACTTATTTTCCTTCGCTTCGCCGGGAGTTTCAAAAGCAAACATGCATCTTTATGTTGCTGTAGAAATGGCTGACCAATTTCACTTCTGAGTGCACTTTTTATGCTGGTTATACCAGACAGGGACATTTTCGAAATTCATGAGCGCAGTAGAGAGTGCGTGAATAATTTATATGTGTCTCATACATCCGTAAAAAATCTTCTTGAAAATGATAGTTCCGCATCATTCCGTATTCCTCTGCGCTTTTTTCAATAAGCAGTTCTATACGGGACTACTTCTGAAAGCAGAGCAAGAATGGGATGTAATACGCTCGGGTATATAATATAATTTTGTCGAGAAAGTTGACGTCATTAGCAATTACAATCGTTTGAAAAATAGATTCAAACAACAGGATAGATAGGGTGCGTGTAAGTCACTTCCGAATAACAGATAAAAATACCTTTACAGGAAAACGTGTTTCAAACGATACTGCATTACATTTTCAGACATTCTTCCACAATGCACTCTGTTCTAGGAAAAAAAAAAAAAAAAGTACACAGACAGATATCTTTTAAACCGCCCCCAAGAATCCTGTTTCCGTCCTCCGCTTTTCTGTGCAATGTATTGTGCCCTTTTCTGATTTACTTTTTGACTTTTTACGCATGATTTGTAGTATGAAATGCATAAAACAGCTTTTAAATTTCACTACTATAGTGTATATATATGTGTGTTTGTGTGTAAGTTAATAAATATGCAAATCAAAATTTTAATTTAAAAGTAAAAAAATATAATTTAATAATAAAAAGCCACTTAAATTCTCATTTTAATTTGGGTATTTCTCCTCTTTATTCTAAAAATAGCAATAACGTTTTCCGAAGTGCATCATTTCTAGATTAGTGCATACCATATGATTTACATAATGTTGATGACGTAGCTAATTCAGAACTTAAACCGAAACTTTCCCTTAATAAGCTGCCATAATGGATAACTGCGCACTTCGCTTCTACCTTTCTAACTAAAACGCTGCTTCGATACTCTCTTCCTCTCGCAACAGTGTCAAAAATGCAAATTTTCTTAAATAAGCATCATTAGATTGCCAAGTGAATTGTGGCTGCAAATGTCAATTGAAATAAAGATTGTAGTCACTAGGATTTTTTGAAGCGGAAGATGTGAAAAATGTGCAAAATGCCGGGACTCGAACCTGGACCTCTCGAACATGCCAGCGTTACACCACTAAGGCATGCTAGAAGGAGAAACAAAATGCATTATAAGATGACTGTTTAATCTGCTTCCTGTGTTAAGTTTGCTGTTCATTAAATATTCAACATTCTACGGATTTACGCTATCAATGTTTGTACAATATTAAGTTCTGATTTCATTACATACATATATATGATGTTTTAAATGCGTAGATGAAGGCATCTTTCGTTATTCGTACTGACTGAGAAGACATTAGTGGCTGTAGGACTGAGTGGAAAGGCATGATGACGCATTTAACACAACTAAGCTTGAAGTATCAAAATGTTTATTTTATGCATATCAAATCATCCTTTTGCAGACAAGATATTTTTTAATCATAGTTGAGTACAATAATTTCCATGTACACGGGTTTTAAAGTACGACGTTATCTAAGGCAAGTAAGCAGTAGTGTGAATGAGGAGCGTCTTGCCAGGAGGAGAGCGTAAGCGAAAAAAAAGATGCTACAATTCAGAGAAAGAAGGGAGGGAGTCAAAAGTTTCAGTTCGAGTTAAAAAAGTTTTGGTTTACAATTATTTGAATGAGCAAGAGGTATCTGCATTAAGCGTTACGTAACATGGAAAGATCTCGAATTTAGAGAACAGATGAATTTAGGCGGAGAGCATAAAATCTAGAATCTTTAAGTTTGAGGTCACCAATTATTTTTAAAGCAGCCATCGTATTTTCTTATATCTTACATATATATGTGTGATAATTTAGAGGTTCACAGTCGCGGTACGTTTCACCTTTTAGTTACGGTCGAAATAGTAATAGAGGTGACGCAAGGTGCAAACGGTGTCGTGAACTCTTAAAGCCTCAAAATACTTGGATAAGCACAATATATCTTTATTACTTGAGGAATACGTTGTTCAGTCATCATACTGAGTAGCACAGAATAATGGGAGCGATCTGCTCCCTAAAAAATTTAAATACGCATTCGCATTTTTTAAACAACAGAGAAAGAAGGCGAAGCGAAAGACATGATTTATTCAAGCAGCAGCAAGTGAGAAAATACTAACTGCGATCATATGTATCAGCAACTCCTTGTTTTAATCCCGAGCAGCGATTGGGCTAAAGACTTCTCAATGCAGAGATATTGCAGGGCAAGAG
>KK119445.1:13704-25789 GCA_000611955.2 Stegodyphus mimosarum
GCTGCAGAGTAAAACTGGTGCAAAGTGTATATCCTTGAAGCGGACATGTATTTAATTAAAATTTATGAATTAAAAAGCTTGGAATGAGAGAACTTGCTGCTTAGAGGATTTTAACAGTTGAAGAGGCCGATTTAAAACTTTTTAATTCTTAAAAAGCCCACTTTTAACACCAATTACACAAATTAAAAGGCGCAAGAGGTTTCTTGATTAAATTTATGCCTTTGTACGTCATTATGACAATACAACAGAGTAAGCGACATATGCGTCGATATGAATGCAGGACAGCAATCAACGCAAAAACGTGACCCGTCCAAGACACGGTTCAGAATGATTTAGTTTTGGCTAAGCTTTATTTTGATTGATTAAGTTTCGGCTCCCAAATTTGAAATTATCATAGGTTGAAGTGAATATCATGTGAAAGAGATTAACTTTCTAATGATGCCGTTTAGAGCGATTTACTACATGCAGTTACTGCTTTTAGGACAGAAAGGGACAAAGAAATTAAAATTAATTAAGGAACTGTCAGAAACTAAAGTTAGAATTTTATAATATCTAATTTTTTGTATTACACACATACAAATGAAGTCTTAGATAATTTTTGAATTTTGAACCATTTTATGACTTACTAGTTAATTTTGCAAAAGAGAGAGATAATATGAGAAAATATGAGAAAAAATTACTTATTTCTTATATAAAACTAAAACTAATTCTTCAACTAGAATCTCTCCTCGGATCAGAAATATGTAATTAAATTTAAAAGATTAATTCAAAAAACAAGTTAATTTTTCTAAATTAAATTTTTTCCTTTTTCTTGGAAATTATGAAATAGTATAAAGTAAATGTAATAAGTTTCTTTTGATTAAATATTTTGGAAAAAGAAGATGGAATTTAAACTTTTTTTTCAAACAGAATCGGTAAAATTAATACGCCGTTTTAGAAAACTAGTTTCCCCAGCCGATCTTAAAGTGACATATTTTACAGCACAGGTTAAAATTTTCCATTCTATATGTTACAAATTTGTAACAATACATTGGTTCTTAAATACACAACGTACAAAGAACATCAGACCTATGCACGCAATCAGATTACTAGGCAGGAAAATAAATCAAAGGAACAGTGAATTGCATCAAAGGAAGTCTTCTTTAATTTGTCAGGTAAATATTATCTGTAATGTATATCCATTGTAAAATATCATAAGGTCCTCATTCATGAAAAAGATTTTAATTTTTAATAACGTAATAAGCATTTATTAAACACATAATTAAACATCTATTGAACAATTAAATGCCATGGGCAATTAATACTCTACTTTGAAGGGTACATACTTGCTCCTCTGAAGAATCAAATCTCAAATTTAATTTTCAAGAGGTCACAATTTTCAATAGGTAGGGTTTAATTTACCTGTCACAAAAGGTAAATTAAACCCTACCTGTTGAAAACATGGGCAAGCCACCAACTAAGGTTTGCACACGAAAAAGTTTTAATTGGTAGGAGCAAAGCTGGAAAAGGTATCTAAGCTCTAGATGAAATTTTTAATAGGTCAGCTGGATATGCTATTTCTTTTTCTTTTCGAATTAGCTCAATTTACACACTTCTGCAGAGTATTATCACAAATGAGAACGTGAAAGGCTAGAGTATTTAAAAGAAGAGAAGAAAGGCTTTGATAAACATGAAAGGAAGAGATTCAGAAAACATGGAAGTTAATGAGCTTCAAGAGGGTTATAATCTTTTAAGAGAGATTTGGCGGCGAAATAATAACGAATATCATAATCTATTGAAAAGAACTCACATTAAAATTTAACGCTACAAAGAAATGGACAGCAGGGATTTAATCATAAGCGTATAATACTTTTAAACACAAAAAATGTTTAAAAATACAAAACTACCGATTTAAAAATGTAGTTATTATATAAGGTATTTTCTCCCTCCTTCCAGCACGCCTTCGTGGTATAAAGGTTAGCACACTCGGCGCGTATTCGAGAGGTCCAGATTCGAGTCCCGGCGAGGGCATTGTACATTATTCACGTTTCCTGCTTCAAAATAACTTAATAACTCTACAATTAAAAACAACAGCCCTAATTAGCTGTCGAATAAATACGGCTTCTGAACACTAGTTTTCCGATCCGGGTTTAAAACCTGAAGAACGGGCTGTCTGCATGGGAGTTTTCCCAGTTTACACTGTTTATAAAGTAAATACGAACCACTTTTCTGCAGGGAATTTCTTAAGAAGGCATCATTCCTTTTAAGCATACTTCCTGCAATTGCTTCGCCTTAAATATTTGATTAGCATAAAAACGGCAGCACCTGATACTTAAATGAAATGAAATGCTCATTTAAAAGTTTATAGTTTCTAACATTATTTTTAGAAAAGTATTCGAAAGTTATGAAAGATCAGTAGTGAATGACCAAATTTCACTACATGTTAAATACCGAACATCCAATTACTCTTATTAAAGCGATTTTAAAGCGCCAGTTAATAAGGTTATTATTTGTAACTATTCAGTTATTTATAATTTCAGTCTTTATTGTAAATTATCCTTTCCGTTTCCTCAGCAGAAATATAAATGAGTTAGAAAGTATTTAAGCTAAGGCTTCTGAACAGTAAGACAGATCGTCTTTCTGCCGTTCGAGGCAATGTTACTTTACTTCTGCCGTACCTGATAAGTTTATTTGCTGCCGACATTTAATTACTTTAGTTACATCACCTAAGTGGCGGTTGATCCTGTTAGTACAACACGTCCACTTGCATTCAAAGTTCTGTTTGAATAAAAAGGTTGTTTTGAACTTTTCCGAGTCCCTGTAGTTATTTCAAACGTAGCGATAACTCGCTTTACGTCTGTTAAGAGTGTGGGGTTTTACTTATTTATTTCAGTGTTCAAAACCTTGAATCCCACAAAACACTACTAAGCGAATAATCGCTTAAGTGTGTGAACAAACACGTAAGACTTAAAAAGGGTTAACTACCCTTTACTTCAGCTATCAGGATTCTAAGTAGTTGGTCCGTAAATCTTAATTAAATCGGCGAAGCCAAGCAAGGGCCTAAAGTATGGCCGAGCGTAGCAATATCTAAGAGAGACGTGGCCAAAAGGCAAACGAGCGCTAGTCAGGAAATCAGACTCTCTCGAAATCGGTGAAACATCGACTTAAATAGTACTCTTACTCACTTGCATTCATTGCGTTTCTGAAATTACATTCTGGTAGAAAATTGTAAGCTGAAACTAGAATTTATAGGAAAGAAGCATAACTTAAAATAACTGTTAATAAAATTACGATAAACGTTACAAGAGTTTGGAATTAGTTTGTGTTCCCAAAGCAAGCCAAACTGTTAAGTTATTTCATCCACTGGTGTCTTGCGAACACAGAAACGAAACTGTAACAAACTAAAAATTGTGAAGGTAGCGCGGTATCATAAATCTGAACACATTTCATTTTATTAATTTTTTTAAGCTGGGTTACAACTCAGTTAATATTAAGATAGCAAAAACTGCAACTTACTGCCGTTAGCTTTGTTTTCATTGCAGAGCGTTCAAGCTTAACCTCTTGTTTGACTCAGCTATGTTGGTCAGATTCTTTGCTAAACAAGAAACCTCAAAACGAAATACTGCCAACCTTTTCAGTATTTATATACGAGAAATCTATCACATCGACACCTTCTGGAAGTAATCAGTACTTTTGAGAACATAAATTTAATGAAACATCACTGATCGCTACGTTGAACTATACACACCACAGAAGACCAAAATACCTCGAACCAGGGGCAGTTCTGAAGATCTGACTGTATATTGAATTACAACAATCACGAAAGACTCGCTGACATTTAATTGCAACAAAATGATGAGGTTCATATCCTAGGAGAAGGTGGTAAATGAAACAGAGTAACATCTCTTGGTTAAAGTCATGCAGATTTTTTTGGCAATCATTTAGCAAAGAAAAATGATTATAATATGTAACAAGTGCTAATTTTAGGAGCATTTTTCAGAAATGCTCTAATGAATACCCACGTTACCCATTACTATGTTAAAATCCATATATATGTTCATTATAGAAATCGTGAAGTTGAACATTTTTCTTCTAAGATGTGTCGAAAGGGAATACTTTCTGCTAAAAATATAGGACCGATTAAAATATTTCTAACCGAGATGAGAGAAATTTCCTGAGAAACTGTATGTTGGCAACAAAATAACTTCTAATGAAGTCTTAATAGGTTTTTAAAGACGTCTTCTTCGATTGGTCTGCTGTGAGAAACACACGCACTTTAAGGATTTAAGGCAGAGAAGTTTCATATACAGGAAATGTGTATAGATGACATTTAGTTTTATTACATATTTCGAAAATATAAAAATTCTCATTACCGATATGTAACCGATAATTTTTTTTTCTTTTCATGAAAGAACATTAACAATCGTGAATAAGTAATACATAAACTAAGTTGCAAGCCCAGACCTAAGCTGATAACTTCATAATAGTCTAGCATAGAAAATTTGCTTCATTTACAATCTGTACTTTAATTTTAATGCCATGGTTTTATTCTGGAACATTTCGTAAAGAAAGGTGCAAACAGGCTACATTTGTTTTTAAATTAGACCAAACCGTTCTAATTGAGAGATGGTTCGAAAGAGATTTATTCCAAAAACAGTCATTCCCGTTTTTGAATTATGATTTCCTTTCCATAATACTTCAAAAGCTCACAATCATAGCGGATTTCATGTGAATATTACAGACGGTACATGCTTCAGATCACACAAGTTTTGTTCTGTATCGCTTGCAAATAGTTTGGAATTGAGAAGCGTTTCCTTTAAATATACGAATTTAAATTTGTATGTCATGTAAAATAATGATTTTGGACACACTTCCAGAATTTGATTAATCTATTAGTGTAAATTAAAATTTAAAAAATTGCTTAATGCAATTTTTATTTATTTACATAGAAGTTACCTCTTCATTTCTTGCATACAGTCTTCCCTAGAAATTCTAATGTAAAATTTAGATCGTACAAATTATCGAGAAAATATTGGTCTAAAAACCAGGTCGCAAATTCCTCCACAAAGGAATCTCACCTCTTGGCGAATACCCTTGCATGCATGACCACAATCAAAAGGGAAAAAATTCCCTGGCAGGGAAGTTTTGCGAACTTTTCATCACTTATGTCTTAGTTGGCAGGCTAATTTTATCCTTTTTCTCTGCTATAAAATTATTGTCGCAGTTATAAGCTATCAATTTTTAATTAGCAATTCCTGAAAATCTGTCGCTTTCAAATCAATGGGAAAATTTAACTTATTCTTTAACATAAATACTTTAAGATTAATTAGGTGAAAACATTTCTCACATTACAGATAAATCTTACTGGAGCTGTCCGGTAGAAGGCGTTCAATCTTTAGTTTATTCCAACAATCTCTGATATTATTCAAAGTTCTTTTATTTTTAATTCAAAATATATCGGATGTTTCTGAATGCCAGTAATTTCCTCTCATGCTTTATTCCGAGAATAAAAGGAGCTGGCTAATAACTATTTTTATATTTCGTTTCCTCATATGTATCGCATACACAAACGCAGATTGTGTAAAAAATGGTTTCAGCAAAAGACATTCTTTCTGCAGAAGATGGCCGTTGCAAACTTCGGCATAAAAGATAATAGCGAAGAAAACATAATTGGGTCTTTCGTGTTGAACTGCTACGATTTTGACAGCATAAAGTAATCGATAAAATGCACCGTCGTTTTTAAAGACGCGCCGATGGATTTCATATGCACCCTTTCATTAATTCATCAGTTCTACCCTACATTATCAAATCATTAATCATCGAGTGATATTTCAAAAAACATTCATTATAAAGTTTATAGGAATAATTACGTAGCACAAGGACATCATTAAATGCTCGCATACACATATACTTTTGTTTGCATTAGTATATATTTCCATTTCTTAGATATGAATAAATAAAATGTTTTCCTACTAAATGCATAGTTTAACACTTGTTAACTCAAAAGCGTCAGAGATGCATAGCATAATACATTTGGAAAAAGAAATCATTACAAATATTGATTATGTGTTTTGAATGAATACAAAGTGAATTTGTTTATCACCAACATTAACTTAAGTGTCGTCAGTTAACGTTAAATTACACCGTATTTGAAAGAAACAGTAGCATATAAAATCCAAGTTTTCATTTTAATAATTAAATAACGACAGGAATGTTGTAAGGCAGAAAATAAGAAACTACTAATAAAAAATGTTTGTTTTCGCTTTTTGAACAAGATAGATACTTATGAATTTCTCTCAAAAAGCAGTCAAGTTTGCCAGGACTGAGTGTTCGATGCATATTCTTTGAAAACATCTTCGTGACAGGGAGCTGAATGCAGCTATGTTCTGTGATTGAGTTGGAGAATAACTGCACTTGAAAGGGATTTAAAATCCTCTTTTATTAAATCAATATTATTTAAAAACCACTTCCCAACTCGGGAGGGATACAGAAAGTAAAAGACCACACTTGTGTCTAAAATGAACAATCAGGTAAATTTAAACTAAAGCTAAATAGAAATTAAATTAATCTTTGCTCACAGAGCTATACGCGAGGTTGGCCTCTAACTAAATGGTGCGTAGCAAGATTTACTAATACTGACGCACGTGGATTTATTTCAATAAGCAATCACGTAAAGCGCTATGGCTTAGAATTTAACTGCTAGCTGGTCAGGCGACGTCGAATAGAGTGACCGTGATCTGAGACTAAAAGCTCTCTCACACTGAGAGGCTTCTACCTCTGGTTTAAATAGAACTTGGCTCCACTTCAAATTAGCATAAAGCTGAAAACGCGCGCTTCTTCTAACGGGAAGTTGAAACAGAGAAGAGATAGAAAGATTTAAATTAAAATAAAACTTTGTTAGTTTAACTAAAACCTTACAAGTTTAACACGAAACACTATACTTTAATTTTCCGTAAAATATAAAGTTTAAACTGGAAGCCTTCCATTACATCTGCTATTTCAAGTGTTTCGTATTTTATCTTCTACGGTACCTGAATAATATATTTTGGTTATACTTATTAATAAACCTGTGATAGTTATGCTTAGGTTCTATTAATTGTTAAACTTAATTTAAACACTATGCTTTCTTCCATTTGATTCGTATAATATGTATCAACTTCACACCAGAAGCTTATGAAAATTAAGAACTACTGAAGATAGTTTAAAAGCAAGCTGATTACATTAACTATTTTGCTTAGCTAACTACAGCTTACGCCATGTCAAGTAAAGACTGCAGTGCTGACTGTGAAATTTAACGGCAATCGTTTTGGAAAGAAGCAACATTTATCGAAGGCTGCGGTAATTTCTGTTTGGTGCTTCAAGTTGATATGCCTTTATACCGAGTAGTTGAGAGAAGAAACGGATGTCCTGTTTCTGATAGTAAAGAACTGCACGAAGGCCATTAAGTAGGCATAATTTAAGAGTAATTTAAGTAGCACAGCTATAAACCTACATTTCTCTATTCCGCAACCTCATTATTTTGTTCTAAACTATGCAATGGGTAAATAAAAAATTCAATTTAAATAGTTCTGAAAAAATAAACGATAATTTTTAACTGATGACAAATACAATACAAGAGATCTTACGAACAGGTTCAAGAAAATTAAATCTTTTATCGCTATTAGCTTTGCATAATAAATGCAAATACAACATGTTACTACCGTATAATCCATAAAAACGTTTGAATATTGCATAAATATCTGCCATTTTGAGTATTCTTCCATACCTACTCTTTCTTCCAAGCTAAGCAGACCTCATTTACATTTTAAATTCAATCATAAGCATTTTACCAAATTCGTAGCATTCGTATTAACATATGAGCACATCCGAAAAGGACGAAGTAAAATTATAAGGTATTCTTTACGTATTAAATATACAACTCCAAAGTCTATTAAAATTGCGCTGCCCAAAGCGACGTCAAGGGATTGCATTTATAGCTATAACTGAAATTAACGCCGTTATCGACGCTTTTCACATTTTAATAACTTGCGCTGGTTTATTAGAACCTGATCTAAGAGTTATGAGAAAGAGATGTATTATACGTGTATCAGATACATTCCTCAGCATAACAAAATCACAGAGATTGAGATAAATCCGAGCGAAATTAACACAGATCATGGTACTGTAATAGAAAGCATCGATGGCTTTGTCTTAAGTTTTGCATTCTTTATTACATAGCTCTCGATTCGTTGGAATTCTTCGTTATTTCGTGAAAATCATCAAAATTTGTTGAGGAAATGTCGCTCATAATCTATGAATACAGCTGGATTGCTTTTGCGATAGTGATGTCCGATGAAATTCCGCAGCATGAGGTGATAATATATGCTAATTGAAAAATCCACGAAATTTTAGTCATAACACAGGCACTCATTTTTTGTGCAATTTCTCATTTCTGAAGAATGTAGAAGTAGACTCATTTCTGTGGAGTTTCTATGCGTTTATTTCTTATTTCTTCACGCATTTCTGTAAATTTCTAGTAACATTTTAATGGACTGCATTATTTAAGTAAGGCAAAAGGCACATTTAACTAGGCAACGTCAAACTTAGGAAATGGAAGTTCTGTTTCAAACTTCTGAAGGCCCCTTCGTTTCGATCCGTAAGGTATGTTATAAGGTATTTCTCCCTAGTTCTTCGCATGACTTTATGTTGTAGTCGTCAGTACGCTCGACGCGTATTCGAGAGGTCCTAGGTTTGAGTCCCGCCGAAGGCGTTGGTCATTTTTCATTATTCTTCTGCTTCAAAAAAAAAAAAAATCCTAATGACTACAACTGGTGCTCGAACTAAAAAGGTGGTGGATGATGATTCTCTACTACCGGGATTTGGCGAATGGGTTACTTAATCCCCAGTCGCCCTTTAAAAGGGGAATTATATAAGGTATTTCTCCCTCCTTTCTTCGCACGCCTTCGTGGTGCAGTGGTCAGCATGCTCGACGCGTATTCGAGAGGTTCGTGGCTAGAGTCCCGCCGCAGGCGTTGCTCATTTTTCATCACTCCTGCTTCCGAAATAACCGAATATATCTACAATGTTTACTGTTTTCTTAACTAGTAAGTCCTTAAGTACAAATATGTAGAGTATTTATTTCACGAAAACAATTTTTGCTTCTTTTTTTTCAGTTAAGAAATATAGTTTTTAAGTTAAAAAATATAGAAAGTTCTTCTGTATTTTCCACATCTTCTTTTGTATTTTTCACATCTTCTTCTAAATCGCGCTGAGAATTATAGCTTTTGCAATAGGCTGCATCAATAGAGAAAATTAATTACGAACATCAACAGATTTCCTTCGTAGCTCTTTCGCTGCTCGAGGTACCCACATTTTTAGGGCTTCAAATTTTTTTTCTTCCACTTAAAAAATTTACGAACTCGGTGCATCAAACAATGGTTTTCACTATATAATTAGCGAGTTCCATGAAACGAAAAATTTTCTAAGCTCTCATTAAAAATTCACTTTAAATTAAAATATACAAGAAGATTTCAAATACAAAAATTTGATTTCAGTTAAAGGGAAAGTTGAGATGTTATATTACTTCAAGTCCAAATTAATAACGAACTTTAATTCATGTGTAAAAAATAAACACATTGAAAACAAGGTTATTCAACAG
Organism: Stegodyphus mimosarum; assembly: GCA_000611955.2. NCBI lineage: Eukaryota > Metazoa > Arthropoda > Arachnida > Araneae > Eresidae > Stegodyphus > Stegodyphus mimosarum. The sequence continues at coordinate 23,321 of KK119445.1, forward strand.
AAAACCCGAAAAAAGAGACGAAACCAAAACTGAAATTTTAAATTAAAATCCCTCTATCTTTCTTCCTTTAAAAAAAATACCATAAATCTTCTACAACACATACAATTTGAACTGAACTCCCTATGTGTCCTTCTTATAGACAGTAACCCCTTCAATTGATGAATCAATACATGCCTTTTATTCTTGTATTTTATCTACTTATAAAAGTTACTTTCGCAGAAATATAAAAGTTAAAAACTGCACGTTCCAGAAAGCATGCAAAATCGACGAAGGGCACGTTTTACAAATTCGAAAAGTAGTTCTGTCATAAAGGGCTATTGCACTGGCATTTTATTTGCGCTGAAATCTGTTTTCAAATTCCGAATATTTTGCTTTATTAGGTGAAGACATCTCAAATGCGCGTTTTCGAGATAAATATCTAAATTCAGTAAAATAAATTACAGTGATCTTTGTTTTAATTAAAACCAAGCTAAATAAGCGAAGAAAATTAGCTTCCAGACAGCTCTGTGTAGCTATGAAGTGTATGAGCAGCAGGGTTAGCAGGTATGAGTGCAATAGCAGCCAGTTAGACTATGAGCTCAGCAAGAGCTAAGCATCCTGAAAAAAATTTTGTGGGCGATCGTTAAAATCTGAATCCATTCAGGGTTTTTTTCTTTCTTTTTCACTTATTGGGCTGTAATATATTCGTTTGCGTGTTTCTCATTGACGTTTCTCTTACTTTTTCTTCAGTGCTTAACAATTGTATCTCTCATAATCTTATAAGGCACTTTCTCCCTCGTTCTCGCATGCCTTCGTGGTGTAATTGAAAATACATTCGTCGCGTATCCGAGAGTTCCAGGGTTTAAGTCTTAGCGAGGTACTGCACATTTTTCATGTCTCCTACTTCAAGAAAAAAGCTGATGACTCTACAAGTGGCGTCCGAACTAAAAGGTGTCGAACAATAATTCGTCACAATCAGGATTTAGCAGTGGGCCCTCTAATTCTCAGTCGCCCTTTAAAAGGGGTACACAGAGAAGGCATGCGGAAAGGAGGTATTTAGACCCTCTTTTCCGCATGCCTTCTCTCTGTAACTGGAAGCATACTCGACGTGCTTTCGAGAGGTCCACGTTTCGAGTCCAGGAGAGGGAGTTGCACATTTTTGACGTCTTCTGCTTCAAAATAATCTAATGACTCTATAACCTTATGCTCGAAAACGCTTTATCCAGCCTCTGCTTCCTCATGCTTGAGATTAACATATAATTCTGTACTTTTGTGAAAATTTCGTTTTGAAAAATTCATGAAATTTAATTAGCTTAGCAGCTTTTATAAAAGATTATACTCTATTTCAAACTACAAATTTGATCGGTGTATGCAGATTAGCTTTGAGTGGCAAAGCGGTGTAACATTTTCGATCCATTTAAATCATTATCACGAATATATTCATAACTGAAAATTAAAAAATACACTCAAACGAATGATCTAAAAAAATATTATATATTTCCTGTATCAGCAGCCATTTTAGAGAATGAAAAATGAAACAATTTTAACTCTATTTACAAAGTTAAAATACTTGGTATTTACGAGCAATTATGTGCCGACTACCGGGAATTCGTCATTAAAAGAGTACAGAATAAAAAGACCATTAACAGATTTCCGGTCGATAAACGGTGCCAAAAAAGCTAATTAATTGACTTCCGGTAAGCGGAGTGTTAAGGAAGAATACAGCTTTTGTAACAGCTTTTAATGGCAACTATTTTAAATGTTATGTATGCAGAAAATTACTAAAAGTCCCTTTGTGTCCTACGGAGTTCGTTGTAAATAGCGCACAAGTTTAAATTGTTAAATATTTAACAATAATTTTGCTGTTCTTTCTAATGGAATCACATAAATTTTATAATCAAAATACGATTTTGGAGATCTAGAGAATTAATTAATAATTAGACATATTTCACGGTAGTTTAAAATGGCTTTATAAACGATACACAAAAAATGTTAATATTTTATTGTAATTCGAAATTTATGTCACAAAACCCCGATATGTTCCCGACTGTTAAGGAATTTGGGTAACATCAACATCTTTAAAGAAATATTTCTCAAGTTTCTGGGAAATTACGCGTATTTCCTTACATTCCACTACCATGCATTTATCAGGGATTTGGGTAAGGTGTAATTGCACGGAACAATGTGCGGTTTCATATGGTTTGGCGAAGGTTGCTGCTAAGTAAAACATAAGACTTTGTCTTGGACGTAGTTTCGCAAATAACCACTTCTCAGACTGATGCCAGTCAGTAAAGCATAAGGTCTTTAATTTATCCTTCAAATTTAATTGTTTATTTGCTTAACAAAGAAAGTAATTTACAAACAATAAACCATTTCTTAATAATTTAAATCTAAACTATATTTCCTAATAATACTATATGACTAATAATGCTATACGATTATATCTAGTCGATATAATTTAAAATATTTATAAATACTCAATTATAAATA
>KK119445.1:34586-45260 GCA_000611955.2 Stegodyphus mimosarum
TCTTTTATGTGATCAGATCAGAGCCATTTACTCAGGGATCTCAATTAGTTTTTTTTACGACTGACACAACAACATGATGAATAAAATCGGGAATGAGGAGTGAATCAAGAACGGCATGCAAGGATGGAGCAACAAGCAAAAAGAATCGTACGAGGAGATGGATCAGAAGAATTGACTCAATCGAACCACTAATTCCCCGGATTGATTTCTTTCAACGGCAGCCTAGAGCTTCCCTAAAACATGCTTTCTATATAGAACTAACAATGAAATTCTGGAATAAAAATGTTCAGATAACGAGGAAATGAGAAAAATTAAACTTACTTTTCAAGAAGCATTCTTTTCTTTCTCTGAATGCGAATCGAACTTTTCTAGCAAACTTTGGACAACAGTTCGAAGGAGCTGCCTCTCCGTTTTGTTGAACCACCGTTCACTCATTTAGTAAAATGAATGAATTCACGAGTGGATCGCTAGCTCTACTCCGGACGCGCTGTCCTTCACAAAATTCGTTTTTTGCATACATTCGGAATGGCGACACTTCAGCAAAAGGCGTTATGCATTCCAGATTTCGTGGTTTCAAACGTTTTAAGAGAGCGGATGTCTATGCAAAGAAACAAGTCCTATATTGCCTCGATTTCTTGAGGAGAAGGCGAAGAAAATCCAAAAGGCGTATCGGCGGTCCACAACACAAGCTAGCTGTGCGCTAACGATACCTCAAACTACTGAATACTTGTATTTTGTTCTCCTGATGAGGAGGGACCTGTAGCTGCCCTCGAAATCGATTGAGTGTTTTTAGTGAATGTACGCCAAATACAAGGTTGTGTTAGCGAATTTGATTGTCACATTGGCGTGTGTCTCTTCCATTGTAATACTGAATACTTGTAAAACAGGAAGTAAAAACTTCTTTTTGAGTAGACTGCTTATTGCCTATTTAGAAATTTGAAGATCTTTTCTTAAATAAATTATTGCTGAATGAAATCCTCCCATTCTTTTTTAATATTCTTGTATAACACAACCGAATCGCTGCTGTTATATTACCATTTATACAAATATGGCTAAAAAACAGAAACATGTTTTCTTTATTTATTTATTTTTTTGCGAATTTAAGAATAATCACTTAAAATTTTTAATTTATGGCTATTGTTTGGACCTTAGTAATACAATTTATAGATTCTGTAAGTGTCATAATTGGTGACTGCTGGAATGTTTTCGTATTTCGCATCAAAAGTGTTTTTTCTGAACTCTCTTCAAAACGCAGTGGGCCAAAAACGCTTTAATAAAAAAATAACCTTCATATAAAAAATAAACGATTTATAAAATGTGCCATTCTTTCTGTTCAACTCCGAAATCTCCCATGAAACAATTGCTTTTTTTACGTGAAACATACAGAAAAAAAGGAGAAGAGAAAAACACTACAATATAGCACGAAATTGCAAGTTATTTTAACGAAGCAATGCAATAGATTATGAATAAGAAAAAAATGTTAGATAGGTTTTATATTCACCAAAGTATATTATACGCTTGAACGCAGGGTAAAGTTTCGCTTTATTATGTTACGCGCTTGAACGCAGACTTCTAAAAGAATTTCTTTGCGAGGAAAACGAGCTTCTTCAAAAATCGAGAGAAGAAACATTTCTGTCCCCAAACAGCTTCAAAGTAAAACTGGTTTTAACTGTAAAGTAGCAGAACAATTCGATGCTCAGTAGGTAATAAAAGGGTGCATTCCTTGAAGTCCAAGGAAGTTTCCATTAAAAAAATATCTATACCGAAAAGCGTATGCATTTTGTTCGTATGCATAGTATGCATAGATGAATTAAAGAAATGCACATGGATGTCTTTGGAAAATATAATACACTCTATAACTAAAAACTCGACGCACCAAGAAGGAATCATCAGATCGCTTTGAAATTTCGTATGCATAAATGGTTTGACCAAATATGCAAATGATTAAAATTTGGTATCCAAAGAATCAATAGTGCGATCTCCAGCGCATCCAGCAGATGTATATAAGAAGCTGTTCTTGAACTGTTGTTAAAAATTTCTGTTGCATTGCGATTTAGGATACATTTCGAAGATAGGAAAAATGCTTCGCCACAGGATTCGAGTCCGTTACGAGCAACTGTCAGAGTTTAAAAGAGGTCGTACCATTGGATTGAAAGAGGCAGGTTCGGCAAATCGAAGAATCGCTCGAATATGAGTCGAAGCGATGCGGCGATTAGAAGACGCTGGCAAGAATGGCTAGACCATGGCAGATTTCAGCATTATGATGGTAATGGTCGACCTAGGGCCACTACAGATCGGGAAGACATAGTGATTGTCAGATCAGCTATCGCAGGGCCTGATTCATCGCTGTCAAACATCAGAAGTCAGCCCCGCACACGAGTGTCCATCATGACCATTCACAGACGGCTGATAGAACGAAATCTACGCTCGTACCGACCGTTACGCCACGTGCCACTCACGCCTGCACACTGTCGAGCCAATTTGCCAATTTACAGTGGTTCTGGGCTCGATTAGGTTGGAATGATGCTGACTGGGAACGTACAGTCCTTAGCGGGGAATCCCACATCCAACTGTGTCGTGACGATCATCGAAGACTTGCCTGGATACGTCCAGAACAGCATGCCGAGCTCTGCTTTCTTTATTGCACGCCACACAAGCCCTCAGCCAGGAGTTATGGTCTGGGGTGTCATTTCCCTTGATAGCCGTACCCCTTCGGTCGTCTTTAGCGACACACTTCCAGCACAGCGGTACACCGACGACATTCTGAGACCTATTTTGCTACCGTTCCTTTTGCAGTACCCTGGCTTTATTTTTCAGCAAGATAATGTCAGATGACATACGGCACTGTTGCTATGAACTGTCTTACAGCTTGTCAAACACTTCCTTGGCCCACCAGATCTCTTTCCTATCGAACATGTCTGGGATATGATGGGGAGGCGAATGCATCTATCAAGGAATGTTGATAACCTAGCCCGACAATTGGAGCAAATTTGGCAGAAATACAGCAGGAGACCATCCGGGAGCTTTATCAGTGTATGTCCCGCAGTGTGGCAGCTCGCTACCAAGCTAGAGGTGAGTCAACACCTTATTGCGGTCGTTACGTTGTAACTATGTAACTCAGAAAGAGGTCATTCAAGTGTTCTGAAATTTTAATCATTTTCTATTGTGTACATAATTTTCCTATCCACCAATTTTTGTCTCCATCGGACAACTGCTTCTTAGTGGTCGATATTTTTGTTATAGAGTATATTTCCCATGAGCAGAAGAGAACATGCCACAGAAATGGCGCTATCATTAACATAATGAACTGGAGCATTTAGCAAAGCTGAAGATGGAGTTTAAAGGAAGCAGGAATAATAATCTGCTATGTTCCTCTCAGTCATCGGTCACAAATGCAATTGGAAACATATGTATGAATTAAAAGTTAAAATAAAAGACTAGCATTCATGGAATTTGAAGGGACTTTAGAGAACTGTGGAAATTGCATGGTATTCTATTTTTGTTAAAAAATGTCATAAATCAGCTCGGTGTTAAAAAATAGTGCAGCCCTTTAATACTTACCTTACTCCTAACTTAGCAACCAAACTCTTAAATCAAGAACTTTTGAACGCTCCTATTACTCCAAATCGCTACTGTCATAAACGTTCCCACATTAAGCATGATTCGAGGCTGAACAGAGTGGCATCTTATTGTAAGGGGCAACATAAAAGTAACTGTAAGTGATAATATAAAACTGTTCTTAATTAAACAGTTTTCCTCCTACTTTATGCAAACTAATTACAAAAAGAGGGTGATTGTTCTAGATCTCCCGTTCTACTGGGCCGATTGACGAAATTTAATTTGCGTTGGACGTACCGATGTTTTTCCGTATTTCTTTTCGACTACTCAAATTATGGCAAAGTTTCAAGTTTTGTAAAAATCGCGCGAGTAGTTCATAAAAAATTAGCTGTCAAAATTTTACCTCCTTAATCTTAATTGAATTTGGAATGGGAAATATTTCAGAATTATTTATTAATCTCTCTTTTTTTATTAAACTTACTTGATTCCTTCTTTCACATGTGGAAATTTAGATTCAATCCATATAAAATTTGCAGTTATTGTCTGATTTGTTTTTAAAATAGTATTTTAAATAATTTTTATACATTTTCGAAAAAATATTTGAATTGTAAGCCTTAAATGTTTTGCTTATTTATGGTAAGAAATGCTTAATTTATGATAACCTATTTTTCTTTCCTTTTCATCGTGCATGAGCGGAAAAAAGGTGCATCGTTGGTTCTTTCAAATAATTTTAACAAAGTGCATAAAACTCATTTAGTGTTATTATCGCTTCTGACAAATATGCCAAATTTTAAATTGCGCAAATGTGCAAATTCATGTATATTTTAGGAAATTTTGAATAAAAAGGCTTTAGTGTTTTGCAGGTTTGCTTAGAAATACACCCACTTTAAGGTGATGGCAACCATTGTATAGCTTACAATTCAAATATCTTTTTTAGAAAAATAATGAAAATTACTAAGAAATGTAAGTTTTAAAAACAAATCAGAAAACAGCTGCAAATTTTATATAGATTGAATCGAAATTTCGAAAAGAGAAAGAAGGAGTCAAATAAGTTTAATGACAAAAGAGATATTAATAAATATAGTTGCGTGCTTACGGGTTCGTAATAGATTGAATGAACAAATCCGATGAAAAGTTAATAAAATTTATTCTTATCACAAGAAAGATAACAAAACGCTGGATGTTTCGTCAAAGATATTCGTACAATATCGCAATATCACGCAATATAATCAGTAGCTATATTTTAAACTACTAAAATAGAACGCAATCCAAAGCACACAGAAAGATAATCCGGTCACAAAATTACAGTAACTAAGTATACAACAACACCTCACTTAAACACCTAACTACTGAGCTGAAATGTTTCTCTCTGGCTTTTATAGCTTTTTAAACGGGCAGCGCGAGAGAGTTCTAGCAATTTCTGGAAAGCAAAAAGAGTAGAATTACGGTTCCAGCTAACATAGTTGTCAATTACATTTATTTAAGTTAAATATCAGTTACGGAGACAAACTTTTATTCAATGTTAAATGCACATGCTCTTTTATTTTCACTTTTCCGACGTAACTTTTTCTTAAAATTTGCCAAGCGCTTCATTGCACGGGAAAATAAAGCAGTTTTAATTATAATTCTACTAAAAATATCTAACTAAATGCGAAATTCGTAACAATATATGCCAAGTTCAATTAACATTGAGAAGCTAAGAGAACTAACTTTTTAAAAACTGCTCTTGCGTCTTTTTCAAAATTTAGTACTTTGGCATAATTTGAGTCGTAGAATCGAAGTATAGAAAAACTATATATGTCATTTCAGAAAAAGTCCGATTTTGTGTCAGAATACCTACGTTAGAATAATGCTATATATAAATATATACTAAGTCGCGATTTCGAGACATGGAAAACGCAATTAAATTTCGTCAATCAGCCCTTTAAAACGGGAAACGTAATAACTGTGCCTCCCTTTTTTTTATGTGCAGAGTGTAATTCACATAAAACCATCTCACGTAAGTTCAAAATAATTGCAAAACCAGAAATAGGTTTTGAGTTGCATTAATAAGGTGTGAGGACTGAGTATTCGATGCATATTCTTGGCAAACATCTTCTTGAACTCCTTAAATCCTGATCTGGAACAGGGAGCTGAATGCAGCTATGTTCTGTGGTAGAATACTGTGATTAAGTTGGAGAATAACTGCACTTGAAAGGGATTTAAAATCCTCTTTTATTAAATCACAATTTTTTTACAACCACTTCCCAACTCGGGAGGGATACAGAAAATAGAGACCGCACTTGGGTATCAAATAATTTAAGCTAAAACTAAATAGAAATTAAATAGTCGTTGCTCACAGAGCTATAACGCGAGGTTGGCCTCTAAACTAAACGGTGCGTAGCAAGATTTAACTAATACTGACGCACTTGGAATTACTTCAATAAGTAATCACGTAAAAGCGCTATGGCTTAGAATTTAAATGCTAGCTAGTCAGGCGAACGTTGACTAGAGTGACCGTGGTCTGAGACTAAAAGCTCTCTCACACTGAGAGGTTTCTACTTCGGTTTAAATACTCCTTGGCTCCATTTCAAATTAGCATAAAGCTGAAAACGCGCGCTTATTCTAACGGGAAGGTGAAAATGAGAACAGATAGAAAAGTATAAATTAAGATAAAACTTTTTTAGTTTAACTAAAACCTTACAAAGGAAGCTTTGAGTTTTTTGATATCATAAGTGCAAATAACTTCAAAGATTTAATAATGTAATTTGGGAAACAATTAAAAAACTGAACTGGTAAATGTAACACATATGAATATTAAGCGATGTATATAATATTAAACGATGGACAGCAGTACATAAGGTTAAAAATCATATCTCACAAACGTACCTCAGACCTTTCTAAGTGTAGATTGCAATGAAGCGACGGGGGGTTGCGACAGACGTCAAAAGATTGCAAAAATATCCCTTTCTGCGCCATAAACAAAAGCAAAACAGATAATACGCGAGCTTAATAAGAAGAAGATTGGAAAATCAACCATACCTTGAGTAAAGGTTGTTTTGCGATTCTCATCCAGCCTCCCTTATTCCCAACGCATCGGAAGCTTTGCATGTGGGCATTTCTCTCCTGGACGCCTGCCATTGAAAGGACAGGAACAACGAGAAAAGCGGCAGGAGCGCCTGCTATTGTGCGTAAATATCGGAGGGGAAGAGCGCCAAACGATTTTTCAGTCCTCAGTCAAAAGCCTTCCCTCGGAAATTATCTTCCGTTTCCTACAATAAATTGAGCATTGCATCCTCCACCACACTTTTTTTATTAAATACATCGCTTTATATATATTTTTGAGCATGTATACTTTGCCCTCCAGCATTGATGGATTAAATCAAATATGCGCACACACAGACGGGAGATATTTATTTATTTTACGTATTTTTTACGTTATTTATTCGTTTTTCTTTACTTTCTGCGAGGATGAGGATATTTGTTTGCGATGAAAAGAGCAACATTAAGCAATTTTTGGCCGTAAGGCGGCATTTAAAAATTTGTTTATTTAGCTGTTTTAAAGGGAATTTTTATTTTTATTTGTTGCTTTTACTTTCAGGATAGCATATGCAAGAAAATCTTTAGCCCTTTTCCTGCATAAATTCCGCATCATCCATTATCCAACTCTTTAGTTGTTAGGCAAACTAAGGTATTTGTTCCTTTTGTGTGATGTCTAGTTTGGAAATTTTTCTCACCTTTTCTTTAAAATCTTTCAGAAGTTTAAGTATTTTCCTATTTTGAATGTATTATTATGCACGTACACTATCTCATATACTTTATTTATTTTATTTTGTTTTATTTTTACATGATGAAGCATAAGCACAGTTGTAAAGGATTATTGGCAGCACTGTACTAAATTCTCCCGAATGGAAAATGTAGGATCCTTTTGACAAAAATCTGAAAACTTAATACATGCGCACCATATTTTTGAAAATACATGTTCCCTTATTTTTTTCATATATTCAAAACAAATACCAAATTATTTAAATCCATCTGTTTTTACGCCCCCAAGGATACCAATGATGAAAATACTCCAAGAAAACTCATGTTTATTTAATAATTACTGAAAATCACTTGCCTTTGACATTTAAGTTAAACGGAAAGATGAAGAATGTTTTTTAATCCCACTTCTCTCCATCTCTCTCTTTTTTTTTTTTTACGATAATGCCGATTATGTGTTTGCTTTTAGAATAACGGAGTTAATAATTTTTGCGAAATGCGGTTTGTACTTTTTTCTGTTTACCCTAAGACTATTTTTATTTTATACTTGCTCTTCGCGTTATAAATAAAGTAAGAGGCAAAGAAATCCCTAGCAGTTTTCAGCGAGAAGGTCTTACATTCTCTGCCATTTGTATCTTCAACAGCAGCTAAAATGCTTGGTGTTTTAAGTATAAATGTGCATTTAAACTCAATAAATAAACTTATGCTAAATTTCATAAACTAAAATAATAGTCTTTGGTAAAGGAATAGTCATAAAAATTGTAGTGAATACTTAAAAAATTCAGCAATTTTCGGAAAGTTTCTTTTTTCTTGCGTGTGTGTGTGTCGTTAGTTATCCCAAAGTCCACGAAGAATATCTTCCTGTGAAAAAGGATGTCTTCGTGGAAGACTTTCTAACTGAAACTGACTCATTGTATTCACATTACACTTTAGGAATACCTTAACGTGTAAAGTAAAAAGATTAGTCCTAGCATTACTGTCATACATGCGACAACAATTAGTATTCTTTTGAGCAAAGTAAGAAGAATGAAAGAATTTCAATATAATAATATCAAAGGCATAAACGTTGCGAATGTTATCAAGGCGTATTTAAAAATTATATTAACGTCTCTACTTGGTGTATTAAGACAACTGTCAAAAGAATTTTTAAAAAACGTATTCATCAGAAAGTTACCAAAAGACAGTTATCACAGTCCGATTTTGTCGGACTTTTTCTGAGCTATGCTGTATATGAATCTAATACATATCCTAAGTCGAGCTTTCGAGACATGAAAAACTCAATTTAAATTTTCTCAACCGGCCCAGTAGAACGGGAGATAGACCTGCCTCCCCCCTCCTTTATGCACTCTGTTCTTGCACTCTGTTTTGCTGACCCATTTCTCTTTGTCTTTTTAGCTTTATTATTAAGCATTATTTTATTTGCATTTACGCCGCATAAATATCAACAACAAATTACAAAAATTTTAAATGCAGCATGTATTTAGAATTTCCGATGAAATTTCAAGTGTTAGCGTACATTTTTTTTATTTTTTCAGCCTTTTTTCAGTTTATCATATAAATCTACAGTTTACTTACTAAGATGGTTTGCAGAACTTTTTTGTTGTTTTATTTTTTTGTTATTAACGTTTTGTGTGTTAAATTTATTAACTAAATACTATATTCTTCGCAATTAACTCCACATAAAATTCAGTTGAATAGTAAAATCACAAAATATTTAAAAACAGCGTACCTTTAGAATTTCCGATACACAGTCTCGTGAGCTGAAGATAGCAATGCTTTAATCCGCACAGTGTTGCTACTGTTCACTACCAATCATTCAGTTTTTTAATAATTCATTAACGTTTTACAAAATATGGAATATAAAATTCGATATTCAACATTCGGGGCTTCCAGGTGGGTTCGGGTAGAGGACTACGTTACTCAAAATTTGATGGCCTTAGACACTGTCGTTCTTCACAGTACGAGAAACATACATACATTCATGCAGTTTCTTCATTATTTAATTTCTTTAAAAGTAATACAGGACAATAATATTGCGTGGCAACAATACGAAAAGTGATTCAGACATTTAAATTGATACGCTGCCAAATCCCGTTTAAAGACTAATGGCCCATTCGGGCTGAGGCCCCAGAATTGTAGAGTATAAATAAACATTAAGTATTAACAAAGATTTGCTATTTTCATATTCAATCATAAACACCAATTGCCGACATTTTTGCATTACCTCAAAACGAAAGATCTTATATTAGAAAATGAGAATGTGTGTGCCGTGGACGCAGTCAGCTGGCCAATGTTTACGTTTCCAGAGTGTTTAGTGTGGCCATATGTTTTTACATTCGCCATAATATTTATATTTGCGATGTAAATTAATGAAAGTATCCAGATGATGAAGATACCCGCATTTGCTGCGGATATCTTCACCAATAAAAGCTGTTATTAATTCGAGGGTAAAAAAAAATCCAAATTTCTTTGGTTAATTATTCTGTTCTTCCGGATATTTATTCACAAAATTTACACGAACTGTTAATGCACAAAACTACTAACTCAGTATTTGAAAATACTGGAAAATATCAGTGTTTAATTTAATGATTTTTTGTTTTGAATGTATGAGTGGCAACAATTTGTAAAGCAATTCAGAGAGGAACTGAGCTTTAAAGAAAGAGCTACTTACTTTGTAGCATTCATTATTTTAATTAACCAAATTATTTTGAGTTTGAACTTTCCTATCGATATCTCAAAGTTTCAGTTGCTGCCCGAATTTAGCGCGAGCGAGATATTTATGCAAATCGCATATATCTGTTAGCAGTTTAAAAGGCAGGAGTTAACGAGGGGAAAATCAGAGCCTTGGATTTATCGCCGTAAGGCTGTGCGCGAAAGGATTTCCTCTGTCTACTGAAAGTTCACCTTCATAGGCAAATTGCAATTACTAGCGTTTGCTAGTGAAATTCGCATTATTGCATTTCACTAAGAGTTAGGCTTCCCTCGCCGTCCTACTTAAAGTTAAGTTAGGTATTTGAATTGTTAACACACTTTATTTTCATATTATTTTAGTTCAGCCCAAGTAGTGGCTTACTCTCAAGTTGGAGAGTTGTAATTATTTGAATAAAAGGGTCCCTTTAAACCCTCTTTCTGACTTTGTAGTTCTTCAACACTAAAGGACATAGCCTAGATTTGCTCACTGTCCTCCACATAGGGTTTCACAGCATATGCTGAGCAAAAAAGTTAAGAGATTGATGGAGAAACCTTATACTGGCGCCCGAACAGAAGAAATGATGGAAGGAAGTTTGAATATGCCAAATACATCCCAAAATGCAGCTGCAATGCCTAATGGATTTGGATTCATAGTGGAAACCATCAGAGCAGCCATGAAGCCGG
>KK119447.1:0-12809 GCA_000611955.2 Stegodyphus mimosarum
GCAAAATGAAACAGTTCACCTTTACTCCCGCATACATAGCAAGTACGTTCTGATTTACTATTAATTTGATTTACGACTTTCCCCCGAATACGAACGTACTTACGAACCCCGATTCCTTCGAATTACTCTGTGCTTTTTTAAGATTGTTTTTGGAAAAATTAAACCTTTTATTTTCTGGAGTTTCGATTCGCGCGTTACTGATATCAGCTAAGGACTTACCCCTGGATGAATAAAATAAGTCACATTCTCTACCCAATTGATTAGGTGGGAACCAACTTTGACCCTCCCGAACACTAATATGTTCCTTTGTTTTATAATCAAGCGTTTCATACAACTTATCAGATACAATGAGATCACACAATTTCTTAAAATCATCTACTTCTCTTAACCTGCAGTAGTAATCGAAAGTTGCACCCAGTCGAGACGCGAACTGAACATGCGACTCAGACGAATGTCTCTGAGCATTTTTAAAATTATTCAAACACTCACGCGGTGTCGGCTGAAATTCCCTCAAGATTAGTGCTTTTAATTTATCATAATCCGCGATTTCCTGTTCAGAAGCATAAGTAAGTGCTGCAAGTCCAGCTGCGGGGGCTTATCATTCTGCATTTCTACTGGTTTCGTCGATAGCGTCAATTCTCCCCCTTTAAAATCCATTTTAGCTTCTGCCAATCTAAAAAAATCCACACCCAGAATAATACATGTTTGCGGGTTTCGCACAATATAAAATAAAATTTTTACCTGCTTGTCGTTGATACGCACGAAAAGTAGTACTTTCCCTAAGTATCTACACTTCTCTCCTTGGGCCGCTATGACATTCGTATCTCTTGCACTAAAAATTCCCTAACGGCGAAAGTGCTTCTTGAAAAATCTTTCCGAGATAAAACTACTTTGCGCTCCTGTATCCAAAAGAGCCGTCAGCGGAATGTTGTTAATTAAAACATCAATCTTCGGTAAACTTAAATTTTTCACGACCACGGTGTTTAAATTAATTGTGGAAGGATTTTGCGCGACTTCGGACTTCTTCACCTTCCTTGAAGAAATCCATCTTAGTTTAAATTCTTCTTATTCTGGTTGCCTTCTGCATCTTTGCTCGTTTTTCGATTAAAGTCTCGTCGTTCGCCGCTCGATTTAGGAGATACATCTTTCTTCGGCCATTGCTTCGCCTTGTTCCCGTAACTCTGATTTTGCTTCTCCTGGGGTCTTGGCGAACTCCACTGACTTCCTCGCTCAAATTGGCGACGTCGTTCGTTGTCTGCCGTTCTTCGGCTTTCAAATTGCACGGCGAGCTCAAATAATTTATCTAACGTCGTTAGGTTTCTTAACTCGATGAAATCTTGAACTTGGGGCAGTAGCCTAGGAACAGGATCCGGACGACTTCCATACAAAAGCTTGAAAACTTGAATTTTTCTCAAGATAAAATTTGACAAATCTTCTATCTTTTCCTGATAACGACTAAAGAGTTCCGCCTCCAGTCTAGCTCCATCTCGTACTATAGGAAATGCTTTCACCAAGGAATATTTAAAATTTTCATAAGTGTGTGTGGGGTTTCCCGGTTCCCCCAAGAGATTCTTTCGAATACACTTAAACAAATTTAGCGCTTGGCCCTTCAAAGCGCTGGTGGCAAGAGTGACTTTCTGAAATTCGTGAACTGGATATAACATGAAGTGGGCGTCTAGCTTTTCCAGGAAATTAATTACGGCTGACTTGCCGTCAAAACTAGCCGCTGGCTTCATGGCTGCCCGTATGGTTTGTACAATGTAGCCAAATCCTTCTAGGGCAGGAGGTAGTATTTCAGGGTTCTGCACAGGTACTGCAGGTATCTCAGGTTCGTCTTCTTGTCTTTCAGGCCGTCCTCTCATTTTTCTTCGGGCGCCAGTGTCAGGACTGAGTGTTCGGTGCATATTCTTGGCAAACATCTTCGTGAAAGAAACTAAGTCCTAAGTCCTGATCTTGAACAGGGAGCTGAATGCAGCTATGTTCTGTGGTAGAATACTGTGAATAAGTGGTAGAAGAACTACACTTCGGAGGGATTAAATATCCTCTTTTATTAAACCACAATTATGTACAGCCATTTCCCAACTCGGGAGGGATACAGAAAATAAAGACCGCACTTGGGTCTAAACTGAACAATCAAATTAATTTAAACTAAAACTAAATAAAAATTAAATAGTCGTTGCTCACAGAGTTATAACGCGAGGTTGGGCTCTAAACTAAATGGGTGCGTAGCAAGATTTAACTAATACTAACGCACTTAGAATTACTTCAATAAGTAAGAGCGTAACAGCGCTACGGCTTAGAATTTAAATACTAGCTAGTCAGGCAAACGTTGAACAGAGTAACAGTGGTCTGACTAAAAGCTCTCTCACACTGAGAGGTTCCTGCCTCTCGCTTAAATATAACTTGGCTCCACTTCAAATTAGCATAAAGCTGAAGCACGCTTATTCTAAAGGGAAGTTGAACAGATAGAAAAAGGCAAATTAAAATAAAACTTTGTTAGTTTAACTAAAACCTTACACACTCACAAATGAGAACTTTCACACATTCTACTGGAATGGACACTGTTGCCATCCTCACCTTAAAATGCATATTGCATAAACAGCATGCAAAACCGCCTTAGAATAGCACAACCAGGTGCTGCAGTGACGGTATAGTGATTAGAGAAGCCTGACTGCGATACCAAAGGGCCCAGGTTAGAATCCCGGAGAAGGCATGAATGTGGAATTGTCTGTCTCTTCAAAAAAGGTAGCGGTGGCCACCTATTAGGTGCTTCCACAATAAAAGGGCCACCACTTCTGGCCTTAGTAGTGGCCAATGCCGTTATAAGCAAGTGCCCGTCATTGGAAAAACAAAGCACAACAAGAATACACAAAATAATGACGTCCAGGTAACCACTTTTTTTTCCTTCTCGAAGTTGCCAGATTCCTCAAGTTAAACAATACTCAGATATCAGATCTTGGCATCATTTCTTTTCGGTATTAACAATCAGCATGGGACCATGTTGAATCTTGGCACAGTTTCTTAAATGGATTAAATTTGCTATAAGGTAGATCAATTAAAGTTAAGATTTTCTAGCAGAATTAGTTATTTGTATCTGTTTTCTTTAAGGATATAATATCCATTGCAAACTGGTAGTGATCCGGTTCCTGTATAGGTGATACAGTCCAGCTATTGCTGCCCAGAAAGCAAATGAGATCGTCTTTATAAGTGATAAGAGCTCCAAATTAATAGTTTGATATTGGCAGCAATTTTAGCGTGATATGACCATGAAAGGCTAAAAGGCTGAGATTTAAATCATACAAGAGTACATGGCTTCATTTGCTAACTTCAGTGCATACAACAATAACGCCCTTTTTGTCACTGAATCCTCGCTGGAACGCGGGATTTTCTGGATAATCCATGTTGCGAGATGGAGCCTTGTTGTCAACTCGTTCTCATTCATAATTTGCATGCGTTGAACCTGATATGGATTCCATCTGCCTGATATTCGGAATTGCAGGGCTCAGAATGGCTGCTAAGGCAGTCCAGAGTCTGAAAAATGCACTTTAGAAGAGTGGCGTGCAATTCCATAAGTCTAGATCAAGAGTTTGGTAAATTCAATGAAATGATGATGTGAGGTTTGCTTTTTTAGCATAGTTGACAATATACCGCATTAAACAGCGATTTGTTTAAAAACGGACCAGACAAATTTTCATTATTTCTTAATTTATATAAATTTGATTTTAAATTCAAAACTTTGAGATTAATCAACTGGCAAACATGGTAATTTATTTTAAATAACTCTTCTGTACAGTTTGTTTTTGACTATTTCTTAAAAAGTAGTATTTTTTCAATATCCTGTAAGACTGAGAAGCAGTGTATATGAACTTTTCCATTAGTTAAATGATAAGGGAGTAGGAAATAGATAATATACAATGTTAACAAAATTCTGGCTATAACCCATTTGGAATATAAATAGTTAAGTTAAATAGAACGAATTTCCTTAGTGAATATTACTTAACAGCCAAGAGAAATTCCTGGTGTTAAAAATACATTAAATTTAAAAAGTCAAAAATGATAATAGCGTTTCTAACGTTTAAGAAAATTTAGAAAATACCAGCTTAAAGTGACCCCAGTTTAAGTACTTCTTTTTTTTCTTGCACTTTTGTTTTTAAACCGAAAACATGAAAACGTTTAGAAAAACACTTCAATGAAATTCATTTTTTTAAGAATTGTGACATTTAGGCGATTTTAAAATACTACAGTACTTCTGACCGTCATCTCATTTTCCGTATCATTAGTAATTAATTATCGGTTTGGAATCAAAACGCTACCAAATAATGTTTTATGATTCGTGCATGAAAATGATTGAACACTTGAGAACCTTGGAAGAAAATCTTGATTTTTGGATTCGCTTTTGCACTATTTTCTCTTCCGCGTGTCTTCGTAGTGTAATTGAAAGCCCGTACGACTAGCAGTTAGAGGTTCGGAGTTTGAAACTCGTTGAGGGTATTGCATAATTTCTACATCTCCTGTTTCGAATTAAAATACCTAATTATCTAAAACCAGAACTAACAGGTGGTGGACTACTAGTTCCGATTGTGTCTCCTCTTCTCAAGTCTCCGTTTAAGTGGCGGAGAATGTAAGATACTTTCTGCCTCTTAACCCCGTGCTTTCTTAACGTAAATGGAAACACGTTCGTCTAGCAAAGACGAAGTCCAGCGTTCGAATTCTGGTGATAGCACGCCACATTTTCTACTTCAAAATAAAACTTCTAATTGTTTTTGTACCTAAATGACATTGTTGAGGTTTGGAATGAACTTAAAAGCTTAACACTAAATAGTGGAAGAAACATGTTGTCCAAGGATTTGAAAACAACTTACAAACGCAGGAGTGGAGAAAGGCAAGAGAGATAAAGTTTGTACTTTTACATTAAGAGTGTTATCAGATTAAGACATTCCCACTTCAATAACTCACACAGATATGCTGTTAGTATAAATGTGAGAATAAACATGCTTCAAATTTAGTGACACCTTAGTGCTGTGGTGTTCTTGCATTATCATCTGAAAGAAAGTCGACTTAGCTACCTGTAAATTTACACTCACGTCCAAAATTATATTCACGTGCAGGAAATCGTAAATTTCACAGAGACTGTGAACAAGACTGCTGTACATTTGTGTGGAATGATACATAACATCACAAGACATAAATATGAAGAAAAATAATTATGAACAGTGCATCATGATATAATACTGTAGCACGAAGCAATAAAAATTGAGATAAGAGGTTAGAGGACAGAAATAAAAATTATAGCTCAGAACAAAATTAAGACTTAAGAATTTCATTTGGAACTTGATCTTCCCTGAACACGTATTGCAGAGTCATTGCGCTTTTTGAAACGTGAACCATGGAAATATGCAATGTCATCGCCGGATTCTAACTCCTGTTTCCCGATTACGCGTTCACGTGGTTTCAGTTACACCTCAAAAACGCAGGAAAGAAGGGAGAAAAGTACCTTATAACATTAAAAAGATTAAGATTATAATTGATAAAGACCGTTTTCAGATCCTTTCAGTTCATACCATATTCCCGGCTTAACTAGACAGATTTAGAATTCAAGAAAAGGCAAATTGTTTACTATGTGGAAAGATGGGAAATAGCAGGCACTATTTGGAAAAATGTTAATTAACTGAAGACCTTAGGAATAGTAAGATGGACTTTAAAGACCTGGTTTATTCCGGAAATGAAGCAAAAAACATAGCAAAAGAGATCATGGAAAGAATTAATAAAAACCTGGTTGCAGTTGGAATAGACCAATAAAAGAGAACACCCAATATGGCTGCTGCTGGAGACTTCTTTCATTCATGTTGTGTTGACCTATATGTTTTTCCTTCTTGGACAGCCTAAAAAAGCCATAAGGAGAGCCTGGCCTTGCCAGGAGGGTGGACCATGTCATACCTACCTACCTTATAACATATCACAACGTGCATGATTGCAATAACATTGTTAGCCACAGCTTGGTGAATTAGGTTCCACTCCTTCACCTATGTGATCTTCCGAGCAATTACATCTCTAGGAGGAGGATGTCTTCGTGCAACTCTTTTTCCATGGATTCGCATAAGATCTCTGTCGGGTTAAGATCAGTAGACATTGGATATGTTATTCGCTCTATGACTTTACCGCGACATAACAGTTCCAGTGGCTGCTACAACCTCTAAACTTAACTGTCGAGCAGAAGATTTCCTGTTCCGACGAATAGTTACTGACTGGCATCTTTCTTCAGAAGCAGGTTTTATTCGTTTACCACCTTATCCAAGCCTCCTAAAAGCAGATCTAGAGTTCTGAAATTATTTCCATAGCGCAGAAACTATCACTAACTTCAAATACTCAAACCTCTCACTGCTTCCCCGATTCCTGCCCACCTTTTCAATGACCGATGATTCGTATCTACATATGTTCTTCCAAACGACACTTGAGTCCATAAAGTTTTGAGTGTCTCTTGTCATAAAGTCTTGGGTCCTAATACACTAAAACCCAAGCGCTGTATTGCAGAAATTCACTCAGATATTCAATTCGAGCACTGTGCTTGATTCACTAACCACTTGAACACTTTTAATTCGGTAATGATAATTAGGCTTATTTTTCACCCATTCGCTGCAAACAATCGATTAAATTAATTGGATATTTCATAGAATATAATCGTCATTAAAAGATAAATTTGTACATGAGTATATATTAAGGGAATGTAACAGACGTAAAAGAACTTTTCAAGAACACTAAAACCTACATAAATTATACTGTTATTTTTACTAAACTTTATTCTAAACACATCATTATGTATCGCTAATTCAAATCCTTTGAAAATTTCAATTATTTTAAGAATTAGCTGAAAATATTCAGAACCATTCATGTTTTTTAATTGAAGGTTAGTCTATATCTATATCTTTAACACAAACACATGTCTTTAAATAAAAATGCCTTTCAATGTAATATACAGCATTTTCTAGTTCAATGTGTTGCAGAATATACCTTACACTGAATTATTGTAGCCAAATTCTTGAACTACGTTTACAACATAAAATCTTTGTGTATTCTTTCATTGATCAAGAAGAATTGTATAACATCCTCAAAAGAGATTCTAGTGTTCAATCACCAGATTTTTCTTTTTCTATCTTTGGAAACAATGGAGGAGGAGGAGGGGCAAAACTTTGTCTTGCCTCGGGACATTGAGCGATGAGTGATTTATAATTAACGATCTGACGCTCCCTAGAGACCAAAGGGTAGTGGTTGTCAGTTCGGACTTGCATGCAACCAGCGCTTAGGTATTGATTTCGGATGCAAAGCCTAGTCGTGAATTCACAATGCTTGCAGTGCTTTGTGCATTGAGGCAGTATTTTGAAATGCATTCAGAAATTTTACATGGCTTTATTCAACTTTTTTTAATGTCATATAGGTTTCTTTCACTCGGTCCTGAAATTTTTTTCACGTTTCCTAGCTTAACGATCCAAAACATGCTCTATCTTCGCACCGCTAGTTAGATAGAAAATATATTTCAAATAAAGCATTTTATGAAACTTAAGGGTTATTTATAAAATTCTTATTTTCCCCCTTTCAAAAATATTTTTTAAAATCTATCATGCAGCTAACGCTATTTAAAATTAAAATATCCTGTCTTACACCACAAGATTTTAGAAGATGCAGAAATCGGATTTCTAAATCAAATAGAAATCTAAATGAATCAAATGTGACTTTACGCCATCCGATAGATGGAAAGACCTTTAAAAAAAGCATGTCGATGAGTGCTTCATTGCCTCAGCAATTAGAAGTAACAACGGTCCATTCACTCTGTTAGGGCTCTGCTTCAGCAGCTAGAAAACAGAACAAAAGTTTCGCGCAGGAAAAACCTTTAAATTCTCCATTTGCAGCTACATTTCTCTTACACAGTTATAAATAGCCAAGAAAAGATATACATGCTTCTCTTCTACTCTATGACTCTTCAATGTGGCAAGTATGAAAACAAGGCAAAGAAGTTTAAAATTTGTTGGAAATTGAAATCGATATATTACATCTTTACGAAGACAAATAGGAAAAAAATTTGAAAGGGTTCAGATTTTAAATGTCTCTCAAAAGGGCACTTTTAAAGTTGTAGTGTCCTCCCCGGATTTCGAACTCCCGGCGACGGCAGAATAAATATAGTTTATCAGTAGGGAGTATGCGTAAAAATACCCCAGGTGGAATAAGGAAAACTCTTATTGGATACTATATAAATATATATTTAGACTAGCACGGGGAAGTTATAAATCTGTTGTATGTTGAAAAAGGGAAAAATTATATAGCGTAATTTTATAAAAATATTTCATCTTTTTTAATTAGATATATGATGAATTATATGCATTTTTATTAAATCAATCAGCTTAAAAAGTAAAAAAAAAAAATATATTCCTAAAAACTGCATCTGGCAACAGATTCGAATGAAAAGTGAAACAACACCTTTACAACGGACGATGTAGAATCGTGAGTCCAGACTAACAGCTATTTTGCACAAGACATTTAAAACTGCTTAGTTATTTAAAACTTTAGCTATTTACTTCTGCTAGTTTTCCAGACCTATAAATCGATTTATGTTTGTTAATAAACCAGTGAGCGCCTAACGAATGTACAGTATTGAGAGTATTACACATTTTACAGTAAATTTGTGCAAGAATACGCTTGATTTTACACATAATTTTATTCTGAAATAAGTTTAGAAAAAAAATGAAATATCATAGAGTTTCGAAATTATTTACCTTTTTGTTTATCTGGTATACATGTAGAGACATTAGGTATTTTTTTAAAGGAGAGATGCAAAATCAGCAATGTCCTCGTCGGGGCCGAACTACGGACTTCTCGAATACATGTCAAGCGTGCTGACCACTACACCACGAAGGCAAGCCAAGAAAGCATGAGAAATACTTTATATACTCCCCCTTTTAAAGGGCGACTGGGGATTAGGGAACCCAATCGCCAAATCCTGGTGGTGGAGAATCATCAACCATCACCGTTTTTAGTTCGGGCTTCACCTGTAGAGACATTAGGTATTTTTTTAAAGCGGGAGGGATAAGAAATAAGCAATTCGCTCACCGGGACTCGAACCACGGAGCTTTCGAATATGAGCCGAGGGTGCTGACTACTACACCACGAAGGCATACCAAGAACTCGGGAGAAATACCTCATATATATATATATATGTATGTACCAACCGGTATGGTTACCAGTACATATGTGTACCATTATTTATTACCTGTACATTATTGGTACATTATTACGGGTACATATGTGTACCATAATTTAGGCAAATTATTATTGCAGACAATAAGTTATTCGGCTTGGGTACGCAAATTATGGCCAACCGCAATCACGCATGGCATGCAACATCATCATGGATGGCATGCATGGCATCATGGCATGCCTAGCATGCAACCGCAATTCCCTAAGAAAAAAGAATGAAAATGTAACAAAACTACAATGAGTAACTTTGTAATAATAGAAACTGCTTTTGTTCTTTACCTGAAAATCTATTATTCATATTCAGAGACGATTAAGGAAAGTATTACAGGAAATTACGGAAAAAGGACCACTGATGGTTCCGGCTTGTGGATATCTGCATTCGTTACTAAATTTATAAATGCTTAAACGCATTTATGAAATATATATTCGTGAATTTGGCAGTTAAAATATTAATGAACTATAGGTAATGAATACTGTACCAATTGGATTTTGCTCTTCCTTGAGCATACAAAACGTTATATTTTATTATTAGAAAAGTCATCCATAAACAACAGTTAAAATCATTGCCATAAAGCCTCTGTACTTCATTTCGAGAAATTTGTACTTGCAATTGTTTGTATCTATGCCTATAACTTCCTTCTTTTAGAATTAATTATGCAATCCGTGGTTAAGTTAAAGAAACAGACCTTTGTTGATTCATATGTGTTCTTCTAATATAGAGTATGTTTTCATGTCGGATGATAACGTAACTTATTGAAAACAAACTTAATTTAAGAATTATAAAGAACTCACAAATTGGCCATATACTTGGGATTAATGGAAAATATTTGGTTTGTTTTCTGCTCCCACTTTCTGAAAATGTTTATTATTAACCACAACAAACATTTTCCTCTTGCTAGAGAAAGGGAAAGGTTTCTTTGTTTTTAAGTTTCGTCCACAAGGTGATTTTAAAATCATAAAACGCCTAAACCAAGCTTTGTTTCTAAGCAACCAGAGCTTATTAAAATTATTAAAATCACAAAAATGCTTAAGTTCTAACTTTTCCACTTTACTCCAACTTGGTACAAGAACCACCAGTCATAGTGAAGCAAACATCCATCGACGATTTCGCTGAGTCAGCTGCACGCATGCGCAACTTGCTAATCCATGACTGGCTACGGATTAAACCTCTTAATCTGATGTGAATGAACTTAATGACTTTTATGCCTTAAAAACATAAAACCACAAAGCTTCATGATGATAAAACCCTCGTTTGAAGCCCTAGGGTCTTCATAATTTTGAACTTAATTTTGATATACAAATTACTCAACCATTGTTCCATTGTAACAGAAAACGATATTCTCCTTAGTTAAAGCACTCAGCTGTAACGCAAAGAAATTAAACCAAATTAAAAGCTAATATATTATAAATCAACTATCAAAACATAGCGTTTGTACGAAATACCGAAAGCTAAATAAGAACGAAAAAAACAAATCAAATCCAATGCTTCAAATTGTTCTTTCATTTAAATCAGATTTCGAGCAAACATCCTAACTTTCTTTAATCTAAATTCATATATTTACCTAAGGAACGTAAACAGACGATTCAGACTGCAAATTCACAGAAGAAAATACAGTTTAATTTTCTATGTAGAACACGTTTATCGGAAATACAAGGTAGTCATTTTTGCAACGTATAAAAGGGCTTCTAATTAAACTTATTTGAATTGTCGCACGTCTGGAACTCCAGGTGGCGTGACTACTTTAGTTCGCTTTTCATTTTATCTTTTCTTTTCTACTTTTCTCTTTTCAGATGGAGAGGGCGGAAAACAGCCAACCATAAAGGGGCGATGTATTTACACACGCAATCCCGATTTCACGAATAACATATAATCTGAAAGAGCAGAGGGAGCTTACTATGTCTACAGCTCTAGTCACACATCTTTAATGCACACTCATTTATTAAGAGATTACAATTGCGATTATATTGAAAGGTTTGGAACCGATTACATATTAATTTAAGTTAATAACTTTCTGCAGTTTAATAGTAAACAAAAGAAAATGTGTTCATGTGAAGTTCAGTGAAGATGTTCAATATTAGCACAAAAAACGGAAAGGCTAAAATTATCGCTGATTGTTTCGCTGTATATCACTTCAACTTTGACAATGCATTGGTCTTACGGTGAACGGAGAAAAAATAATTATTAATTGTTAATTAAAATTCGGAGTATTTATGGCTATAAATAACAGAGTATAATAATGTATGGCTATAATAATAGGCTATAAATAATAGACATAATGATGTTGTTCTTGTGTTAACTTCAATGTATTATTCTGCTAATTTCAGGTATTATTATGTTAACTTCAATGTATTATTGTGTTAACTTCAATGTATTATTGTGTTAACTTGAATGTATTATTGTGTTAACTTTATGTTAACTTATATGTATTATTGTGTCAACTTCAGTGTATTATTGTGTTAACTTAAATGTATTATTGTGTTAACTTCAATGCATTATTTTAACTTCAATGTATTGATATGTTAACTTCAATGTATTATTGTGATAACTACAATGCATTATTAACTTCAATGTATTATTGTGTTAACTTCAATGCATTATTGTTAACTTCAATGTATTGATATGTTAACTTCAATGTATTATTGTGATAACTACAATGCATTATTAACTTCAATACATTATTGTACTAACTTCATCGCATTATTGTGTTAACTTCAGTGTATTATTAAGTTAACTTAAGTGTATTATTGTGTTATTTAACTTCAGTGTATTATTGTGTTAACTTCAATATATTATTGTTTTAACTTCAATGTATTATTGTGTTAAATTCAATGTATTACTGAGTTAACTTCAATGTATTATTGAGATAACTTCAATGCATTATTGTGTTAACTTCAATGCATTGAAGTTAGCATTATTGTATTAAACACATTACTGTGTTAAATTCAACGTATTATTGTGTTAACTTCAACGTATTCGAAATAAAAAACACTGGTGTGCAAAAATTAAGGACGAAGTCGAAAAATTAGCATATCAGCTGAACGAAGAGGCAGAGCGGACAGAAAGACCAATCAGGAGATTAAGTAAGGAGATGTACGGTAGCACATGCGCAGATATGCAGGTAGACGTAATGGGGGAGCGTCTGAGTAGTATAAAGCATGTTGTCGGTGTAAGATCAGTATTTCTGGCAACGAGATTGCACGCCGTATAGCAGTTAAAATCACACCAAGTTGCTGCCTCAGCGAGAAATGGCGAATAATCAGTCTGTTAGACGACATCTGGATGCTTTTACCCGAGGTCGAATCATTGGGAAGTTGGAGGAAGGTCGCAGTGTAACAAGCGTGGCTGCAGAGTTCGGAATTGCTCACAGCATCGTTTCACGACTTTGGAGACAATTTCAAACTACAGGAACAGCTATCCGGGGGTTTAGTAGTGGTCGTCCACGAGGAACCACACCCGCAGATGACCGGTATATTGCCTTACAGGCCAGAAGAAACAGGCGGCAGACAGCGGGAGAAATCGCTAGACACACGACACAGGCGACTGGACGACCGATATCGCGTTT
>KK119447.1:13970-25825 GCA_000611955.2 Stegodyphus mimosarum
CTCTTTCCTTTTTTTTAAATAATCTGATGTAGACACCACTTGAGTTCTGTTATGTAGCGATTTTAGTTAGTTTAGAATTGTGTATTAATATGTAGTTAATTGCAGCTTATTTGTTAATTAATTATTGAGTGGGTAAAATTATATGCATTAATTTATTCTTATTCTAAATTTTTCTTCACTGGTTGTGCCGCTTACGTTAATGAATCAATTATTTTTATGCGAGTTAAACAGGGTTCTCATTTTTACAGTTACGCGTTCGATAGTACTAGCTTTCGGGAAAAGGAGACAATGGGAAATCGGTTGCTTTCTGCGTAATATTTGAAATTTAAAAATACTTCCTTTTTATTTACATGGATGAAATTTATACCTCTTAGAGAAAAAAAAATTAGCTTTCTTATGAATCTACTTTCATTACTGTACGTCGCCCCGTTGGAGAAGTATGCCCATTTAATTGTTAAAAATTGTTGAATTTCGGGTCTAAAGTTTTATTCTGCTAAAAGGGTGTTTTTCTCGAGCACTTTTCGTCCAAGGTCGGGGTTCAGCGTCCCCCTCACCCCTCTTCCGTTGGCGAAGGGGTTGGCGAGGGTGGAATTTTTTTTGGTGTGTAAAGGGAAAATCTATTTTTTTGCAGCACTGTTTTATGTTTGGCTAGATTTGCATACTTTTTCACCAAATTTGGTGAATTTCGAAAATTCTGGACTCTGGACGATTAAAAACTGTGCGCAAGGCCTTTCTCGCTCTCTTTTGCCTCGGATTGCAGCTGTAAGAAAGACTCGCAATTTTCCTTGCTTTGGAAGAGCCGCCATGTTGACCCAGGGTGTCCTGTAGTGGACATGTTCAAGGCTTGCCCGGAATAGAAAAGCCGCCTTCGGCTGGTTGCTGGCTCCCATTGAGGAGGAGATGAAGAATAAGAAAGAGATGTACGTCAAAGGAGATCTGTTTAACATCTACTCCTCCGCACTTTACCATCCTTTTTAAGAAGGAATCTAGAATGTTTTTTCCTCGAATCAATGCATTAACACCATAGTTGAAGTCACTTGAATCCAGCTGAATCCGGCTTCTTCCAGATCGGTCACTTCCAAAACATCCAAGCACCACCATCAGCTCACTAGGATGGGCATTCAGGTCACCTGTTAACATCTATCACCGTGCTGGCAAGATTTACGTTCAGTGTATATCTATATCAACCGACTGGTCGTCTGGGGAAAATTGCATCAGATAAGTCCATTTTTTGTCCATAGCTGTAGCATTTTGTAAAAGTAAATTAAGGTTTAAAATTTCAATATTAACCGACACCTTTGTTGCAATGGGTAACGCTTAATTAAGATTCAAAAGTTTTTCTTCTAGTGAGTTCAACTTTTTGTTTGTTCTGTTCCTCTTTTCACCTGAAATTTTAGTACAACATTCAACCTTAATTCTGTGAACATGTATTCTAAATAATAAGGATAATTAAATTCACACAAATATTGGAAGGGATTTGATTAATTGAAGGAAAATTTTCTAGTTATGATTTATTAAAGTAAGGAGTAATAATATGTATATTTAATTTCTAATTAAATTCTATTTAACTTGTTTGTCAAGAGTTTTTCTGTTGGATCTTAAATCCAGGCTGTTTAATTAAGCAACTGCTGTGCTTTTACTCTATTTAGGACCTTTTAACTTTAACTTGGGATGTAATTAAAATTTATATATGTGAATTAAGACAGAGATCTTAAATTAGTTAACTTTATCTAAATTTTACTTTTTTACTTTAAGTTGCTACTACTTTTGGTTGAAATTAACTTTAACTTTTGCAAAGATAAGGAACAAATAAAAATTTAAATTCTACTTTACCTTTAATTGAGTAATTGAATGAAGGAATAAAAGTATTCATTTTTCTCCAACGGGACTACATGAATATGAAATACTTTCTAACTGCCTAAGGGATTACTTAATTGATGTATATAATTTTCTTTACCTGTGTAAATTAAGAAATTTCTTTGAACGAAGTAATCATTATCAATATTAGTAAACACTTAAGATACCATGCTCGGTGATTCATTAAAATTTCCTTCTTGTATTTTTATGCAGGCCAGCAGAATTTGGTAACTGCATATAAAAATTTAATATTTTTACAGTGAAATATTTTTTAGATGTCATCTCGGTACAATACTGAAAATATAAATATATAATTAGTTCTAAATGAATTTTTTTATATAGTTGTCATCCCGGTACCACAGTCGAAAATTAAGTTGTAAGATTGCATGTCCTTTTTATAGTGCTGTAATAAATATCCTTGGCTATATATATATTTGATTCAGAGTATTTTTCTTATGATGTATTGTGTAATGTTCTTAACACCAGTACTTCTACTTGGTCTTAGGGGTTGTTCGGATTAGTTCTTTTGGTAAAACTTAACACAACGCAATAAACAGATTTGGTCTTTTGAGATTATAGTAGGCAAATTATTTAATTGCAGGTTAATTGTAACAGTGAGTAATTTTGTAGTATTTAACCTAGTATTTAACGTCCGGTACCCATAAGGCCAGAACATTTCCTTGTCCGGACTTTTAAATTATACACGAGTTTTGCTGCACTTAATCTAAATTTGTTTCCTCCAATTATTCTAACTTAATTAACCAATCCGCCAAGGCAAGTCGAAAATGACATCAAAAACTACAAATTTTAAAATTAAACATTTCGGTCAATTTCTGTCGGACAGGAGAATAAATTCTTATAATTTTACTCTTTTCATAACGAGTATAAAACTCTCCTAATTATAAGTGTAGCAACCAGGCGATCGCATTAAAGGTTAGATTACGTTATTTGCCAAAAATTTATTTATTTTTAAGTTGAGCATTGCCGAAACATAAATATTTTTCACGTTTGAAACAGTTCTGTAATTGCAAGTATATGACTACGACCAACGATTGAGAATATAAAGACAGGGTAAAGACTTCTAAGCCTGGTAAAGGGGTGGGTATATATATATATATATATATATATCTTTGGTACTGCCGACAGCACTAAAAAACGGATGTTAACAACTACATGTTATAGCAGCCCCATGCACGAAATTTCAATGTTCCACAGCTAGTCGTTTTTGGGTTACGCGAGATACATACATATGTCTGTACGTATGTCACGAAAAAGGCACTTTTGAATCAATTTTAAATCCATTTCAAAACCCGTTCTGGAAAAAAAATCTTTTATACAGTCCGTATGTACAGACATCGAGGAAAAAAAGCGTCCGGAGGATTCAGGAATGATCATAATGGATATTTCCGTAGAAATATTTTACCCGAAATTTTTCGCGATTACCATACTTCCTTTACTTCGTGCAAGAAAGTAACATGTAAAAGATTGTTATTTCAAAATTGGCAATAATAGCACAAATTCTACAGATATAACCGTCACCTGTGTTTTTTTTATAATCGTTTGTTTTGAAGCTTGAATTCTTATAAAATAAATTAGTTTTTTATCTTCTTCTTACCAATAACACAGTGTTTCTCTTAATTTGCAGAAGAGTTTACGTCAGTTATAAGATTATTGAAGGGAAAATTCGGAAATTTCTACGAAATTCAAACTGAAGGATGAATAAGTTAATTTTGGTCTTTGAAAATCAAAGGTTAATTTTATTCTAGTAATGTATGCTACGGAAGACATTTTTTTGTGCCGCCCGTGTAATATGTCGGAGGTGTTTCTTTATCCTGAATATTAAGCTGTAGAGCTATGTCTGTTTTGAGAGCATAAATTGTAGACCCTACGTAAAAACACTGACTAGCCAGTACTCGCTGTGTCTTTGAAGAACAGAACTGCAAAAATACGTTTAAATAATCTTCTTATTTGAACTAAACAAAAGGCATTCACTCAGTGCTCACAATTTACCCCCACGTGTGGTTGAATAACTCAAACAGAAAATAAAAATGTAAAATCACAATAAATTAAGATGGCTAACAACTGGCTCCTTAGTTATCTAAAGCGCTAAATCGGGTGCATACAGCAAAGCCGAGCCTAGAATATCAATATAATCTAAACGGTGTCTAACTAGAATATCAATATAATGTAAACGGCGTCTAACAGCAGCTAGACAACTATTTCAAACACGCAGCATAATCTCAGATCTAACTCCACTACTACTCCTCACGAGCTCTTGAAACGCAGCTTAAACACTGCTCCTGAACACACTCAGATTTTGCAGACTACGTCATTAAAATGTACATTCCGGCAGGAAACTGAAATCAGATAGAAAGGAAAGTCAGACTAAAAAATAATTGGTTAGAATAAAATAAGGTGTTTAGGAAGAATTTGCCTATTAGTTCTGTACGTGAAAAGCCTCATTCGTAAGGAATTTTTGAATGCCCCATGAATGAAACTCCCTCTTCACCTCTCTGATTGCTTCAACCAAAATGATTCATTTTCTTTAAATCTTTACATGAAATCGCGTTTTAAGTTGTAAAAGATAAAACTGAGAGTTTTCAGTCATGGAGCATTTATAAAAAGTTATGCATAACTTGAAAACAGATTACGTGAACAGGATTTGGTAGGGTAGGTGCTATATCCCTCCTCCTTCACTATTAAGGAACGTTACGGATAAGGACATCAAACGTTTATTCAAGACTGACACATCACTACAGCCAGATTTCAGAAGCTTTCTTCGTCACACTCAGGCTGTATCACGGCGTGTCAAACTTGGCCCAAAGCATTTAAAAAAATTATGTGGCTTTGCTCAGGAGACGGCTTGACTATGACGACCCTCGTATCAGCATGTACTATGTCAGAATTTTCTCCAAAAAATTATCTTAAAGATGCACTCTTTTGAATAACAGGCTTAGAAAAGACAAATATATTTATCGTTTTCTTACAAAAAGGTGAAAAATAAATACATTAGATATTCAAAAATATCATACATAAAACAATGTTTTTTGAGCAAACAATAAATAATTTGAAATTACTTTATTTGATTTCAAACTTTCTTTCGTTTTCCCTTGCCCCCCAATTCGCATTAAGAACAATTGTATTTCGATAGCAATGGATTAAATAATTATAAAAAATTAACGAAAAACAGCACATTTTTGCTATCTTTCAAAGGTTTGAATGCGATGCGAAAGGGAGGTATATCTATAGGAAGGCATTTCATTCCGTTTTGCATAGCTAGGCGATAGTCAACTTTTCTGAGGTACAGACAGAGAAAAATAAGAATAGGGTATTTTTTTTGCCTATCCTAGGTTACATTCTGACTTGATTTACCGCTTTATAATCCAAACTGTGGGCAAACTTAAACTAAAGATTCGACTCAAAAATAACAATCAGTAAAAATTTCGGAAAACTACTTTTATTAATCACAGAAACAATGAAATCTAAAGGAGAGTAAATTATCTGATCGTCCAGGTTTTATGCAAAACTAACAGTACACTGTCAGTCTGAAATCAAATTAACGTTCAGATTGCTTCATTAGTAATTTCATATAAAAAATAATAGTGAATTAAAAAACAAAACTTTTAATGCCTTGAAAGGAAAGAGAAACAAAATTTTCCTTAAGAATTATTAATTAAATATCTTTCATTTCATATATGACTTTAAAAATACGCAGATATTTGATAGGAAAAGAAAGCTTTTCATTTCTTTAACCAAACCATAACATTAAACGCATTTACTCAAAATTCTTTCATTTTAAGCAATAGGCTCATTTTTATAAAGGTACTCATCATTTTTTTCAATTAGCATTTAAGTCAATTGAATAGATTTTCTCTTCCGCGTTTATTCCCAAAGGATAATTAAAATCATCTAAAATTTATCATAATTAAAATTTTAAATGAATAAAAATTAGAATATTGTGTATCGGCAGTAGATTTTATTTCCAGCATTTAATAAAAAAATATCCACTCATCATCATACAAAATGATTATCATTTCGCTTATCAAAAGAAAATCCGTAATTATCTTCTTTTCTCCAGCTGCTGTCCAATATTTTACTTCAATTATTTTTAATTAGAATTTCTGTTAAATTGTACCACATGTTAAAGGAATTTTTTAATTATTACTTAAGTATTACTTATTTCAGTATTTATTTTACTCTATCAAAAAAACAGATTTCTTGCATAATTAAGACTTTTTAGAACCTTTTAGAAAAGAACCCTCTTTAGGTACTGTTTTGTTGAATTCTTTCACGTGCGCTTAGAATACATTTCCTTTTATTTATTAATTTATATAAAACAATTAATTACTGTAATAAAATATTTCTATCAATATCCTACATTTCTTTATTAAGGTATCTGCTTATTAATGCTTACAAAAGTGAATGCATTTTAATTTCTTATTGAATAATAATTTTATTTTTGCAGTATATTTCAATAACTTACAAATATTGTTCTTTCATTTATTTAAAATTCTACGCATTTTATCTGGAGAAACTGCCAAGAACATGATATTTAATTAATAAAGTAAACATACTAAACGTTAATAATAAGAAGGCAAAAAAGGTTTTATCAAAGTAGCTTAGTAAGAACACTGAATATTAATATGATGACCTAAGAAAGGATTAAAAAGAAGTATGCCAAAATTTGACACACATAAACCATAAAATATTCAATTCAACAGCAATATGACAAAATAATTTTAAAATTAACATATCCTTAGAATTTCCGATACACAATCTCGTGTACTGGAGATAAAAAAGGTTTTTTTTTTCGTACCGTGCTGCCACTACTCGATTTGAAATCGTTGAGTTTGTTAATCGAAAATTCGTTAAAATTTTACAAAATATGAAATGGATAATAAAACAAATTCCAAATTCCAAATTTGGGCTTCCAGATGCCCATATTCGGGTGGAAACATACGTTATTCAAAATTTGATGGCTTTAGGTACCGTCGATTTATCACAATGCAAGAAATATACATATATACGTTTATTCAGATTCTTCATTGTTTAAATTCTTTAAATGTAATGCAGGGCTGTAATATTTGGTGGCAACAGTTTGAAAAGTGAACTGACATTTAAAGTTTTCGAGGCAAAAGGCAAAAACGAAATTATTAGCTCTTCTGAGCTAACGCCCTTTGTGCTAATAACTTTTCATTTCAAATTCCAAAGAAAACTGCGCAAGATTCTAGTTTATACTGCTTATAAATTCCTTATGATCAAAATTTATCTTAAGCAGTTTATCGTACGTAAAAAATGTAAAAACAAAATGACCAATCCTAGTTTACAGTACTCAAATTGATTCGGTTTCAGATGGCTAATAACGAGCTTAAAGAAGTGTGTGACACTGTTTAATTAGAATATTAAACTAATTCCATAAATTTGCTTTTGCCAAATAAATTATATATCAAGAATAGAACGAGGGTTAAAAAAGCTTTATGAAATGCAGTTTAGCAGATATATACCTAAGTTTTGCATTTAGAAATTTAATAACTGATTGATCACACAAATATTTTCGATGCAAATTTCAGTAGTAATGATCCATTAGGAATTATAAAAGATGCAGAATTTATTGACTGTTAATGCTAGTCGAATAGAGAGTCTTAAAATCTGAAAAATTTGTTTAGGGTTAATTTCAAGAAAAATATTTAAACGCATTTGGATGCAAAATAACGTAGTTTTTTTTATTAAGTCCAATTATTAAAGCTCATGCTGTGTGTCTGTTACGCGAAGGAATAAGATATTTAGTAATTTAGCTCAAGGCCATTTCAGGGACTGCGGAAACCTGCTCAAGCGGCAAAATTAATAAAAAATTAAATAATCCTGACACATTTCGGCATAGAAATGGTTGAGACATGCTTGCTATCGGAGATTCTAAAACCGTGTTTTAACGTTTTACGCATGCTATCAATCACTGCCACAACAGAAAAATCCTGGTATTTAGAGATATATATTCCGAAAGGAAAGAAATAATGCATGGGAATTTATATGCATTTGGAGGAATTTTCGGAGAGGAAGACACAGAAAAATATTTCACCAAATGAAAATAAAAAGACATATTTAAAAGCCAGGTAAGATAACGAGAACGATGACGAATAATATCATAAAAAATAATAAAAATAAAAATTAGCAGCATCAGAAGTATATAAATGTAATCAAAGAGTCCTGTGTTATTAAAATCAATCTCTCAGAATGAAATTACCTTTCCTTTGATTAATTAATTTTTAAATTATTTATCTCACACCAAGTTAGGATATTTTAAGACACATTTTTTAGCCCAAAGGGAGTTAGCCCACAAGGACTATTAATTTCGTTTTGGCATTTTGCGTTGGTTCACTGTAAGTGTAGTTTACTTTTCAAATTAATGCCACCATATATTAGAGCCTTGTATTATATTTAAAGAAATTAAATAACGAAGAATCTGCATGAATGCTGATATGTTTCTTGCACTGTGATAAAAAAAACAATACCTAGAGAAATCAAATTTTGAATAATGTACGTTTCCACCCGAATATGGGCATTTGGAGGTACAAATTTGGAATTTGTTTTCTTATCTATTTCATATTTTGTAAACTTTAACGAATTGTTTAATAACGATTTAAAAGCGAGCAATGGCAATATTGTAAGGGAAAAACACACATTTTCATCTCCAGCGCGCGAGACTGTGTATTGAAAATTCTAAAGATATGCTCATTTTAAAATTATTTTGTGATATTGCTGTTTTTTACTAGTTGAAGAACGGACATAAACATACGAGTTTAAAACTTTGCTTTAGAATTTTATTTTATAATTACTGTTTTAGTTATTGTTGTATTTTTATTGCATTGTTAACTGTACTGCTTAATTTAATTATTGTTAAATTAGTTAATTTTATTTTATTGTAGTTAGAAGAAATTTATTTTTAATTTTAGTTCAGAGAATCGGTTCCCAGGAGAAAGGGTAAGTTTTTTTAAATTACTTTTATTTTTCAATGTCGAAATCTAAATATAATTGCGGTTCCAGTTTCCGAAAACTCTCTTCCTAAGGGTCAAAGGGTCATGTTTACGAATACAGTTTTCTGAAATCAGATAACTCTTAAGTGACTGCCTAAAATTAGTGTCTTCCAAAGCTAAAAGAAAGCAATTAGCTGAAAATTATAATTATTCAAATATTATATAATAATAAAAATAAATATTAAATAATAATTATTAATGTTGAAATAACTTTTATTAACGTTCGTGTACAAAATATTACAGAGTGGAGAACTCACATTGGCACTTTACCTTACATTCTGGATCATTCTTTGTTAAAATCCAAAGAGATGCTCTTTTTTCCTAATGTCTGGAGAACTTTAAGTAAATTTAATCGTGATGTTGCCAAATGTTTCTACTTAATTAAAATTATAAAATTTATCATAGCTAATGAGTATTTGATAAAATTAAGTAGAAACTGCTATGTTTCTGTCTGATACATAAGATTAGCCGTTGTGGTTTTTGCCGCAATCAAAAAGCAAAATAACCACAATACATATGACCATTTTTTCACGTATTTTCTAGCTAATGTTTGATATTCGCACATAAAGTTATAATATGAAATTCGATGAGTTTTTGTATGTCGTTGAACGATAAACAAACCTCACTGAATTTCGTGTCCGTAATTGTAACACATTCAGAAATTTCTTTGTTCTTATTTATTTACTATTCCCGTTATCAGCTGCCTCACATACATTTGGGAGTCAATGTATTAATGGTAGTACGCAACGCAAAACTTAAAATCTGTTGAGAAACGAATAACTGGATCTATCTGAAATTACTTGTACTTTACATTATTTAATACGTATTATGATTGCAGATGTAGTCTTAATATTGTTGCGTGAGCGCGGGTTCGTAATAGATTAAATGCACAAATCCCACAAAAAGTTGATAAAATTTATTCTTATCACAGGAAACATAATGTTACGAAAAATTCGGCGGTTGCGCCTGTATGTAAGCTTTCCGGCATAGCACTAGGGTTGCCATAAAATAGTGTATAATAGGGTTGCCAGATTGGCGACTTTATCGCCCATTTGGCGATCAAATTGGCGATATCCCATGGTCCAATCGGGAAGCTTCTAGAATAACTTCCTGTCGAGATATTTCTCGAAACGTGTGGAACTTAAAGAAAAGCTATATAAACCCTTGCGTTTCTCAGAGCAGATTGGGAAGATTGTAAAGTTGTAGCAAGAGTGTGATTAGTTGTGAGAAGTCTGAGAATAGCTGCTTACTGTGAGTGCTAAGCTACGCGAGAGTTTTGTGAACGGAAAGCGATCGAGATAGTGCTTTGCCGTGAAGCTATCTTTACAGTATAGCTTGACAGTGTATTGGTGATTGTTCCACGGTGTTTATTATAAGTTTAGTGTTGCCGTGAAGCTACCTTTACAGTTACAGCTTGAAGCTTGTTGCTGATTGTTTCAGCGTATTTATTGTAGATTTTCGACGCTTTTAAAGGTAATTTTGGAACTGTGCTGTAAATAGTGATTCTTGCAAATAAATTGTGCTTTTTATTGTTCTGCATCGTGTTTTCATCGGATACTCTCAAATCCACGAACCCGTATAACGCAACAATAACATAAACGCTGGATTTTTGCTTAAAGAACTTCGTACAAAATCACAATATCACGCAATATAATCAGTAGCTAAATTTTAAACCACTAAACCGTTAAATAGAACACAATCCACAGCGCAGAGAAAGCTAACTCAATCTCACCGCGAATTCGCTACAATCAACAACAAAATAAACAACAACAGCTCACTTAAACATCAACACAGCTGAGATCTTTGACCTTGGTGAGTTTTGGCAGCCTTTAGTAGAATCCGCTTTTACTGCCTATGTTGTGTGTCCTAAGGCGATGAATATTTGAGCTCTATGGCGAAAATCGCCATGCCATAAAGACGAAACAATAACAAGTACTTAAATACGTAATATGGATAATTAGTCAAAGAGTCGTTCGAGCAGCGATGTAAATAAACTTCAGATAGAAGTAGATTGGCCGGAGCCTGTCACGTAAGTAGTCACCCACCCAAATACAGACCCCGGTAGTATGGAATACCTTGATAAGCAATGGCAAAACTTTTGGTAGTATGAAAATACGATGCTAAACGCACACTAAGTCACTAAGCTTTGTAAAAAGCACAAAGTCAATATAAAATGAATATATACACTATTTATACGTTCCGATACGGAACTGTTGAAATGGGGTGAGACTGATGACACAAGATACACAAATTAGAGCTTATTCAGGTGTTACAGTGGAAAATGTAAACAAAGTCTATGTCTTTGCAAGTAGAAAATAAAACAAAGTCTCTATGAAGAAAAATAAACTGTGTACAGCTATAATGCGAGCTTTGCAAGGGAAAACAAAGTCTATTTCTTTGCAAGAAGAATTTTGTAAATAATATCTCTAAGATAGCATTACTTACAGAAATGTGAGAGGAACCACTGCTTGGTGTTGTGAAATATACTTGGTCTTTTTACTGCACTTTCAATGGTTGGATCGTAATCTATAAGTTTCTGAATATTCTCATATGTTGAGTGTTTAATTTTTTCAAAGACGTTGCGGCATAATGTGAGAATTTGATCTTGGATAGGCCTTTTAATTCTTTATGTATTTGCAGTTCTAAACGAACCAGGGGGCATCTACTATTTCTCGGAGGATTTTATTTTGGAAGACTTCTATTTTCTTGCTAATACAGTAGCCCAGATTGGTACCTCATAGAGAAGTATTGCTCTTAATCAAGTAAGGTAGATTCTTTTCTTGATGTCGATATTTAATTTTGATTTTCTGCAAATTAATGAGCGTAGGGCAATTTTGGCAGCTATCGATTTCCTTATTGTGTATTCTGTACGTTTTTTGAATAGTAATTGTGTGTCGAAGTAGACGCCGAGGTATTTGGTAGTTTTCTCAATCGGAACAGACTGATCATTGATTTTGATATTTATTT
>KK119447.1:25839-47042 GCA_000611955.2 Stegodyphus mimosarum
TATCATTGATTTGATATTTATTTCAACTGGGGTGAACTTGCGATATCTCCTAAATAATAAAATTACTGCCAACCTTATTAATTACTGCCTAATTTTGACCGAAGTTTCGAGTTTCATTAGTAAACATGTTGAAGAGACAGGGCGCAAGGACGCTACCCTGAGGCACACCGCTTTCAACTAATTTTCTATGTGAAAGGGTATTATTAATCTTGACTTCGAAACATCTGTTTTTATGAAGCTTTTCATAAATTTGATAAAATTGATCGGTAATCGAGAAAGGTGTAGCTTAAAGATGCCACAACTTGCCCTCATGCCACAACTTGTCGAATGCTTTTTCAAGGTCTAGAAAATTGCTTGTTATTATATTCTTTTTAGAAAATGCTTCAGCAATATATTCTGTCACATATAAAAGTTGAAGTACAGTACTGTGGCCTAATTTTTAGGCCTTATTAAGCTAATTAGAAGGCCAGAGCCTCCTGGATATTTTTTTGTGTTTTATGTAGATGGTATAATGGCTTGAGCCCTAGTGGAGGCATTCTCCACTAGGGCTTTTAAATTAGGAATGAGAAAATAAGAAACTAATCTAATACTAAACTAAACAGCCGAAGCTAGACACAAATACCTAACGTAGTTAGCTCTTGAATTAACCTAGCCTGCGATTCTCAACAGACACGTACAATATGGCCGAGCGTAGCAGATTCACGAAAGAGGTAGCCAGGAGGCAAAGACACACCACTAAGGACTCCTAATCTCTCTCTCTCTCTCGAAGTAAGTTGAATTTTCTTAAATACTTCTTCTAACTCATTTACATCCAACACGATTATAAAATCTCATTCTGGTAGAGAGTTGTAAGTAAGAAACAAGAATTGAAAGGAAAGGGTTTCAAAATTAAAATACACCTTAGAATATAGGGCATATTAATTTATCAACAAATGATGTAAAATTGGTAAGATCCATTTTTTGGTATTAGCTTGATTTTTAAATTAATTTAAATTCGAGACACCGTATCAGAATATAATATTTGTTTAATTCAACGCATCCTTTTGCTATAATAATATACTTTACTTAGGATGCTGAAGTTAAATACGGAGAAAGTTTCACACTTCTTTACGTTTTGCTGTTGTTGCGATTTATCTCACTTGTCTGACAGTAACATCAGAATAAGCCCACGATATTCATCGTAGCAAGGAGGAAACAAGTGACAGATGAGAGCAGGTCCGGACACCCGATCGGCTTACATAGACTAATGGGGTATCGTCCGGATCCCGCAACTATCTAGAGCTACACTCCGAAATGGATCATCGCTTTCAAACTCTTGAACATTACTCTTGACAATTCAGCATAGGTTCTGAATAATGTAATTAACTGCACTGGTGTCCAAAAGTTAAGCATTATTGATAATTATGTGAATAAAGAAGGAACTGTAAATCAGAATGGCGGGAAACGTGATATGCGAGTGTAAAATAGTTATAAAATAAGAAAGCAAATCAAAAGAACGATAACAATTAATTTTATTATCCAAAGTACCAGTTTGAAAGAAAACTGAGAATAGTAAGGATTCGCACTTTAAAAAATGAAAGAAAACATTAAATAAATTACTAATGCTGCAGTTTAATAAGGAGTGTGGTCACCTCTGACAGCCAGGCATGCTGCACAGCGATTTACCATACTTGCTATGAGATGATGAATGAGTTATGGGCTCAAACGGTTCCAAGCTTCTGGAAGAGTTCTCTTCAGTTCTGTAAGGGAACTTGGTGGGTGCGAAAGGGCTGCAGTTTGTCTCCCGAGCATATCCCATACATGCTCGATAGGATTTAAAACAGGGGAGTTCGCAGGCCACGACATGCGCTGAATGTTTTCCGTTTCAAAGAAGTCATCAACCAGTACCGCTCGGTGACATGGCGCATTATCATCCATGAATATGAAGTCAGGACCGACAGCAACTCGAAACAAGCGAACATAAAGCTCAAGAACTTCGTCTCTGTATCTTTGACCAGTCACAGACCCCGTATCAAAGAAATGGAGGTCTCTGCGGCCGTCCATCATGATACCTGCCCATACCATTACTCCCCTTGATGGAAAGTGATGTCTTTCCGATATGTTTCTTGGTTCAAAACGTGTTCCACGTTCTCTCCATATCGTTACACGACTAAAATCAGTACTCAGATTAAACCGGGACTCGTTACTGAACATCACATTGGCCCACTCTCCTACACTCCAATGTTGATGTTTCAAACTCCAGTTCAAACGAGCGCGTTTCTGCGCAGACGTGAGGGGAATGCAAACTGCTGGTCTTCTGGCATACAGGCCAGCATGATTGAGTCTCCTGTAAACAGTTGTCTCGAAATTTGTATTCCTATGGCGATTGTGAGCGCCGAACCCAGTGCTCTGGCAGTACTGCCACTTTGACGTCCCACACTTATTACTAGATATCGGTCTTGGGGAGGGGTTGTGACTCTTGGTCGACTTGATACTGGTCGTCGGGTAATATCTCCCATTCTTTGAAACCTCTGCCACAGTCTTGAGATTACAGACTGTTCACATTCAGAATTCGAGACACTTCGGTTTGTGATCGTCCCTATTCCAGCATTCCAACGATTCTTCCTTTCGCAAACATCTCCAATTGGCGTCTTTATGCCATCATTCACCTTGTTTGATGGTTAACAACGTTCTGTCGCACAGCAGTTGCCCAAAACTTGTCTGAAATGCCTATGCTGCGTTTCTCTGCGTTCCGACAATCGGTTTCTCTGCGTTCCGACATGCGCAGGTGTTTCGCGCAGCACGTAGTTGACTGAAAAGTTTTGCATAAACCCAATGTTTCTTCTTCACCCAATTAATATCCGCAAGAAATTTGGAATAATTTTACGAATATTCACTCCATGTTTTTCGCATTTTACAATTTATGCTTAACTTTTGGACACCAGTGTTTATAAGATATAACCTGATTATATAGTACATAACTTGATTATATAAAACATAGCCTTTGATACAACAGGTTTAAATAAAGAGCAAAATTGCACATTACAAACAAATCACACACAGAAATTGCGTAAATTGTTTGCAATGTATATTATTTGTTTGTATTATAATAATAATGTTTATATTATAATAATAATGTTTATATTATAATAATTAGTTT
Source organism: Stegodyphus mimosarum (assembly GCA_000611955.2). Taxonomy (NCBI): domain Eukaryota; kingdom Metazoa; phylum Arthropoda; class Arachnida; order Araneae; family Eresidae; genus Stegodyphus; species Stegodyphus mimosarum. Next base: position 28,979 of record KK119447.1, read on the forward strand.
GTAATGTGTAATTCGTTTGTAACGTGGCAAGGAGGGTAAGATTACGCCCGTGTTTTGGCAAGAGCCTTGAGCAGAATCGAGGTGACACTTCTGCCCCCTGTTCTGATGAAGAGCACCGCCGGAGGTACAAGTTTCACACCCCTCTTCCCCTGCCACCAACCTCTCAAGAGGATTTTCGGTACGCCGCATATTTAGAGTGCCACTATGCTGCACAGACATTATACATTTACAAACATCCATACCTGTTCCGGGATTCGAACCCGGACGCTACGGTACGGCAATCAGCATTGCGAACCGTTAACCCTGCTGGAAAACTCTCTGGTTTTAGATGGTACACTGGGAAATATTTCGATAAATTTAAGCTTAGCTATGTTTACTGGCGTGAATGTGATTGCACATGCCTTATCTTTAATACCTTTCCTCTAGTCACTCCCTGAAGAATTATTGCGAATGAATAACCCTACTGCGTTTATTTCATCTGAAAAGAAAAACTGGAGTGGTAAAGAAAAGTAAAATTACGGAAATCTCTAAGCCCAATCGTTAGGTTCTTAGAAGTAATATCCAGAAGAAGGTTATAAGAACATTTTTCTAGTGGCAATGCGGGTCTAAAATCTCGTTTGTTTTAGTACCCTTTTTCATTTCCCTCTTCTCATTAAACTACTCCGATAATGAAGATGGAAAAAGAATTTACGAGCATTTATTTGTCTCTTGGGATCTTTCTCTTATGCTTTATGTCTTCACAATTGCCGGCGATAACAAATACTACGTTTCTTCTAGTCTTAACCTAGGACAATACTTTATTAAATCTCACATGCGAGTTTCTACGCTCCTGATTATTTTTGCTTTTGAATAATTGGCTCAGAAATCGAAATATAACATTTCCTCGTTATAACAGAGGGAACAGAAGAGTCTGGATTAAACTTGTGTTAGATGAAAGAGAAGATTTTCCTTTGAAAAATTCAGTACTTGAGGAGGATGAAGAACTAGTGCTAATGTTATAAGCGCTAAGTTATTATTTCTCTTTTCTGCATTGCCTTTCTGCTGTAACCATGTACTCCTGGTTGAAAATAACCTGTGGCGCCCGAAAAGAAAGATGTTGAATGCCAGCAGGATTTCGCGACTGGGTTCCTTAATCTCCACTCTCCCTTTAAAAGGCGGCGTATATAAGGTATTTTCTCTCTCCTTCTGCATGCCTTCCTGGTGTAACGCTAGCACACTCGGTGGCGTATTCGAGAGGTCGTGGTTCGAGTCCCGGCGAGGGCATTGCTCATTTTTCATGTACTCCTCTTCAAAATAATCTCATGACTCTACAATGTATTTAGCAATTGACATCAAAACACATTTTATGCATTTGGAACGGCAAATTATGCAAGTATAATCAACAAGCAAAGTAGAAAAGTGTAAAATTTCTGGTACATAATGAAATAAAATTCCAGTTATTTGCAATGCTAATTTTTCTTTTTCGACCAAATTAAGTTAAGCACATTGCTCATTTATTTACGTGTTTTTAAGTTTTTCATTGATTTAAATAATATAAAAAACGCACCGAAGAACAGTATTTCTGTAAGGTGGATATTGATCTTAAAATTGAAATTAAATCCTGAAGAACATATTAGAGTTATCGCTACGTCTAAAGTAAGAAAGTATCTTCAGAAACTTAAAATACCTCTTTTTTATCTAATCTTGACCTTAAAACATAAAGGGACAGGACTAATGCTACAGAAAAACCAGCACTTGTGGCGATGAAAAGTAAGCAAAAAAGGCAGTTAAAATTAAAGTGCGAATAACACATTTCACGACTACTAATTCAATAAACTTATCAGGACTTAGTGTTCTGTGTGTATTCTTTGAGAACATAGTAAATTCTGTAAAGGGTTCTTATCCTTACGTTCTAAGTCCTGAACTGGAACAGGGAGCGGAAGGTACGCTATGTTCTGATGTAACTGCTGGGCTGGAGAATAACTGCACGTGAAGGGATTTGAAATCCTTTTTTATTCAATCACTATTAATAACAAACCTCCCAATTCGGGAGAGATACAGAACGTAACAGACCACACTTTGGTCAAACTTAACAATCAAATAAATTTAAATGAATTAAAATAGAACTTAAATTAAACGTTGCTTCGCAGAGCAATTCGCGGAAGTTGGCCTCTACCGAAAAGGGTGCGTAGCAAGGTATACTAAATACTACCGCACTTTAATTTATTTTACAATGCAATCACGTAGTAAGCACTATGGCTTATAAATTTAAACTGCTAGCTGGTCAGGCGAACGTTGAGCAGCGTGACCGTGATCTGAGGCAAAGCTCTCACACACCGAGAGGTTTCCACCTCTGGCTTAAATAGTGCTTGGCTGAACTTCAAAATTAGCATAAGCTAAAAACGCGCGCTTCTTCTGACAGGAAGTTGAAGCAGAGAGGAGATAGAAAAGATTTAAATTAAAATAAACTTGGTTAGTTTAACTAAAACCTTACAAACTAAGCTATAAACTGGCTCAATATTGTCTTTGCTGGCAATTATGGCTGAACAGAATCCCATTTTTAAACAGAACCTCACTTTAGAACCCTTGTAGTAGAACACTGGTTTTATAGAGTTTGCCCATTACTTTCTAACACTATTTACATTTCAAGCATTCTTTTAAATTGACCACAGTAATACTGTGTTGTTTCTGCTAGCAAATATGGCTCAACAGAATCTCACTTTGGAACACTTACAGTAGAACATTGGTTTTCTAGAGTTTGCCCATTAATTTCTAACAATATTTAAACCTTAAGCATTCTTTTGAATTTGCGATAGTATTACTATGTTGTTTCTGATGGCAATTATGGCTGAACAGAATCTTTCATTGGAGCCCTTACAGTAGTTTGCCCATTACTTTCTAACAATATTTACATCTTAAGCGTTCTTTTGAATTTGCCACAGTAACTCTCTGTTGTTTCTGCTGGCAATTATGGCTAAAAAAGAGTCTCACTTTGGAACCCTTACAGTAGAACATTGCTTTTCTATAGTTCGGCCATCACGCTCTAAAATTAAGTTCTAATAATTTGGCTTTCTGCAGGTTGCCCATTACCTTAAGCACTCTTTTGAGTTTGCCACAGGCATACTGTGTTGTCTCTTATGAAAATTATGGCTGTACAGAATCTCACTTTGAATCAGAATCACGCTTTGGAACCCTTACATTAGAGCATTGGTTTTCTAAAGTTTGATCATTACTTTCTAACAATACTTTGAATCAGAATCACGCTTTAGAACCCTTACAGTAGAGCATTGGTTTCCTAGAATTTGCTCATTAGTTTCTATTCTCACATTAATACTGTGTTGTTTCTGCTGGCAATTATGGCTAAACAGAATCTCACTTTGGAACGCTTACAGTAGACTATCTGGTGTCTGGAGTTTGCCCATTTCTTTCGAACAATATTTCCACCTTAAAAATTCTTTTGAATTTGCCACAGTAACAATCTGCTGGCAATTACGGCTTAAGAATGAAAATTACGAATCTGGTAGAATTTGCAATTACAGCTTTAAGAATCTCTTTTTGAAAACAAATCTCACTTTGGAACTCTTATAATAGAACTCGGATTTCTAGAGTTTGCTCGTTACTTTCTAATAATACTTACACCTTAAGAATTCTTTCGTATTTGCCACAGTAGCTCCCTGTTGTTTCTGCTGGAAATTATGGCTGAACAGAATCTCAGTATCGAAGCCTTATAATAGAACATTGGCTTTCTACGAGTTGCCCATTACTTTCTAACAATATTTACATCTTAAGCATTCTTTTGAATTTGCCACAGTAATACTGTGTTCTCTTTGCCGAAAATTATGGCTGTGCAGGATCCCACTTTGAATCAGAATCTCATTTTGGAACCCTTATAGTAGAACATTGGATTTCTCGAGTTTGTCCATTACTTTCTAACAATATTTGCACCTTAATTATTTCTTTGAATTTGCCACAGTAATACTGTCTTGTTTCTGCTGGCAATTATGGTTGAACAGAATCTCACTTTGGAAAACGTACGGTAGAACATTGGTTTTCTAGAATTTTCCCATTACTTTCTAACAATTTTTAGACCTTAAGAAGTCTTTTGAATTGGCCACAGTAATACTGTGTTTTTCTACTAGCAATAACGGCTCAACAGAATCTCACTTTGAAACACTTGCAGTAGAAATCCGATTTCTAGATCTTGCCCATTACTTTCAAACAATATTTACACCTTAAAAATTCTTTCAAATTTGCGACAGCAGCACTCTGTTGTTTCTGCTGCCAATTACGACTAAACAGAATCTCACTTTGGAACCTTTACAGTAGAACTTTGATTTCTAGAGTTTGTCAATTATTTTCTAATAATATTTACACCTTAAGAATTCCTTTGAATTTGCCACAGTAACACTGTTGTTTCTGTTGGCAATTACGGCTTAAGAGCGCAAATTATGGCTTTGGTAGAACTGGCAATCACGGCTTTAAGAATCTCACTTTGGAACTCTTACATTAGAACTTGGATTTCTAGAGTTTGTTCATTACTTTGTAACAATATTTACACCTTACTAATTCTTTTGAATCGGCCACAGCAGCACTCTTTTTGTTTCTGCTGCAATTATGGCTGAATAGAGTCTCACTTTGGACCAGAATCTCTCTTTGGACCCTTACAGCAAAACATTGGATTTCTCGAGTTTGCCCATTACTTTCTAACAATATTTACACCATAATCATTTCTTTGAATTTGCCACAGTAATACTGTCTTGTTTCTGCTGGCAATTATGGCTGAACAAAATCTCACTTTGGAACGCCTACATTAGAACATTGGTTTTCTAGAGTTTGTCCATTACTTTGTAACAATGTTTACACCTTAAGAAATCTTTTGAATTTGCCACAGTAACAATCTGTTGTTTCTGTTAGCAATTACGGCTAAACAGAATCTCACTTTGGAACCCTTACAGTAGAACACTGGATTTTTATAGTTTGCCTATTACTTTTTGACAATACTTACACCTTAAGAATTCTTTTGAATTTGCTACAGTAACGATCTGTTGTATCTTCTGGTAATTTAGGCTAAACAGAATCTCTCTATTGAACCTTTACAGTAGAGCATTGGATTTTTAGAGTTTGCCCTTTACTCTCTAACAATACTTACACCTTAGAAACTCTTTTGAATTTGCCACAGTAGCACGCTATATTTTCTGCTAGCAACAATGGCTGAACTACAGAATGATCTGCTGAGGCATGATCAACATGAGTCCATTCTTCTGGTTGTTAGCTCATAACTAATTTAATGGACCTTTTAAACAGACGAGTGGCTCTCCAGACCCCAGCTATCTAACTCTTGAGAAGTGGGGGCAATGTTACCATTATTAACAGCTGATGTCAAATAAACGGAATAAGAGTGCACATTTCATAATCTAAACTGCATATGATGTTGATAACAAGTGGTGGTTTTTTATTACATTGAATATTTTAGTTTTTGTACCCAAAAGTTCTTAACGCAAAAACTTGCTGTGTGCATTCATAGATACACATTGTAAATATGTGTGTACGTACAAGGTATCATACATGCGCCCATATATGTAATGACGAGAATGGAATTAATAAGGAAGTGTGCTAAATTTCTGAAATATTGTTTATCTCTTTTAGACCTACGGTAAAATTCGTTAAAGCATTTGAATAATAAGAACGCCATGTAGAATTTAAAGAATGGTTGGAAATATAATCCTTATTTTACTGTATCTCGAAATCTCTGAAAGTTATCAAGTAGCGTCTTCGGTAAAATGCCTGGCTATATAATGGTGCAAAATATTTAGTATGAATGCATCCTCAAATAATATCAGAAAAAGCGGAAAGGAGCGTAAATTTCAAATGAATTCGAACAGTTATTACAAGCACAAAACAAACTTCAAAGATTCATTCAAAAGTAACGTGAAGAATTTTGCATTAAAATTCTTAGTAAATGTAAATATTTTAAAATCTTCTTTAGAATTATGCAGTCACTAAAAACGAGACTCATGCCGTCTTTTAAACAAAGTGTGACAACAACATTCAATGAATATATTCAGAAATAGATGATTCTTACTTAAATCAAGAAAAACACTTTATATTCATTTGAAGTAATTTCAGCAATAAACTTGTGACAAAGGCTATATCCAACTCCTAAAATTACGATCAAAGTTCTCTTTCTCTAAAACATCGACAACCCTCGTGTCATGGCTTTAGAATTTACTCTAATATAAGTAATCTATGGCAATATACATGTAATTCTAGAAAAATTGAGAGAACAAAAAGGAAAATTTCTGAAAAGGTTCCTGAAAAATTTTAATTATTAGCATTGGTAATTTTTAATATTTACAGAAGGATATTCCGACATACGATTGTATATATTGCAAATATAACTTTATTTATACAAACACTTGCACTGAAAATTCGTTATCCCTCAATAGAGAAATGATATTAAAACCTATAAGAATAGAAAAATTTCGTATTAGTCCAAGAGACTGGCTTTTGAGGAATTTGGTGAAATTGGAAAATAATTTGAGCATTTCATGTACGTGGGATCTTAAATGTTCCATGAAGTAGGTTTAATAGTTTATCATTACAAGCGTAAAATCCAGACAACACAAAAGTTTAATGACCTATTTTGATTAGAACATAAGGTACAGTTTTGAAATTAAGGTGTTTTTGAGGTCTACTGCGTCTACGTTTCTAACATATAGAATGTGTATTATAGGGTAGTGTTGTTAATTTTATTAAATGGCATTTGCTCACACATTTCAGCACATTTTCTTGGAGAAAGGTGGAAGGTGAAAACCTTAATTCTAGAATAACTGAAAATTTATTTAATTCTCTCAGGTGAATTGAAAAAAAGATTCGGATAAAGTAATCTGAAAAGAAAATGATATAAAATGCGTAAAATTTTGTCGCTAAAATCTTTTCCCTTCCAGATGATTGGAGGAAGAGCAGCTGTTACTAATGTGTAAGAAGATTTGTAGTGCAGTTTTATAGCTATTTTAAACTTTAGTTTATAAAGTTGTTTGTAAGTTACTTGCTTCTAAAAAGTTGACTCTGGTTCAATTAAAATTTAAGTTCAAGGTCGTTTAAGACAAGGTCGTTAAAGGCATTCGTTACGATTACTTAAATTCTGGCGGGAAAAGGTATGAGGTTTATTTAACTTCCATAATAGTTATTTTGTATTTGAAATCTTTACTGTCACTTCTTGCTTTCCGTTTTCCCGCCAGAATAAAAATTCGCTCGCGTGTATTTAAGTGAGAGTTTGATATTGTTAAGTGAGAGCTATTCTCTCGTGACTACGTTACTAGACTGCTGTTTTCCTGTCTTCGGCTTTCCTACTTGCCGAAAGTTATAAGTCACATCGGTGAAGTCGAGCTTGCACATTCACGCGGCACGTAAAGGCCTAGAAGTTCATACATATAAAGGAATAAACCAACCACACAGGATAATACAAACCACCAGCATCAATATTTTTACAGATGGCGCAAAATATGACAATAGTGTGGGCAGTGCATTCATCCATCACGAAGAGACAACGTCATTCATGTTTGAAAAGGACATTATAATAATGTATTTCACGCCGAGGCACTGGCTATTACAGCAGCAGTTCAGCACATCATTAATTGTCAAAAACGTACTGCATCTTTTTTTACAGATAACGTATCAACTCTATATGCAATAGAAAATCCAAATCATACTTTACCGTTTATAATAAATCTGCAAGAAACTCTCCAACGCTATTCACAATTTCAAATTAATATGATATGAGTTAAAGCACATGTTGGCAGTATGGTAACGAGGCAGCAGATCTACTTGCCAATGTGCTACTAACAACCATAATGCACAAGAAATTACAGTTGCTGCTCCTTCTTCATACTCAAAACCAGCTCTAAAAACAAAAGCTCTGCAACAATGGCAACGAGAACGCATCCAAGCGAGACTGGCAGGCATACATATGATCGTTTACCAAAGGTTACACCAGAACGACTTATAGCTACAGCACCACTGCCAGCTTTATCACAAGGCATGGCCCGTTTCCATCATACATCAATAAACATGGAATTTCAATGACAGATTTATGCGTCTGTGGTCAAAATGGTATGAATGATCACTACTTATTTCCCTGTCTTATTACAGAAAACCTTCATCTGCCATTGCCATCTAATAATAGGGAAACTTACAGCCATTTCTTAATAAAGAATAAAGCTGCTGTAAATAAAATCTGTAAAATAATCGACACAGTAGCACTTGGAAAAGATTGCTGCCAACCACCAATAGTGACAATTGTGATACAATGCATCAATTATTAGGACACACACATCCATCATATTATTTGCATTTATTTTATAATTATACGCTTTGCTAACATATTTTGCTGCAAGCCTTATATGACTATTCAATTATGTGTTACTTATATTCAAATTAGTTATTTTATATATAATTCGTTATTTTTTTGCTATTATATTATTATATATCTTCTTTCTATTTTTATTTATATTTTTATCTATTTTATTTTTATTCTACTTCGTTTTTGTATGTTAATTTTTGTAAGAAGTGTTTCAACTTGTAAAAAGTGTTTTAAATATGTATTTATTTATGTGCTTATTTAAATGTTTACATATATGTTTAATTAGATGTCTATTATTTATATGTTATGATTACATGTTATGCATTTATGAATGTATATGTTCACCATCATCTGAATGCATGTCAAAAATATAGCAATGTACAACGAATATGTCAAATGCGCTCTTGTATGGCAATGTATACATTTTCTTTTACAACTAATAAACTCTCGATTCGGGCCTGGGAGGACGCGGGACACATGCTTATTTACCTATATTATACAACAGGCGAAGTGTTTTAATAAAATATACAGCTATGGCTCAAAACATCGTACTTCGTTGTATCTCTGTAAATTGTACACCAATCGGAGACTCAGGAAATAAAGCCCTTTTAGCTTGGCAGAAACTCAGAACCTGATCTCTCGGGAGATTGTACCTCTTTCTGTACGATCTTTTATTGATCCCTCAGTGAGACTACCGAGAGTTTTCTTCCACTTTGATCTGAAATCCACTGCAAAAAAGCAAACTCACCATGAAGGCCTTCTTAGGCAACTGGCTCTGGAAATTATTAGTTGCATTCCTAAAGATGCAGTGCAGATCTATACTGATGGTAGTCGCACAGAAGATCGCACTGGCAGCGGTATCTTTATTAAGATCCCTCACTTTGAAACTACAATAAAGCAACGCAACCCTGACACTTGCTCTGTCTTTAGGAGCGAGTTAATTTCGATTAATGTGGGGCTTGATGCCATCCTGGCTTATGATTGTGAGTTTGGGGAACTATGGATTTCATCGGACAGAGGCAGTGCATTACAACATCTTGGTGGCTGGTCGTCCGCATGCAATGAAACCAACATATCTATTCTGCTCAAGCTGAAGAAAATCTCTCAGACCCACGACGTCCACCTCCAGTGTATCCCATCACATGTTAATATTAGTGGAAATGAGGTCGCTGATAAATTGGCAAAAGAAGGTAGTAAAAATGAAACGTTCACTTGCTCCTCACTTACTTACCAAGAACTTTACTCAAATGAAAGATCTAAACTTATTATAATATGGCGTAATCCACCTACTAACCAATGGTACACAGGAACATCCCCTGGCTCCCTACTGGAATTCAAATCTGACCGTGGCTCCTAGACTGCTCTGGCTAGACTAACAAGTGGCCACCTTAAATGTCTCTCCTTTGATAGTGGCAGAAAAATCTACTGTGAACTAAAAAATGCTGTGACCATCCAGCTTCACCGGATCACATACTGGGTTGCATCGGACTTTCTAAGGAGAACTTAACATCCAATCCCCTCACTGTTATTGATTTTTGACGGTCAACAACCTTCTAGAGCTGATCTGACATATGTCAGATCTTTCGAGGATAAGCAACAACATATAACAGGCGTCCCCGCCCTCCGTCACCTACCTACCTACTTACTCTCTAAGGTATAATTCGTCTAAGGTTTGGTCACAGTTTGTAGACTTAAAGAACATTAAACCTTATACACTAATAAAATTCTAAAATTACGAATACATATATGAGGTATAAATTAAAATGGAGAACGTAAGCTTACATTTTCCATTCATTTATATCTCATATATATAAGCAAAATAGTTCTATAAAAATTAGAAAAATAGAGGAAGGGGATACATTTATATTTAGCTTTTTCGATAGATATGTAGCTAATGTATTTAATGAATGTATGTATTATACCTACACTCGAACTGTTTGTTAGTCTGTGATATTACTATTCATTTTTATTTTGTTACTTTGTGGTTTTGAGCTGTTGTTTAAGAAAGAGTCCCTGCTTCTAGATGATAGAAGTTACCTTACAGAAGTTGGTTTCCGCAATAAATCAGGATTCGCTTTACAACTAATACTAAATAATTAAATCACTGCATGGGATCTTTCATTTATACAGGAAATATTCTGTTAATAATCTTGATTTAGATGATCACTGCATAATTAAATGCTATAATGAGTTGTATACAAGGTTTCCAAGAATAAATGGTGGAATATCACAAGATATCTGGGAAGTACATATTACTGACAGTGCTTTAGTTTTATTTAGCCATTTGAAATGCTCGTTAAAAATTGAGTAAGTTTTTTAAACATTTATACCATTAACAGCATGACAGACGAAATAACGAAATTCAGTTTCGATCCATATTCTAGAAAGAAAGCTTGGTGTAACATTTGCTGTTGGCAATGTGATTATTTCCTTAAGATGGTCTACATTACCAGTTCTTTCTCATTAAATGTTCTTTTCGACTAACCCCACAAGATGAAATGTCATGAAGCAAGATCAAGACTTCTTACAAGCGATGGAATAGGTTCATTTATGGCAAACTGCCATCGTGGAAATATATACTTAAACTCAGTTTGCACATTATTTGCCTCCGTTTGTAAAACACACATGCACTTAATACTTCTATTTGAACAGAATGATAAAAAGCTTTTTCAATTCATCTGATGTTACACCCACTTCAGAGAAACATCGTAAAATATCATAATTAATTCTGCCATATGTGAATATTGAATGATTTTGTTGACATGTTATCAGCAGAAATGAAAATAAAATAATTTTTAAGAAGTATCTGGGAGTTTTCTCTACTAGGCTTCAATTTAACTATAATTTTCATCTTCTAACTAATGCTCTTTTAAGAAATTTATCATCGCATCTTAGCAGATAAGTTTCACTAAAATTTTCTCAGCTACGAAATAGGCAATGAAACGGAAGAGAGAAGTTTCGTGCATTGTATGATCACAAAAGATGCAGTTGTTAATGGAACAGGGATAAAAGGGATCTCTACCGAAAGTTTTCTTTTTGAAACTTTTCATAAACATTCTCTAATTAGTAAATTAACTGTAGCTTCAGCTCATAATTAAATTTTCTTGAAGCTTTATACATTTAACAAAAACCTTCCAAATTCTAACATTAATAAATAATTGAAATTTCAGCTTAGATATTCATTATTTTTTAAGTATGACCTTTTTCCCACGACTCCTATTTTCATTCATTTAATTAGAACAATCTATACAACTGAGCTTTAGATTTCAAATTCCATTTCTTTCTTCTCTCCGAATAAGGGAAATCAAATTTTTACGCTCGACACGTTCCCAACATTTTGGTTTTCAAATTAGCTCAATTATAATTTTTCCTGTAATATTTTATTATAAAATGAATTCTAACTAAACCTTTTAACTTCATTTAAGAGTTTCTCAAAAATCACTATCCGAAATAAATACTGCACAAGAATTTTACGAATACTGCAGCTGTGATTTAACTCACAAAGCAGGTTCGACATAGCACCTCCAATAATGAGATAAATGTCATCTTCAAATTAAATAAAGTTTCATGAGCTCTCATTAAAAATCTCTTTGATACCGCGACAAAATGGAATCCCACCGGCACATTCCCGATTAAGTGACTCTTGCGAAGTAATTTTAACCCAGTACCTGACGCCTTTGAATCAAATGAATGAAATATTTAAAACTCATATTCGGTGTCCAGAATAATTCTGGAGATCTCAATTAAAGTATCTTCGACGGTTTCTGTGAATTTCATTATATTTTAGAGAATTAATTTAATATGCGTTTTCTCTTTGATGTTGGAAGGAGATTTCGAATTCATCTTAAATGTGTCTCTTGGGCTGCTTATTGTAAACCTAATTCATTTAAATGTTTAGTCGTTTCTTAAAAATTTCCTGCCCGCTTTTAATTTAAGCTTCTGCATGGTAATTAGTTTTGCATGCAACATTTTGACCAGAAATATGGAAGAATAAAATTATTGTCTCAGTTCTCTCTCTACGTTAAATTAAACGCAGTGCTCTTATTCCCCGGAAGGAAATTAGAAAAAAAGGTGCATATTTACAGTTCTTCTCCCTGATATTGCACTTGCAGAAGTGTACATATTTTTGTTTTTGTCACGTTTTCTTTATTACACATTACTCCATTATTTTCATTCCATTCCAGTTACATTTTGTGGTACTTACGGAACGGCGCCAATCGCGCTAAACGAAAAACATCAAATACTAAATACAAGAAAAAACGTTCAATTAAACGTTCTTCGTTATTTTTCTTTAAAATTTATTATATTATCATTTATTTATATTTAATTTTTCATTAAAAATTTCCGTGATTTTTTCCATAATATCGCCATATCGTGGCCATTAACACATTTTTTTGAAGCCGGTAAGATTCCATAACTTTGGAAATATTCAACAGCATGCTCTTATGTAGTAGGCAGGTCCCAAGTTTTAATCACTTTATTTCGAAAATGCAGGATGGAGGGGAAAAAAGGAGTCTTTACTCAAGAATAATAACTAAAATTTTTAATCAAGGTTACACCAAGCCCAGCGTGCCTGAAGAAGATTTTTACCATTTTGGGCGAAAAATCACGTAGTTTGGCATCTTTTCTTTAATAGGCAAAAATGGTGGACGGGTTTTTACGTAAGTACTCATTTGTTATTAAAAATCACAGAAAAATTCTACACACATACAGACAGAAAGAAAGAAGTACAGGGGACACCAAAACATCCCCATGGCCAAAATCGGTATCGCCCCAGTGCACTAACTATCTATGAAACTGCACCCTCACTGCGCACGCTAGCGTCATGCTCGGGTATTTGTTTACATTGCAGCATTTATAATAGTTATATATTAAAAGTGCATAATTTGCATTACAGGCAATATTGGCATAAGATATACTTTACACGAGTACTTTGCATTTACATGGATAAATACAATAAATACAATGGATAAATACAATAAGTATACAATGGATAAATACCATAAGTCATTTAAAGATGTATAAACATATTTATTTTGTGTTTCGACTTTCAGCTTTGTGGTGTTGGGGGGGGTGGAGAATGATTATGCTATGTGGTTCGCTGCTTTTTTGGTATTATGTTACAAGGTTCGCAGTTTATAAGTTCATTCTTAGCACGGTTTATATTTCAGCACACAGTTAATGAATTCCTTTCATGGTACATAGTGTTGATTGGGTAGAACTGGTGTAATCTGTCACCCATTGCACAGTATGATGTAGTTCGTAGTTTGAGTAGGTATAAGATAAGTTACGGTTATCTTAATAAATGGAGGTATTTAAGTGTGTTTTCTAAAGTCACTCCTGCATAGTAAGTGGGTAAAAAGTGGATATTCTTTTTGTTGCAATTTCTGAACTTGGAGAATTATTTCGCTTTGTATGCTATGGATGACAGAGGTCCAGTCCTTGGCGGTGTAGGTAAGCAATAATATTTTTGATGTTTTGGAAGACTTTACGATGTCAGAAACATTCTACATAACGCAGAAGTTGGACCCCCGTCCTGGGTCTGCCTTTCGGGGGATCTGTCCAAGGTCCTGAGGCCCCCTCATCGGCGACGCAGACCCCACAGTCCCGGCCCGTCCCTATGAAAGGTAATGGGACAAGCAGTCCCCGTATCGAAACTATGAGGGCCAAATCCCCGACGACAAGGTCGGTGATCTCCAATCTAGCTCCACCACAGACAAAGGAACAGGCACGACAGTACCAGTACGGTCCCGGCCAAGCCTGAACCAACCTGATAATAAACTCGGGCTCTAGTCCTGTGAAGACAACTTATATGCCCCGTGGTTGAGGCTGTCTAAGTACAGATCTTAGCCAGTACTTCCCAGGAATTCTCCAGCTTTCATTAAAAATTGCAGTACATTAATACATAGAACATGTGTGCAATATATAATTAATTTTTCTTAAAGCAATAAAATTTGTGGCCTTCCCTGTAATTAAAATCGTTCGTGGTTTAAAGATTGAATATCAAACTGTCGTTTGTGTTATTTTTGGATATTTGTAGTGAAACTAGTGAGCAATATCTGCTTTGTCGAGCCTTAGAAAATAAAAGTCTTAGACAATAGAATAGATAACAATGATGAGCATTAGATAATAGAAGCTTGCACAATACCATTATGCACTTAACTAAGTATCCACTAAAACCCATTAAATAATAAAACGTTTCTATTTTCAGTATAATACAACTGCCTTCGAGACGTTTACTCTGTAGGAGGTGCTTGTAAAGCATGCTGGAGATTTTATTACCTTAATTATTGATCTTTGACAGGCACTTCCAATTAAAACATTTCTACAACCGTGGAATTTATGAAATGAGTCAGTTTTTAATGAAAATAAGGAAAAGGAAACGTGAAGACTGTAAATAACTTTTCGTTTATACATTAAAAGCTATTTAAATAACACAAAACAGTTATCTTATGTTCGTCTAAGAAGAATGTTTTACCAATAATTAGACTATTTGTTTCAAAACTTTATATAATACAAAATCTTGAAACAAAACTCTCGTGCATGCTTGCATTCATGATAAACTTACTCATAAGTGCGAACTGTTGTATAAAAATATTTACGGTCTTAATTGTATAGTTTATCTAAGCTGAGTAATACTGCTAGATTTAATGCTCCATTACGATGAAAAATGCGCTTTTTTTAAATGCTTACATTAGTCGAAAAAAATGAATACCAGTTTATGTTTGGAGCTGTATTTTATCTGTACTTAGCATCTACTGCACTTTCCCAAAATTACTTCGAGAAAGGATATTTGAGTTGTTTTATCATTCTGGAGGGCAACATTCGAAAGACGTTCAAGATAATAATTGCATTATTATAAGAGAAAAATAATAACTCTTTCAAAATAAAAGCACTGATTAAAGCTAACTTCGTTAAACTGCCTCTAGTTCAGAACTTTGCAATAAAACAGTGCATTATTATAATTAAATTCAACTGAAGTTTATGGCTCGGAATCTTCGGAAAACTTCTTTGACATAAACAGACTGGACACATTTCTTAAACCACAAGTGATAATTTAATTACATAACCAGAAGATTAAGAATAAACTCACGGCTTTTAAGAAGGAAAATGTTACTCGTTTCTCTGTTGGTGTGTTCAATTTAAAACAACTGCGTTAAAGAGCCTTTTGATCACATTTAAAGCATCCTGATACTGTGGGCACATTTTCCTAATTTCAAAAAATTGTTTTACTGTATTTTTAAAATAAATACGTTCTTGTATTTAATTTAATTCATTGTATTCCATGCAAATATTTCATCATCTTGATTAATGCACTTATTTTAACCAAGGAGGTTACAAGGTATTTCTCCCACCTTCTTCACATGCCTTCATGGGTAGTGGTCAGCCCACTGGGGGCGTATCCAGAGGTCCGTGGTTCCAGTCCAGGCGAAGGCGTTGCTCATTTCTTCAATCTCCTGCTTTCTAAAAAAATTCTAGTGTCTTTACAATGGCCCCCGAACTAAAAGAGTGGTGGATGATGATTCTCCCTCACCACGATTTGGCGACTGGGGCCCCTAATCCCTAGTTCCTCTTTAAAATTGGAAGTATATAAGGTATTTCTCCCGTCTTCTTCGCAGGCCTTCGTGGTGTAGTAGTCAGCACGCTCGACGCGTAACCGAGAGGTCCGTAGTTCGATTCCCAAGCGAAGGCGTTGCTCATTTTTCATGACTCCTGCTTCAAAAATACCCAATGTCTCTACAAGGTTAGAATAAATGGAGTAAGCATCCTCCGCATGTCACGTGCGATGAAAATGAATCCATGAAACGTCACGGTATGACGTCACAATTTATCCTGACTGCTGCCATGGGCGAGCCATGATGGTTGGTTTTGTTTACATTCTAATCGATGTTTTCCACGTGTTAACTTTCATCACTGAACGTTTATCAATCTACCGTAAGGTTTCTTCAATTTTTCTGTTCCATAAGTGTAGGCACCAAGCAAAGCTATCAGAACGTGTTTAATATTGCCCTTTAATTCATGCTTTGTCTTTAAATGCTCTTTTTTACAGAAAGGTGATATATAGTAAAGGCAAGTTCAATTTCAATAGGATCGATTCTCAGCGAGAGAAAAAATGCCCTTCAGTGTTGCCGTTTCGATTTTCCATTACACTGGCTTCAGTATTTGTTGCTTCTTCACACACTTCTTGTTAACTCTTTCGTCTATATACTCTATCAAACAAATATTGTCATTAAAATTTACAATATCAGGATCCTTCGCAATTTCGTTCTCTTTTTCAACTGCTGTTTCATACAAAACTAGACTGGAAGTAACTGTACCTCAGCCTGAAAAAAACATTCAAATTAGTGATTGAATAAAAATAATTGAGTTAGACTGCCCTCTATAACAGAATACTCGGAATTAGAAAAGTAACGATTCATTCACGATCTACAGAGATGACGACTTGTTAAAGTTTTATTGGATTATGAAAAAATAAACGAATTACTAGGTTTTGTTTTAGCTCAACCAAGCGGTAGCTCAGAAGGACTATTAGTCTGGAAACGGGATTTTGCGTTGAATCATTGTAAAAGGCTGAATCACATTTCAAATTGCTGCCACCAGATATTATCGTCCTGTATCATTTTAAAAGAAATAAAGGAGAATATGCATAAATTTAGGTATGTTCTTCGCATTGTGAAAAAAACGGTATCTAAAGCAACCAAATTTTGAATAACGGTAATCCTCCACCCGAACATGTGCACATGGAAGCCCCAATTTTGAATTTCGAATTTATTTTATTATCTATTTCACATTTTGTAAAACTTTAACTAATTTTTGATTAACAAACTCAACGATTTCAAAGGTAGCAATGGCAACATTGTACGGTGAAAAACACTTTTATCTCCAACATGCGAGACTGTCTATCAAAAATTCTAAAGATATTGCTATTTTTAAATATTTTGTAATATTGCTGTTGAAATGAATTTCATGTTTTAAGTGCGAAGAATGTGATATTTTATAAATAAAGGTAATACACAAATCGTTAAAAAAACGCCTCTTTGGCCGTGATATAAAATCTGAAAGCTTTCAGACTTTTCTTTAGCATTGCTGCTAATATATCGGATGAATAGTTCTTTTGAAAAATAAACGTATACAGTTTGTGTATACCTTATATATAAACTGGAAGGAATAAGCATGTTTTTCTCCTCATAGCATGTTTCGTAAGATTTTTTCAGGCATCAAATATAGAGTTAATACAGTTGCATGTTATTATCAAAGATGTGATTGGATGTTGCAATCTATAGCCAACCACTTAATTTATTTTTACGTAATACTTTTTAATACGAAAAAGAACGTAAGTAACAGACGAGAGGTGCCTTTGCCGTAAGATTAATCCTGGAATTTATTTACTGTAAAATGATAAGCTTCATTATTCAAGTTTGATATCAAAAGTGCATTTTTCTAGATATTTCAGCACTGTTTCCACGAATTTATTTCACATCATCATTGCGACCCATTTCTCTATGAAAAATTAACATATAAATGAGATTTTTTATGCGAATGTTGTAAAAAAGAATTGTGTTTTATTCAAACACGTGCAAAAAAAAAAGAAATATTCTAAAAAAGAATAGAGATAATTATAGTTTTTCTTTTTATCTTTTTTTCCCTTCATTTGTTTTCAAAAGAATTAACTGAAGCAATCTAATCATTACCATACAAGAAAAAAATAGGAAATGAAGTTCC
>KK119447.1:47089-71761 GCA_000611955.2 Stegodyphus mimosarum
GTAAGATTAATTATTGATAAATATTTCAGCTTTATTACCTGAATAAATCAGTTTTTTATTGCAGTTTTTCTACAGATTTTTAAAGTTTCAACTACGCAAAAAGTTTGTTATTCTTTCAATTTTTAGACTATTCTCAATTTTTTCCTTACATCTTTCTGCGTTTTGAATAAGGAACTGAAAAGAAAATTTTGCATTAAAAGATGCATTCATTAGTTCCAAGATCAATCTTTCTTTAATTCTTTAAGAAACCATGAACTCTTCTTCGACGTTTATTTATAAACTTCACAGGAAATAACAAAATTTGTAACATAATTAGTTTTGTTTATTAGTTAAATATTCTTCAATATTAAAACGTTTACTAGAAACATCACTACCATTTTTTATATAAGTATTATAAAAAACAATTTCATTTATTAATGAAGTCTGCAATTAATTCATTGCAATAGAGTTATAACAAAAAATGCACAAGATATGGATATTTTCCAGTCATAAGTTAGTCAAAGTCATGTACATGTAATCATTGAGCAATGATTCCCAACCTTTTTCTCTCGTGGCACAATTTTAACAATTTCAAAATTTGATGGCACACAAAGAAAAAGATAAGTTGCTTACTTACATATAATTAACAGTGTAAAATTTTTAATGATAATAATTTTGAATGTAAAATAAAATAAGATGTGCTACAAAAACTGCAGTACGTTTATTAAGGGATTAATTACAAGTAAATAATAATACCTTTAATGAGAAATTTGAGTTTGATGTTTCTTGATAATTTCATTTATATTTGGACATAAATGTGATAATGCTACTCTCATATCGTCTTCCACATTGAACAGTCTCGATCTTTTATTCGCTTTTTTTTTTGTTGGTTAATACCGAAAATTCGAATTCACTCAAATAAGATGTAGAAAGTTGTAGTAATATTTTTAGACCTTTTTAGCCATCAGGGGATAATCTTATCTAATGTTAATCCAAAATGAATTAATGGATTCTTCCGAATATTTTACAATTAAGTATCGATTATTAGTAGAAAGCGAAATTAGTTCTTCTTCTTCATTCAAAGTGAATTCTAAAACAGAAGTATTCGTTATCACAAATGGATTACGAACCCCATCAAATTTTTTATGTCTAAATTTGGGAAACAATGAATAATTTTCTCCTCTAATGTTGTCAAATGGTCAATAACAATTTTATGAATAGTTTTATTAAAATCTTTTGGGACTGCCTCAAACTTTTCCAGCCCTCCTGAGATTTAATCTTCAATAAAGTTATTTGTTTTTGGAATCCACCAGTTTATCTGTTGAATGTAATATATATTCTTTCGGCCCTTGCATACTTGAATTTATGTTATCACAAGTTCAGCTAATTTTTCATTTGCACCAATCAGAACTTTTCAATTTAAATAATATACTGAACATCCGCGAAAATGCTCCGAATTGCGTTCTCCTCCAGAGCAACAAATTCAGCTTGGGTGCCAGAATTGGCGCGCTTATTAATGTCTTAAAAACCGAATTTTGACAATTCTGATGTATACAGTATACTAGGATTAAACCCATTATAATTACTATATACCTTTCCAAAATTTGGTTGCACACAAAAGTGCCGCGTCACAGTGATTGTAAATCACTGTCATAGAGCAACAGTTAAAATATTAAAAGCCGAATTCAAATGTTTAACTTAAAGAACTTGAAAAATGTATTTCAGAAACCGAAATGCAAAGGAAGCATCTATTTTAATTCCCTAATTATCTTCAGACATTCCCTCCGACAGACGATTAGGGGAAACTCCCGGAATTTTGACTAGGATCTTAGACAGACCTCCTTAGCCAGACTCGACTTCTGGGGTAATAAATCAATCTTCACAGTGACTAGAACCATCGTTTTCTCGGTGGTAGATTCAGGTTCGGCAAAGACCGTACTAGGACTATCTTGTCTGTCCCTTGCTTGTGGGAACGCTACGGGGTTAGACATCGAAGGTTGTCCTTGGACGTCTGGCTCCCCTTGGTAAACTGCGGGAGACAGGCTTTAACATCTATCTTCCTTCTCTTTGTTTTCGGCTGCTTTCCGGCTGCCTTGACACGCGTCTCATAACCCCTGACTGTGTGAAATTTCATCCCTCTTGGTTGATGCGGTGATCAGGGCGGGAGGGAGTTACGGCTCCTTGGATGACGTCTAGGGTATGAAATCTCATAATTGTGTATGGGCTTCTCTAAGCCTGGGTATGGCAGTCCCTTCTCCCTAGTGTACTGTACTGTCTTCAGGAAAATTTATAAGTTTAAATGAAACGCATAGTAACTTACATCAAAGCAGGTGAATTTACAGCCATCATTTCATTAGCATTGTTTATTCGAAATAAAATTCCCAATACATTCGTCTTATATGCCTTTGAACTCATTCTTGCTGAGTGCAGTATATCATTAGAAAGTCATGCTGTATTCCGAGAAAAAGTGTTCAGGGCTTGAATAATCAAGTACCAAAATCTGATAAAAAATATTCATTTTAATCTTATTCCCAAAAGAACAATTTGATAATGTATTACAGCCGCAAACACTTTTAAAGTACTTTAACCGTAAGGTCATAAACAAATAGTCACATATTTATATAAACATAAACTTTCATTTTTTTTTTATTTTTAATTCCCTAGGTACGATATTAATATATTAAATTTACAATAAACATATAAAAATGAAATTTATAATAGTTCTGGAGCTAGAATCCTTAATATGTTATTAAATATTAATATTCAGTTTTACATAATCATCATTACATGCAAGGGAGAAGTGAAGAATATTTGCATGAATAGGCTCAGGAAATCCGGAAACCCAAAACTAAACTTGCGCGATTCTGAAGTATAACACTAAGAGAATCTGCAATTGAATTAATGTAACCTGTTCTTAATGCTATCCCTGTCTGTAAACTGGAATACTTCATCAAAGTTGAGCATGCCATTTTACCATTCAAGCATTTCTTAAGTATCTCTAAAACACTTCATCATCATAGGGCAGGTACACTTTCATAGATGTCTGTAAAATTGACTGTTTCATGCGTGTAGGACAGAAACCATTATCGCTCACTCATTCCTTGTCTATCAACTGGAACACTTCAACCGTGTAGGACAAGATCTTTATCGCTTAGTTACTTCTTAAACGTCTGTAAATCTGAGACACTTCTTCCTGTAGTACAGTACGCCACGAATAATCAGGCTCCACAATGACTAAAACCATCGTTTATTCGATGGTAGGTTCAGGTTCGGCAGAGACCGTACTGTCTTGTCTGCCCCTTGCTTGCAGGGACAATACGTAGTTAGCTATCGAAGGTTGTTCTTGGGCGTTTGGCTCCCCTTTGTCAACGCGTGGAACATGCTTTAACATTGATGTTCTTTCTCTGCTGGAACTGCCTCCGTTGACGACGGCCTGGCGTTCTGTGATATTACACACGTCCTCTGAGACAAGAACAAATTTCCTTTCTCTAGCAGAAAAACCTGCACGCAAATTGAACATTCTGCAAGTTCCTTCCCTTATATCTTCTTCAAAGCGCCCTGGAAAGCTGCGCATTTCCAATTATTAGCATAACTCGGTGACAAACGTCTACCCTGAAATGTACAATTTTCTTGGCACTCCTTCTTGGTGTTGTGTTTTCAGTGTTGGGTAGTGTGTTAGATAATTAAATACCTATACATAACGGAGAATTACATACAGTATATACTTGTATGTGCATTTGGCTTTGCATTGACTCTATACTACGTTTAGTGTATAAACAAATCAAATAATCTACGTTAAAATGATAACAGTCATGGAGATAAAAGTGTTTCACACTACAAGCACGTGTTAATGACTTAATGCAAAAGTGATTTTGATATTTAATGTGTTATGTTGGCATATTTACAATAACAAAATGAACACTTATACTACGAGAATTGAATATTAACATATAACACAGAATTACGTTGTACGTAATACTATGAAAATTAGGTAACAATATACATGAAAATTTTAATTAAATATTTATATTGTAAGGATCTTAAGTTTGACTAACGTTTACTTTATTTTAAAACTTTACTATTATCTCTTATTTTCCACTTCCATCTATAATTAACACCTGAATATGTTTATGCAAATTGTACTTTCTAACGCTTAAGTTGTGGCGTTTTGCCAAGTAGCGTAGTAGAAGGAGAGAAAGTGAGCCATCTTGTCACGAGTCTTCACGCGAGCTTATAAGCTATATCTTCCACATTCTTAGCGTGCCTTCGTGGTGTAGTGGTGAGCACACTAAGCCGGTATTTCAGAGGTCCGTGGTTCGATTCCCGGCGAAGGCGATGCATATTTTTCATCGTTCCTGCTACTAAATAACCTAATGTCTCTACAGTGGCGCCCGAACTAAAAGGGTTGTGGATGATGACTCTCCACACCCAGGATTTGACGACTAGGTCCCAAAATACTTTAATCGCCCTTTAAAAAGGGGAGTATATAAGGTATATCTCCCACATTCTTAGCGTGCCTTCGTGGTGTAGTGGTCAGCACACTGAGCCGGTATTTCAGAGGTCTGTGGTTCGATTCCCGGCGAAGGCGATGCATATTTTTCATCGTTCCTGCTACTAAATAACCTAATGTCTCTACAAGCTTACTATCAGTTACTATTCGCCTTTAAGGCCAGAGGTTTTACTCCTCTTGAAAGCTGAAGACGTAATTTAATTTTCCGCTGTTTGAGTACTACAAGCCTGGTAATTTAAAAGGCCAGTCTTAGTCATGTATGTAAAATATTAAAAAAGTAGCTCTGATTTAAATTTTATTCAGTGAGTAGTCTTATATTTTTACGTTCAGACTACAAGTGGTTGGTCTTTGTATCCCGGAGTGCGGGAACGACTGTGAAAACGTGGAAAAAAATAAAAGGTAACTTTAACCCTTCTCATATTATCGTCTTTGCTACACTCCATAGGACATAGTTACAGTCAACTCACTGTCCAGTCAGGAGACGTCATGTTTGCCAAACAAAGGAAAAGAAATACGAGTTCTGATAATATTACCTAAGCCGAATCCGAATTTTAGCTACATTTGAGAGGGAGTGCAATGAACTTATCTCAGATTACTACATTATTCAGCACAATATTTAGAAATAGCGTGTAGTTTCAATAGGCAACATTGTTATTTTGAGTATTTTCTACCATACTGTTCGAAACATGGTCCTAGTTCTTTTAGATTAAATTGTGCCTTCAAGCGACATTGAAAGTAACAGTTGTCTGGATTGCCCACTTTTCCACAGTTGCAGGTATCTGTGTTGAAAAGTTGCAAACTCATGCAGATATGCTTTGTTCGGTTCATCTCCTGTTAAGAAATTTGACATACTAGCAGTTTTGCTGTGCAGGTCCTGCTTAATTGGAAGCGTTGTATGTTGTATTGGGAGCACTGAATGTGTACGCCGACCATGCTTGCCATTGTCTATGTTTTAGCAGGGAGAGTTTTAGCAGGTTATGGCTCTGTCATCTATAGATTCATTACTGACGGCTTCTTTAGTCACTGCATTTTCATATCCCAGAATTCCTACAAACGCAGACACCTGACTGAAGTATAGGACGAAACGGGATAAGATTGCTGAGGAGAGTTCTCTGTATTTTGTATACCATAAGCCTCCTGCTGTGCATGCGTGTCACTGTAGGATAGGAACCTTTTTTTCTGGGTCTTTATTTAAGGTCTGTAAACTGGAACACTTCGTCAACTTCGGACAGGAGCTCTTATAAATCAGTTATATCTAAGCCACATCCATGAAATTCTGTCTTTATCTCCAAACACTACACATCCTTCTATTTCTACTCATTATTCGCAATTTTGTCTTTCCTTTTTCTTTTCTTCCTTTCTTTATATTGTAAAATTCTGAGGAAAACAACATCTAGAATTTATCCTTCTTGCTTTACACTCTCGTTTCACTGCTCCTTACCATTCTTTGTCCTTCTCATTCAAATAATTAGCACAACCAACAATACCTTTCCTATTTATCTCCTTACCTAATTATTAATTAAAGGGCATCTTCTGATACAACCATGAATCACTTGAACTTATTGGTCAATCTCTGTCACCCACAACTATTTGTTACGAATTATAGCCAAGTAGTAATTAAAAGTAGGCTTTGTACATATTTTTCTGCTTCATTTCAAGGAAAGACGACTAGCGTGCTTTTCTCATCTCATCTTCGATACATTTTCACGCCTCGACAAAATACCTCTCAGGAAAATATTAATACAGAGTTTGTTTACACTTTACTTCCTTCACAGGCCAAGGACTATTTAAACAATAAAATAGCGCCATGCAAGTAATATTTTTTCAAAGATTCTGTATCTGTTTTCCTCCTCGAATGAAATAAGTTTAACTTTCCCTTCCAGGTTTATCGACAAGCGTAAGGAGAATTCTTTCAAGAGCATGTTCATTACCTTAGGCAAGCGCCTGCTGCTCGCTTTGCTCTTTCAGGTATCAGAAAGCATTCTTTCTGTCTCTACGCAACAGGTTCAGAAAGCAAAAAGTTTCTTTTTAGTCCAAAGGGATTTAGACCCGAAGGACTATTACTTTCGTTTTGCGATTTTGCGTCGGAAACACAAAAACGGCGTATCACTTTTCAAATTGTTGCCACTAAATGTTATCGCTCTGCATTAAATTTTAAAAAATGAAAAATCTGCATAAATGTATGCATGTTTAGTTGCACGGGAAAATAAAAAGGAATTTTAATTACAGTTCTAAATAAATAGCCAAATTAATGTGAAAATCGTAACAATATTCTCTAAAACTTTAACGAATTTTTCGTTATCTAAAACTTTAACGAATTTTTCGTTAACAAACTCAAAGATTTCAAAGCCAGCAATACCAACGTTGTACATAAAAACATTTTGATCTCCAGCGCGTGAGAGTGTGTACCGAAATTTCTAAAGATATGATCAATTTAAAATTATTTTGCGATATTGCTGTTGAACTGAATTTTATGGTTTAAGTGCGAAGAACATGGTATTTAACAAATAAAGGTAACACACAGAATGTTAAATAAACGTCCCTTTGGACGTAATTTAAAATCTGAAACCTTTCAGATTTTTTTTTTGTGTTTTTTTTCCCACAGTTTTATTCTTTAAATTTTACTGGCATCTTGCAGTTCATACCCTATTTCTCGACTTCAAGAAATTGCACAATATTTGAATTAACCTTAAAGTTAGAATATTTATATAAGTTGTGAATTTTATTATGAGGAAACATTTGTTTGTGGACTACTTTAGTAAATGCAATCGTTAAGTATCTCAGATTACAGCACTTCATAGGGGAAGCTACAAACTGAAACTATTTTATATAATAACAACATTATCATACTATGTTTTTGATATAACATTACTTATGCATGTGATTTTAATCATGCAGAAAATGTTTTAAATAAGTTTTAATGAAGTAATGTTTTCAATGCTGATGTTAAAGAATGTCGAAGGTGTTGAAAATGCTGAAGAATGTGCTAGGGATAAAAATTAGCATTTACTAGAAAGAGAAATTTCCTGAAACATTATTTCGATTACGCGTAACATAAATGAATTTTGAACAGTTATTATGGTTAGTCTACTACAAATCTACTCTAAAAATATTGTTATAATACGTAAAATACGTGAAATTGTTGTATTTTTCCGTGTAATGTAACATGAAAAATCTGAACAGAAAAGCTATGCTGGAAAAGTAAGAATGCAGAGGCAAGTCGGTTTGTCATTGAGTAAATTGGCATCTTGGTAATTTTGAGAGATACTGCAAACTGGCAGCGGGTTAAACTATTTATTATGTCGCCAAATTCGGCGAGAAATCGCCAAACGTTCCCACACTTGGCGACCCATTTGACAGCATTTGGGTCCTGTATCACCGTAATAAGTATTGTAATTGAATAAATATAATTGATCACTATATTGACTGTAACTCAGACTTATATTGGACACTTATATTGACTAATTGGACACTTATATTGCCTTCGAACAATTTCAACAACCGGAATTTACTAGAAATTTCCCGGCGGCAATGTTGCACTATATAAGGCCGAAGAGAGAGCATGTACTCTCAGTTGTTAAGTTGTTGTCGTAGTTATTATTGATACGAGTTTTTAGGCAATTTGGCGAGATATCGACAAGCTAGCAACGGTTTCGGGAACTAATTTTTGTAGCCAATTTGGCGAGAGATCGACAAAAGTCGCCAAACTTTTTGACATTTTCGTCAGGTCCCTGTATCACCGTAGTAGGTACTCTAATTGAATAAATGTAATTGACCACTATATTAGCTGTAACCGTAAGTCAACCCTCATATTGCCTTTCAGTAGTCTCAAGCAGAAACTACTAGAAATATCTCGGCGACCTGATGAAACTATAAAAAGCCGGTGAGAGCATCTGCTTTCAGTTATTGTTGTTAGCTTTTAACTCAGCTTGAGTTTCGATCACGATCTTCTGTTTACCTTCGTTCTTTAACTGCGCTTTGCATTTCATTGTATTTAACGTTTATTGTAGTTTGAAGTATAACTGCCGACTGTACTCTGTAATATTATGAAGAGTTATACAACTATTTTTGTGGAAAGTTTCACATCGGTGAAATGTTTATTTTTGGTAAAAAATTTTATCAACCTATTATCGGAGCTGTGTGCCTTTCATCTATTGCGAACCCGTACGCACTCAACAATATTCTTAAAAGTGAGTCCAGCTAATGAGTTTTCGCTAAGTGTTGCTATGTCTCTAAGAATATAGCCTTGTCTGCAATCATATTGCACACAACCGCAGATTAAATTTCAACAAACCTTATTTGTCGTCTCCTGAGTTCCTTTATTCGGTCTGCAAATGGCTAATACCAGAAGACGAATTGACGGAGTGTCGTTGCCAATATGTGGTCTTGAAGTGTGACTCCCTAAATAAATTAGATACTACAAGTATCAAAAACAAATATTATATATGTCCAATACTTGCTGGCCTAAAATGTTTTGTACATTGCGTTGGAATCTAGTATCAAGAATAATAAAATGTATCACTTACCCAATAACCAACATGCATGAGACTTGCGGAGACAACTTTTCTTTTAATCTCACATTTATTTTATCAAAAACCTTCTCTTGATTATATATAACACAGCTCACATAGCACCCAAAAATAGCATAATACATTAACTTAGAACACAAAACGTGAGAAGCTAAGCATGAAACGGTATCTCTGCGACTTACACTGAAAATAGAACACAACTTTCTAATATTTAAATATCGTTGACCCTGTGCACTGTAACTACTTTCAAGTATCCTACGCAAATTGCAGATGGAGTTTTTCACGCGTACAGCTATTTCTTTCACGCATACTTTTCGCTCAGCACATGGTAATTTCGGCGAGGCGATGATCGATGACTAAATATCGGCATTTTCAGAAGATGAAACACATATTAATAATTTGCTCGAGGATGGTTTAAATTTTAGCACGGCATCAAGACAGATTAATTTTCACCCAAACATTTTCAGTTACTAGGCTATCTCCGCTCCTTCTTTTTCATCCAACCAAAACGACATTATCACAGGAGGGCGACATGTGTGAGGCCGAGGCCCCACACACTCGCTTGAAACGTCGTCAGCAGAAAAAGGAGGAAAAACCAGTTTTTTTTTGTATTTACACACGCGGTACTTCTCCGATTTCAATTAAAGTTACGATGAAAATGAACTGCATGGAATGAGAAATTTATGTTCTCACTCAAATGTATCTAAAACATTCAATACCCTTGCTGTAAAGACGCTTTAATCTTATTTGTATCTTGGTTCGGGCAAACAAAAAGAAAGTTCTATTACAGATCCAAATCATAAAAATTGGTTATTTAACATAAAATGTTTTACAAAACTGAGAGTGTCGTTGCCAAATGTATCTAAAGCATTCAATACCCTTGCCATAAAGACTCTTTAATCTTATCTGTATCTTGGTTCGGGCTAACAAAAAGGAAGTTCTAGTACAGTTCCAAATTTATAAAAATTGGTTATTTAACATAAAATGTTTTACAAATCTGTTTTAAATGTGTTAAGTTAATTTAGCAAGAAATGTACATTACAAATCAAGTTTTAAAAAGACATACATATCATCTGTTTCTCCTGCGAATTTTGCCTCATTTTAAAATATATCTTCCCAAGACTGAAAATGCCTTTACGCTATGCATGGATTCTTATAATGCGCACGAAAAATGCTTTAACTTTTTGTAATACTTTGATACTCTAAGTTGAGATCTGGTACAAATTCTAGTTCATTTTTACGTTTTCGTTCCTTCATTTAAATTCTAAAGCTGAAATTTCTGAAACGTATCAAGAATAAACTAGAAAAAATATTCTGATCGCAATTTGCAACGAAAACATATTCTAAAATAACACTAACGACGCAGCCACGGAATTGTGAGTCACGTGCGAAACGTTACTACGTTACTGCGTTACCAGATTTATAGCCCAGAGCGAAGGTAACGTAAATAATAAATATGTATTTTGCTTCAGATGTTTTTCCAAACGATCATGGTGAGCAATGCTGCGCTAGGAACGTGAATTGCAAAACAGTAAAACTGTATAACGCTAATTCCAGGAAAGATGATTTCCGTAAAATAAATAAGAGTATTTATATAAAACCTAATTCATATTTAAACATAGTCAAAGACAAATATTATAAATTATACAATTTATTTAAAATTTTAATGTTAATATAAGCATAATTAAGTTTTCACCTAAACATTTGCTTACATATTAATTTTTAGAGATTTAATATACTAGTATATTAGCTTTTTTTATCTTACCCATTATTGCTTAGGAAAAACTTCATCACGGTCATTGTTTGACACATTATGTATTGGGTTGTGCTGCCTTTGTTAATTATTTTATTTTTTAAAGGTTATTCTATTATATAAATGATTCTTTTCCATAAAAATTCCTTAATATAATATCCTTTTGTAAAGCATACGTCTCGAATTCTTAAAGTTAAAACTAACTTACTTTGCACACATTTCAAACGATTATGATGCACTGCATAAATGATAATTCTTGAATGTTCATGAATAATATATAGAATAGAATTTATTTAAACATCTCATTTATAAATTTTTCTCTGATATAATCTCTTTGATATATTTCTGATTTTTAAATATGGATGGTATTTCTATGTTCGTTGTCAATGGTTAAATGTATGTGTGTTATTTCAGAACGAAATGCATGAATGTTGTTATAAGTACACTATTATTAACAATGAATTACCTGTCTTTTAAAACGTTTTTGAGCCTACCGGGAATTGTGGATTCATATTTCCTCAGTTATTCAATAGTTTGAGTCTGACTGCTAACATAGATGACTTTCGTCATACCAAAAAGAAATTAATTTTCTAACAAACGTAAGAAAATCAAGGTAGGTTAAACATTAGTCATTCAATTTTGGATTATCTTAATTTAAAAGGAAATCTTACGCTTATAGAAAACTCATATTAACGAGACGAATTAAATCATCAATTAATGCAGATTGACAGAAATCACGTTAAGCTCATGTAGTAAATTATATGAATAACTTAACTTCCTCACCTAATGGGCCAAATTAAAATAAATACATGCATATATGAAAATTAAAATAGCCTCATAATTCCTCTTTTTAATTTGGATAATTTCCCTCTCTATTTAAAAATAGTAACAACTCTTTCTGGAATGCGTCAGTTTTAGATCAGCTCTATCATATGACGTTTACATAACGACGAAGACATAGCTAACAAGCAATTTTTATAGAGGAACCTTGCTCAGTTACTTAACTTTCTTTTTCTAAGCATTTTAGACTATATTTTTCATAAAACTTATCAATAAAATTTTGTTAAAAATGGTTAATTTATTATTGACCTTTGTTAATTAACTATATAAATGCAAGATTCTATTAAGTTCTATAAGTTGCGTTAATTTTCTACTCATTTTCAATTTTAAATGCTTAAGCTTTTTTTTATTTTTTCAGCAAACAATCATTCAAAAATATGAAATATGACAGTAAAAGAATCCCTCTTTTCTTCTTCGTGCTTCCAAATCATTATGCGAACATGCATTTACTACTTTTAAAATCTGAAAATGCATGTGTGCGATGTTTTTTTATCACGATATTTTCGACGATGATGATTTTAAACTGCGAAGTTTTTGAACAGCTTTATTTTCGACCACGGTATTTTGTACCACTATGTTTTAGAACTGCGTTGTTTTCTCTTTGCTTTCTTTTCTCCCACGATGTTTTCTTTCATGACGTTTTCGCCTTGCGTTGTTTTCTCCGCGGCGTTTTCTTCCGCGATGTTTTTGCCGCGATATTTTCGGTGGACATCGTGACATCAGAACAAGCCCAGGAATTTCATTGCGGCAAGAACAACAAGATTGCGTCTGTCGTTGGCAACAGCCTTGAGCACCATATAGGTCTGAGTACGACTTCGCTCAGTTCCGCCATAGTTTTGTTGAAGAGAACCCCGGGGGGGAACGAGTCTATAGGTTTCCCACCCCTCTTCCTTTACCACCAATTTCTCGAGAGGCGTTTCGGCCCGCTATATATTTAGAGTGTCCCCATGCCGCAAAGACATTATACATTTACAAACATCCATGCCTTCTCCGGAATTCGAACCCGGGCACTTCGGTGAAGCAGCAGATATCCCTAACCATCATACCGTCTTTACGGCCTCTTAAAATAGATCCCAGGTGACTCAAGCTCTTCAGATCTACGAAAGTAGTTTTTTCAGATCATATTTTTTTTGTAATTAGCTCTGAAAGAACTCTTTATCAGTGCAATACATTACTTGAATGTCAGATCATATGGGAAAAACTTCTGCTTTCATCTATGTATCCAACTAAAATCTATTAAGCAAAAATTATTTGTTTGTGATATTTTATCACACGTCGAAAGCTAGCGATATCTTCCACAGACACCAAAATATTTTTTTGTGAAGGCTCTAAAAAATAGTCACAGACTAAAAATATGAACTATTTCCCTCTAAAATTAAAGGATATATAGTTTATAAAATTATCAATCGTTAAAAGGATGACTTGGGATAAAAATGACATGTGTAAAAGGATAAAAAAATAAATATGAAAGCGACTTCGGCATACCTTTTGAGAAAAATAAAAATGAAACTGTCTGGAAACTTTTAAAACTATATGATGCAAGTGAGGTTGACAGTCATTATTTATTTTTTTTTATATTGGAGAAAAGTTTTTGCACGTGCTATTACAAAACCATTTTTGTCATTACGATCCATAAATCTTCAAGTTCTATAAAAAAGAATTGTTCTGTCTCTTAAGATCTGTCATGAAGATTAAGACATGATAAATGTAATTCCTTTATCCTATTTTTTCTGCAGATTGATAGCTTTCAAACAGCACTGTCTGATTTCGAAGGGTTTATTTCTGTAAATAGACAGTGTTAAATACGTAAGTTGCTGTACTAATCAATCTGTTGCATTTCTCAATTGAAAGTTTAATTGAAAGACAGCTTTAAATAACTACAAGCTACAATAATTGAATTAAATGACTCATTAAAATGCATAACTGAGCTTATAGAGTCATTAGGTTAATTCTGAAGCAGAAGACATGAAAAGTGCGCATGTTGTTTACGGGACTCGAACCTGCAGCTCTTGAATACGCGCTGAGAGTGCGAACAGTTACACCACGAAGCCATGCTGAAAGGAGGGAGAAAATACCTTATATACTCCCCCTTTTAAAGGACGACTGGAGGGGGCTCCATCGGAAAATACTGGTGGTGGAGAATCATCATCCATCACCTTTTACTTTGGGCGCCACTGTAGAGTCATTAGGATTTTTGAAGTTGGAAAAAAGAAAAATTCGCAATGACCTCCCCGGGACTCTAACCTGAATGCCTTGAATATGCACCGAGTGTGCTAACCGTTACACCACGAAGGAATACTGAAAGGAGGGAGAAAATGCCTTACAAACTTTCAACTTGTTTTGTTAGGTACGTCGAGCTATGCCCACGTCTGGTACCTTATAAGCTTTCTGTTTGCTGCAAGAGTTATGGTATTTAATCACTTATTGTTCGCACCCGTTGCGATATTTCATAGTCGAAAGGAAAAAATTATTATTTGTGTACGAGTTTGTAATAGATAGAATGAACATAGGTCAGATGATAAGTTAATAAAATTTATTTTTATCAAAAGAAACACTTTAAAGTTATGAAACTTACTACAGAAATACTCTCACGGGTGTTCACTGTATCACAGAGAACAAGCATTAGTTACATGTCAAACTACTAAAGCTGTTAAACACAGCGTAATGCAAAGCGAACGAGAAACCCACAGCGGAGATACCTCAGTTCACGCTGAACTAACAACTCCCATCAACAATAACTACAACAACAACTAAACAAGTGAGAGCAGATGCTCTCTCTCCGGCCTTATATAATTTTTACCCGGTCGCCGAGAAACTTCTACTACTTTCTGCTTCTCAAAATCACTCGAAGGTAATATGAGTGTTGAATTATGGCTACAGCTGGTATAGTCTCCAATTACATTTTTCCAATTACAATATTTATTACGGTAATACAGGGACCATACCAAAATGTCGCCAAATGGTCTCCAAGTTTGGCGATAAAATAAGTCTCGAAAACTACTGCAAGCTTGGCGATATATCTCCAAATTAACTAGACACCCCTTTGCACAATGTTAAATTGACTTGCCCCTGTATTCGTACTTTTCCGGCATAGCTCGTCTCTTCAGATTTTTCATATTTCCTTATGCGAAAGAAATACAACAGTTTTGCTTATAATTCCACTAAAATTACTTAGCTAAGTACAAAATTCGTAGCCATCAATTCAGCTAATCAATTTAACTCCTCCGAAGACAGGGCAATGGCAGTTTATTTTCTTAAAAAAATGTTCTGATAAACAGAAAAAGCTATTATAACAGAGATTAAATACTTAAGAGTTTAACATACGTGTTTGGCTCACCAGCCGCAGAGTGATAAGTTTTTCTCGCTGAATTGTTAATAAAAACTATATTATGTCGCTTACACTTTTAAATTAGAGATTATTTCATCTGGGCAATAAGTAATGGCTACTACTTCTAAAAATAAACTTCATTCGCGTTGTAAAATCTTAAAAAAGAATTATCTTAAATCCTTTTCTTTAAACATACTGTTTTCTTCTCACTATGAAACACATACTAAAAAGCAAATTATTCTTCGGAAATTACAATGCAAGTTATTCGCTTTTTTCCCTTAGCTAAAAATAAATGAAGATTTTGTTTTTCAATTTTTAAACAATTATATACGAAAAACAGTATTTAAAAAATAGCAACTGCTTATTGTAACTTCTTCTGGACTGCGTCATTTCTACATAACTTCGTATCACATGACTTTTATATAAAAATGATGACGTAGCTGATTCGGGTTTTAAACTCACAATTTCCAGAACCGAAATCTTTCTCTTAAACTAAGCTTCCGTAATGAATGAATCCGCACTTGCTTTCTACGTTTCGCCCTAGCTAGATTGTTGCTTGATGCTTATTTTCTTGCCTCATAGCTATCTAAAATGTAATGTTACGTTCTGGAACGGGTACGATTAGTGCCCTAATTACTAATTTTTGGGAAAAATAATTGCTTCTTTGCAGACATGAAGAAAATAGTAAATGCTGTGATTTCGTAAACATACATGCGATAACTTAAAATTTTCAACACCTGATGAAATGTTCATTAACAGAAGAAAGATTAATGATCATTAACTATAGATGATTCAAACGGAGCCCTTTGTAACTTATAATTTACGTCCATGATGATAAAGATGGTAAATAAATATATCTAAATGATAAAGATGCTGTAGACACTTTATCAGAAATAATATGTTTCATAACCAAACAGTTTCCTTACTTTTAAACACTAAAGACGTTTACATCGTTTAAAAATTCTGAAACATTAACGGTTTGTTAAACGATTACTTTAAAGAATTGATTAATTCTATTTAGCTCAACTATCTTCAAATTTAGAGATTGTTCAAAAGTATTCTAACATTGCCGTTTACTGCAGCTTGTTCTGAAGTAACCTTTTGCAAGCTTAAACAAATAAGAAAATAAGCTAAGTCCACAGTTAGCCACAATAAGCACAGCTTTTTTCTCAATAGAACGAAAATTAAATATTCAAAGAGATTTAAAAAATATTCATCATTTCAGTAAACCCAAAACCAACAAATGCAAAATTGCAAATGTATTTCAAAAATAGTGCAATGTATTTTTATTTAAGTTTAATTATCTACACTATTTAGGTATTATTTTTATTTGGACTAAATTATCAGAAGTATATTTTTAACTTTTCTGCTTTCAAAACTATAATCCTTTATATATGATACCGCTAAAGTATATAATGCAGTTATTTCATGGAAACTGATCGTGTCCGTTAAAATGTGTAATATGTTAATAATTTGACACCTTAACTAGTTATTCTATGAAATAAGTAGGTATTCTATAAATTAACTAATGATAGCCAATTAAAATGAAAAAGAAGCAATTTATCTAACTTATGCAGCGTATAAATGGTATTTAAGGAAAAGTGCCATAAAATCATTTGTTACAACAAGGATTACTAAAATGACACTTGGAATTACAAAAACCATTATTTCTAAAACAAAAACATTTTTTGTTGACCCACTGGATTTTACACCAACATTCCATATTGTTAAACGAAACGTAAATGTAGCTTATACTAAAAGGCGAGATATATGATATACACTGGTGTGCAAAAATTAAGGACGAGACGGTTTTTTCAATATAACTTTGTACAAAAGCTTTCCAAATCACCACATTTAATACCGTAAGATCCCCAATACGTAAGGACATGAGTAATGTAAGCAACACTTACTAAAAGAGAAATCAGAGGGATAAAAAGAAGCTTTATTGAAAAAGTAGCATGAAGCGCAATGCGACTAAAGGCCGAAACATCCCTGTGATGGGTGTCCAGCAAGAAACATCCGGTCTTTATTAGGGGATATGATCTCCCCTCACTGCTAAGCAGGTTTCACATCATTTGTGCATGCTGGATATGTGGTTGTTAATAAGCTGTTGAGACACTGCTGCTCGTTCCTCTTGTAGCACCAATCGCAGTTTCGGAATCGTTACTGGCGATAAGTTACGTGCTTCCGCTAAATTTTCAGATAAACGTTTGCTTAATCTAGTATAGCTGAGATTTTTTAAAAGAAAAGAAGATCTGAAATGCTTTATAGTGCTTTTTGTGATTAAAGTATTGCAAGTATCACACGCACTTAGAAATATTCTTTTCAGTGATATGAGAATTAAATGGGACGTATCCCTTTTATTGCTATCTCTCGGAACAGTTGTGGTTATTTTGTAGAGTCATTAGGTTATTTAGAAGCAGGAGAGATAAAAAATGAACAATGCCCTGGCCGGGAGTCGAACCACGGACCTCTCGGTTACGCGTCAAGTGTGCTGACTACTACACCACGAAGGCATGCGAAGAAGGCGGGATATAAAAATACCTTATATACTCTCCCTTTTAAAGGGCGACTGGGGATTAGGAGCCCCAATCGCCAATTCGTGGTTGTGCAGAATCATCGTCCACCACCTTTTAGTTCGGGCGCCACTTGCAGAATTTGCATTCTTCACGCGAGCTACTGAATTTAAATATCCTAGCACTGACAATTAGGGGAATGAAGGCTTATAGGAAAGAACTTAAAATTAAATTTAAATGTTTATTTAAAATAAATATAAATCCCTACAACTTAACTTACTGTAATATTATTATAAGGTACTGGAATATGTGATAGAGAATACAGGCAAATTGTCTTTGCCTTGTAATCTATAATAAAAATAGAGACGGTTTACGTTTTAATATAAGGCATCTGGCTTTACGAGACTGTTGTAATATATAAAAAAGTCTGTTAGACAAGACAATGCACAAGCAATACTTGCATTGCAAAACGACTAAAGCTGCTATCATACATCTGGTAGTTTCGGACAAATAGCTGTTTCAAACAATGTTTCTATCAGTTTTATTACTGAACGAATAACGCGATGACTTTTTTCCTTTCTTTTGAAAATTATTTACAATGTTTTTCGAAACCAATCAGTTATCAAGACCAAGGAAGGATTCTAGTACGAGGCACTTAGGCTATAAGCCTTTATCCCCACATCATCTCAGAATTTATTTTATCATCAAAAGAGGGGTTCTGCAAAGAAGTACAATTGTTTAATAAACAAAAGGCAGAACTGCCTTCGCAGTGATAAAAAATGCAAAAACACTGAAGGACTTAATTTAATAAGTTTGAGATCGAAAAATGGCCAGAATCTATAATTTTGAAGGGTTACATTATGAATTTTGATAAGCAGCGATTATCACGATCGAACATAAATTGCTCGTTTTCAACCAATCAGCTATCACCATCGAATAATTCATCCTTATCTAATGGAGAACCAGCTTCCCCTTTGTATAGTAACCCCAAAGTAATGTAGCTTTTACATCGTATTGCAATCCGCCTTTACCCTTAGCTTTAAGTGTTAAGGAAATCACTTCCTTAAAGCTAAGGGTATTCATCTTTTATCAATAGACGGCGCCAGTATAGTTATTTTCATCATTCATCAATAGATGGCGCCAGTAGCTTGATTTCCTTCTTCTTATTCCTCTCGCTTGAAACTGGTATCTCTTCCGTCATTTGCACTTCTGTAACTGAAGCAGAAAGTTCTATAGGTTAGGTTAGGTTAAAGTGTAGGAGGCCACCTATTATTTACCCTGGGTAAGAGGTATAGGCCTCTTACGCTAGCTATCCAGATTAACAAAGCCCTCGTGGGACCCACGGTGCCGTTTTGGTGCAGAGGTGCTTATGTTGTCTAGAGCAAGCGACATCACAAGCTCTTCCACTGCTGGCGGCGTCACTGTCTTTTGCCAATGTCTATTTTGGCTGCTATTGCATGTTTATCATACCTAGTCGTTCATTGTTTGTAGATTCAATCTATGTGTTTAATTTGGTTGTTGTTGAGCACATTGAATTTTTGGAATAATTGAATTACTCATATAAGTTCGTTGACTAGCTGGTGTGTTTAAGTGCTTCTTACCATTTATATGACGATTTGAACTATTTTGAAATGTTTTCATTATTTGCTGTGTCAGCTAAGGATTCGAACATTAATCATTTGAGGTTATTCCTTAATGAGTGAGTTGGAGGATCACTCTTAGTTGCACAGTTCTAGACCCTTTGATGCCAGAGTGTCCATTATTTGGGATATGCGCTTCCTCATATGGTTATTATTGAGTGCGCATCTGAGATACGGATTCACATCTTGGTCTTGCAGATTTGCTGTTATGGTGCATGTGAATAGGTAATGTTCTGGATCTCCCCTCTGCCCACATACACAAAGATCTGAAAGTGAGAGATTCCTCTTCTAGAAGTATGTGGAGAAAGGGCCGTGGCCTGAGATCAGCCTTGATATTTGTCTACTTATGACGTTTGTGATAGAGCATATTTTTGGACACAGGTCGTATGTGCGCCTGGGAAAGTTCTATATTTAAACCTTCGAAACTAGTCTTGCAAATTTATAAATATTGCCTGGATTTTTGTTGCTTTAACTCCACCAGTAATCATAATTTGGCGCGTTATTTTAACTTTCATTTAATTAGCTACCAACCTATAGCTTAAATATGCAAGGGAATTTCTTCGTTTCTCGTCGCTTACCTCCACGGTCAAATAAATTTCACAAGGCCTTGGGATAGCAAAGAATAGTAATATTTCTCCTGACTTTTTTTCCGTCACTATAATTAAATTTAGAATCTGAACTAGCCCTCACAATGAAAATGGCTCAAACTATTTATTTTAGCAGAAAAATTTGAAGCTTCTTTGTTTGAGTTTTCATATTTACCCCACTGTCATATTCTTAACTGCACATATTCTGAAAGAAAGCATCATATTTTCCGGCAGATTTAATTATCGTTTCATATAAACAAAAACCTGTAGTGCATCGACATCGATGCAAGGTCTGATAAGAAAATCTGTTGCCAGATTCAGAGCAATCAATCAAGTGCTCTCCCTCATGCTCACTTTCCTAGCGTTACGAGAAAAAAACAGGATTACGAGGAATTACAAAGTTATTTCGGTTCCCATAAAAATTTGGACTTTGTAGGTATGGGCAGGAATCAAGGTAGACATGGGCTTTCAAAATCTCTGAAAGGGTTTACCTGATTTCGATTGCTCTGTCAACACATATAACGGTAAAGTCCCTGAACACTGGCTGTTCGATCCAGGGCTCGAATCCCGGCGACCGGGCTGGCTGCATGAGTGAATTTATTTTTCTACATGTGCAATGAGTATATGAACCAGTTTCCCTTTGCAAGATTCCCACGAAAGCATCCCTTCCCTTAACCAGATAGCCCTCGAGTGCTTTGTGTAAATCAAATAAACCAAACCTTCAAAAGGAGAGATTATTGATTTCTTTGTAATTCATTAACGAATAACTTGAAGCTGTTCAATAAAGTGTTGACTCCCTTAGATATACTCGCAACAAGAAATAAATGATAAAGGTTTCATAAGATTCCTGAAAAAGTTATCAAGCAGGGTACATCAGCTGTCCATAAGTAAAACAACTTGCCTATCAAATCTTTATAAGACAGCCTATATATTAATATGTCTTCTCGGTACTGAAACACCATTGCTAAGACCTTTAAGCTGAGTGGCCCTAAAGGCGTAACTTAAGTTTCTTGTACTAAATGTAGCAAACATACAGAAAAATCTGCTATCAGTTAATACAGCAATATATGTTTTAAATGTTTAAAAACATAATCCATTAATGCACGATCATATTTTTAATGAATATTTAAAACGAATTAATCCTTGTTTTTTATTTTATTAGTCCAAAAGAACAATTTGCCCAGAAGGACTATTAATTTCGTTCAGGTATTTTGCGTTGACTCACTATAAATGTCGGTTCACTTTTCAAATTGATGCCACCAAGCATTAGAGCCCTGTATTATATTTAAAGAAATTAAGTAATGAAGAATCTGCATAAATTTATCTATTTTCTCGCATTGTAATAAAACAATAGTACCTAGAACTATCAAATTTTGAATAATGTACGTTTCCACCCGAGTATGGGCATCTGGAAGCCCAAGTTTGGAGTTTGGAATTTGTTTTACTATCTATTTCCTATTT
Organism: Stegodyphus mimosarum; assembly: GCA_000611955.2. Taxonomy (NCBI): domain Eukaryota; kingdom Metazoa; phylum Arthropoda; class Arachnida; order Araneae; family Eresidae; genus Stegodyphus; species Stegodyphus mimosarum. Next base: position 68,233 of record KK119447.1, read on the forward strand.
CATAAACCTTTAACGAACTTTTGATTAACTAATTCAACGATTTCAAAACGAGCAGTGGCAAAACTGTACGTAAAAAGACCATTTTTATCTCCAACGCGCGAAACTGTGTATCGGAAATTCTAAAAATATGCTCATTTGAAAATTATTTTTCCATATTGTTTTTGAACTGAATTTTTTGGTTTAAGTGCGAAGAACATGATATTTAATAAATAAAAGTAACACACAAAGCGTTAAAAAAACGCTCCTTTGGGCGTAATGTAAAATCTGAAAGCTTTCCGATTTTTTGGATTTGTTATTTATTTATTTTTATTATTTTATTTATTCTTTATTTCTAAAACAAAAAAAGTTGCTTGCTTAGCTAGTCATGTTTATAAATAAGTTACTACTATTTCAAAAGAATATTCGACGAAGTCCAGATTTTCAGCTAAATGTGTATTACAGAATTCGAATTTCTTTCCATTTTTAATTTTTTTTTAAATTTCCAACTGCGAACACTAGCCATTTTAGGCGTTTGGCCACTACTAAGGTCGAAAGCGGTGGTCACCTTACTATGGAGATACATAATAGGTTGCCTTCTATGAATGTACAGACCATTTATATCCACGCCATCTCCGGGATTCGAATCCGGGCCCTATATACGGCAGTCAGAGACACTAAACATTTTCCCGTCTGAGCAATGGGAACCATTTAAAAGTGCAGTTTGTTTCCTTACACATACGCACGTGTTTTGCTATTCCTACAAATTTTAGGAATATTTGTTTTTACAGTAACAGTAAATTCTTTATATTTGTTAATAAAAATGTTATTACGATAAACAAAGTTCTTATCATAGTACGAATAGGTTTAGTTGATCCAATGTGAAGAGTAGACGACGATTTTCATTCTTTGCCATTCGATAGATGTTGATAAAGCTTCAGAGCAATGAATTAATTAAAGCAATATTATAAAATAAATTTAGTTTAAAAAAAATTCTGATGTGTATATCACATGACTTCCTTGTAAGGAATATTAAAATTAAATTAAATATTTCTTGCATTTCATTTAAACCTATTGTATTGAATTAAGTCTACTTCGTTGATAGCGCATAAACCACAATATAGTAAATGCACTCTTTAAAATTCACTATATTTGTTTACCATAGCGACACTGTGGGGCTAGCTTCAGTTAACAGCGTTACGTCTTATTCATTTTGCATCTCAGAATGCACAGAAATTATGTATATCATCTGGAGAATTACCTAATCGTTGCCATATGTTCTATTCAAATACTATATAAATCTAAAACGATGTATAAAAGAAACTAAACAGACAAAAAAAATAAAAAAGATTTTCACAGACGATTCAGTAATTCTCATTCAATTAACTCAGTTCTCACTTCGCCACAAGGCAAAAATACATAAAAATTCAAAATATCTATATTAAAAATTACGAAATGTTGTATTACTTTTAAATTTAACATTATTAATTTACATATGGGTGCTATGATCGTACAAACATTATACTAAAATTTCTAGAGTAATCATATCAACGCTAAGAACTGCACACTAACTGCAGAAACTATCAACACTAACTGCAGAAAGGTGAAAGGAGTGACATACATTCAAAACATAGCAATATTGGTAAGATAAATGGGTATCAAACAAGTATAGTTATCAAGACTATATCGATAATACAACAAGTGGTAGAATTTCACATTTTTTGCGTTGTGTTACCATATATAACCCGTTCAATATAATTTTAATTTTTTTAAATTGGGTCCAGTGTTCTAAATTACGAGTAAAACAAACAAGGTTAGGTAAATTTAAGCTTAATATTTATTAGGAATTAAACAATAATTTCTACAACATTTTGGTACATTCTATAGGTGGCGTGACAGGTGAGTTTTAGGTGTTTTACAGAGAAATTGGTTTTATAAAGAACATACCTTTTCTATAAAAATTCATCTAAAGAAGGAGGGGCTCTCGCAAAAATTTACTTTATACAAAGCTGCTCCATTTCGGGTTTACAATAAGGAGCTAAAGTCTATGTCTTGAAACCATGGATTGATAGCTATAAGGAGAAAAAAAATACATTTTAGTAGATACTATAGGAAGGAAAAACTGGGCCTTTCGCCCTTTCAATCTTTAGGCTCGGTCCTCCATACGCTGCCAACCTTCAGTTGTTTCCTCTTCGAAAAACTCTGCAGCCATTTTTTTCTGTCAGGTAAAAGCTCGAGGTGTTGCTTCTGTCTGTCTTCCGATTCCTCTCTTCGAACACCGCTACATACTCTTTTTCTTCTTCTCGCCAGCCCCAGGCTTGGCGATGCTTGATGTTCCAAAAGTCGCCAATTGTAAGGAAACTCTATGAGGAGTATCCATGGCAGAAAGTGGAAAAGTCTTCAGAGGAAAACCGCGGTTGTCGAACATCTCGTAACTCGAAAATTTTTCGTTCAGATCATGGGGGTCAATCAACTATTCGCCACCATGAAATAAATACATTCGTGACTGTAGCCTCGCGCAGAGTGTCACTCTTGCATGGGTGGAAGCCTAACGGACTCAGAGTCCCCCTCGTGACAAAATCCCTGCGCAGCACAATTGCATACAAAAAAAACCCGTAGAAAGAGGCTGCAGAATTGAGCTTTTGGCTAAGAAATTCCCAGACAACTCTCTGCCTGAGATAAGCATTCTGAGCATCGGAAGGTATTTTTTTTCTCCATGGAATTTTCGAAAACAAGTCTATAAAAATGTCTCTTTCATCACAAAGTAATAATTTAAGCAAATGAGTTGCAAAAATCTGGCATTTGATTAACTAAATTAAATTAAACACCGCAGAATGTTTCTGCAGTTGAAATATAGTAATTACACAGCTAAATTCATGTTTCTTAAGAATGTTTCTAAGGTTGAAATGTAATAGATACATAGCTGAATTCATGCTTCTGCACCTGAAATATAATAATTACACAGCTAAATTTATGTTTCATAAGAATGTTTTCTACATTTAAAATATAATAATTACACAGCTAAATTTATGTTTCTTCAACACCATAAACGACTTCACCACCAGAGTCAGAAAATATGGATTCAAAACTTTACCAGAAAGAGATGTACAATAAAACTTATTAAACTTATACACCAATTAGTGTAATAACCAGAGAACTTTAATGACCTTAGGGATCAACCTAACCAGAAATTAAACAACCGGTACAAAAACCAAGAGATTTTGAGTTTAAGAACAAAATTTAATGGTTAACCAAACAACATTTAAAAGATAAAAGAAAAATTAACACAAGCAACTTAAATTCAGAGTTAAACAAAACTGTCAATCAAAAAAAAATTAACAACAATTACTTTTTAACAGAGCAAATGAAAATCAAAGTAATAACTTCAATTACTGATAACTGAATTAAGATAAGTATTACAATTAAGATTAGGTGTTACAATTAAGATAAGTCTGCATTACATAACAGAAGTAAATTTTCAAGACTTATTTTGTTGTGTAGCAAATTTTCCTGTAACACTTAATTATTTAAGTTTGACTTAAGATTAATTTTC
>KK119448.1:0-65243 GCA_000611955.2 Stegodyphus mimosarum
TTTGTAACATAGTATTCCCTTTTGCCGATACGATATTCGCCGATACGGCATTATCGGTTTCTCTCTTTAGAGAAATAATGTGTGGATTATTTTGATTTCGAAAACAAATTGAGACATGGTGAGGTTTATTGCAGCTAGGACACAGTTCCTTTTTTAAACATTCTGCAGCTCTGTGCTTTGGCGTCAGGCATAAGAAACAACGACCTTGTTTCTTTAATATATCCTTTTTTTGATTTACATCAAATGTAGAGCACGATTCTGACGTATGACACTTGCTACAAAATAAACACATTACATTTTCGACTGACGCCATGAATTCATGTGTGTGTGGGGAGGAGAAAGCATTCTCCCTCTTATGTAGAGGTCTTGAAGAGTTATGTCTACTAGAAGTAGAATTTTTACTTTTTATTTTTTCTTGCGGGGGAAATGCGTGCATTCGCTGATACGATGATTTATAACTATTAATTGGAAAGGATCTCTCGCGGCTTCGTATTTCTTTATTAATGAATTGCAAAAGAGTTTTTAAATCAAATTCCTTGTCGCCTTGAATGCGATTAAATTCTAAAACGAATTCTGAAGGAATTAATTTCATTAAAATTGGTGTTAATAAGTTTGCGTAAGATTCACCTGTAATTCCTAAAGAATCTAAGCTTCTGATCTGAGTTTCCGCGTTATCATATAAATTTCGTAAACTTATAACATCGTTAGGATTTTTAACCGGAGTTAAATTCAGCAAAACACTCAAATGAGTGTTAATCAAAATATTTTTATTTCCGAATCTTTCTTTCAATAAATCAAGTGCTTTATCATAATTTTCCTCACTTAAAGCAAATCCGCTAATACATGCTGCCGCGGTACCACCGAGATACGATTTCAAATAATTAAATTTATCAACTTTGCTTAATTTAGGATTATTATGAACAGAGCTTTCAAATAAATTGTAAAAATCTAACCAAGCAGAATAATTACCATAATATTTACTAATATGTAATTTAGGCAATTTTATGTTTGTATTTTCAGTTTCATTATTAATCAATTGAATGTTTTGTGAAACTGTATCAACTTGGATAGAATCAGAATTCAACTTCTTTATTTTAGAATGAAGTTTCGATTTCCAAAAAATTATTTTTTCTTTGATTTCTTCTGAAGCTTCTATATCTTCAGATATTGTCTCGACGCTCAAAAGGTTTTCTATTTCATCATTTAAAGAATTTAAGTCAGTTTCTTTTCCGATTAATTGTTCCAAAAATGCTTCGAACTGATCAACTGTTTCGTTTTCGTTGCTGATCGCTATTTCTATTTTGTTAATTAATCTCGTCAACATAGAAGTGCGTTTCTTCTTCAACTTTGACAGATTTTCAGCCATATTTAATTTCTATCCAGGTATAATTCAGTTTCAATAATTCAATAAAATTCTCTTACCTGGTATTCTGTGGCCGATGAACCAAATGCGCATCAGTGGATCAAATTTCAGTGGTTAGATCGTGCGGAGGTTCAGCAATCATATTATCATATAAATTTCATAAATTGACAATCAATAAATATAAATAGATTTAATTAAATAATAATCACTTGACAATCTTCGAATTTCACATCCTTACTGCGTCACATCTTCGTTCGCACTGTACACACCTAATGACGCTCTCAGCGCCCTCTAGCGTTACGCGGGTCTTACCAGCCTCCACTTGGGCTTGAACTCAGATTAAAAGGAAATTAAACTTAACTAAGCTTAACTAAAGCTAACTGAAAGATATAGCCGAAGCTATCAAGATTCTAAGTAGTTGGCCCCTAAATCTCAATTAAGTCGGCGAAGCCAATCAAGGGCCTAAAGTACGGTCGGACGTAACAATAGCTTAGAGAGAGACGTAGCCAAAGGCAAATGCGCGCTAGTCAGAAACTCGGGCTCTCTAACGAAGTCAGTGAAACATCGACTTAAATACTACTCTTATTTGCATTAGCCGCGTTTCTGAAAATACATTCTGGTAAAAAATTGTAAGCTGAAGCTAGAAGGTATAGGAAAGATGCATAAACTTAAAATAACTTATAAAATTAGGATAAACCTTACACAGTTTTGGCATTAATTGGACTGATTAATAAGGATTTCACATAAAACTCAAGAGATTTAAGCTTAGTATAAAATTTGAAATGAAAATTAAATAAAAAATTAAAAAATTCTAGGATTCAGAAAGTCTTATCTGGGATGAAACGGGAACTATCTTTTATTACTCCGAAACACTTAAGCTCATTAAAAAATATAGCAACTTTCATAATTTTCACTTGTTCTACATCTCTTTTTTTAAACCTTTATTTTAAAAAAATTCACATTAAGAATTTTAATTTTATGACTCTCCAGTTAAATGCATTTCGATTAAATAAACAATCTTAAGTTTCAGTTTATTTAGCACGCTGAATTTCGTTCTCTATTCTTTATTTATCTTTCTCTTCTTTACCTTTCTGAACATATCTTTTAGGTAAATGTAACTTCTTGAAAATTTAAAAATTTAGACAAGCATTTTCTCTTCACATCACAGACTTTTAAACTAGCCACTAACTTAATGATTACCATTAGTTACGAAATCTCACTGCAAAGGGTTTCCCGTACATTTCTTTTTAGTATTTTATACTGAATATGGCCTTGAAGTAATGATAAATTTCAACCAATTAACGGTATAAAAAGCAAGGAATAATTTGAATTTTCTGATGCGTTTAACTTTAAGGTGTCTCAGAACTCTTTCTTTTCCTTTTGCTGGATTAAAAAGATTAAAGTGTAGGAACTTAAGCTTGACTACTCACAAGCTAAAAGAATATTTATAGAAGGAGAATCATATTTTGTTGTAAGGTCTCGTTTGTTATTTTTTGTTGCATGGTAGTTAAATGATGAATAATTGCTTATGTTATTCATGGTTTCTTGTTTTAAAGAGAAAAGAAATGATTTTTTATTAAAAACAAACCTGAAATAGAGGAGAGCTTTTAATACTTTGATTCTTAAATATCTCATATTAATTCATACGCAAAAATTAAATTGAATAATAAAGTACAATTTTTCATGGTTCTTTTGACCTAATCATTCATTCCTTTCTAACCCAAAGTAATGCTGAACGACATTCGCAGTCTTTTACATACGAAAGAAAATTTTCCAAATTTTTTCTATTACAATTTCCAGTTTTTTTACAAAAGAAAAAAATATCTCTGGAAAGTAAAGGAAGAAATTCGTCTAAAATTAGCACCTGAATTTGTATTAAATATCACTCTCGCGCTGGACATAACAATGCGTTTTTATTCCCTCTTTTTTTTTTGCGTCGATTCACTGTAAATGTCCGTACCACTTTTCAAACTGTTGCCACTAAACATTATCGCTCTGTGTTATATTTAAAGAAATTAAATAATGAAGAATCTGCATAAATGTATATATGTTTCTTGCACTGTGATAAAACGACGGTACCTAGAGCCATCAAATTTTGAATAGCATAATCCTCCTCCGAATATGGGCATATGGAAGCCCAAATTTGGAATTTGTTTTATTATCTATTTCATATTTTCTAAAGTATTTAAGAGTTTTTTAATTAAAAAACTCAACGAATTTAATGCAAGTAATGGCAACACTGCACGGAAAAATAAAAAACCATTTTTATCTCCAGCTCGCGAGACTGTGTATCGGAAATTCTAAAGATATGCTCTTTTAAATATTTTGCGATATTGCTCATGAATTCAGTTTTATGGTTTAAGTGCGAAGAACATGATATTTAATAAATAAAGGTAACTCGCAAAACGTTAAATAAAACCCTTTAGGCGTAATATAAAATCTGAAAACTTTCAGATTTTATATTACGCCTAAAGGGTTTTATTTATTTTTTATTTTTTTTATTGATCATAACAAAGCATTCAATGGTTGTCACACTTAAGGAAAGATCAAGAAGTATTTTTTTTTTAATTTTAACTGTTTAATGTCCCTATTATACATTTGGAAACAATGAAATATTCATAAGCAGCCCAGGATTCAAACCTGCATCGAGCTAGTAACATTCAGTGGTCTTGCCCACTCGATTACTGCGCAAAAGTGAAATAAAAAAATCGAAAAAAATTTTTAACTTCCGGTAAATCTAGATTTTTATAGTAGAATGTTAGAAATGTGATTTTAACTTAATGCGTGTAAATTTCTTCATATAAAGAAGGAAAGATATAAATCATATCTAAGATCCTTTAATGGAAACGAATATAAAGTATACAAAGAGAGAAAGAAATAAAAAGTTTCTTTGTATTTTCCTCTCTTTTTGCATATGTAATTTGAATTATTTAATATTTAATATAGTTTCATAGCTTTAATATTCTGCTTAGTATTCATCCTAAAACTTTTGAATATATTGTTAGGTATTAATACTGTACAGTAGGTATGACCAAAGCATGGTCTCTTAAGTGCGACTCACATTCTAACAAACGATAGACTCATTTTTTAAATATAAATATAATTTGAAACAAATATCGCTCTTTTTAGTAATAAATAATCTTTTAAAATTACGAAATGGTAAAATAAACAATTTCAAACCAGCCGTCATGTGACAATGAACAAAATAAGGAATAAAAGGCAAATAATTAAGTTTCTATTATTTTCTAACGTTGCGATATTGGTTTAAGAAGAGAATAGCTGCGTTGAGAATAGCAAATGCGCTGTCGCAACTGTGAAAAGACAAATACATTGACAATACGCATTCAGTTAATGACGCCGTACAAATCTTAATAAAACCACAAAGGCGTGCTTAAAGGTACTTTGATATTTAATACTTTTGATATGCTTGTTTCAGCAGACCACTATTACAGACACCTCAAATAACCCCGGTTTGGGGAGACATAACATACAGTGCTTCGCAGGAATACCTTGACAAGGAACTGCAGGAAGATTGTATAAATGTGGCCCAGGCCAGTGAAAATGAAAGTTCCATACTTTGATACTTTGAAGTTGGGTGGAAGAAATTAAAACTATTTATGGGGGATTCCTATATGTGTGGGTTGCATAGGGCCGTAAATTCATGTCAATTTCTAGGAGCTCGTACTTAAAATTGTCTGAATAATTTATCTCCGCATTGGTGATGGCTTTGTTGAAAAGGTTATTGTTTAATTTATTGATGAATAACGCCAGACTTTGGAGTTTAAGGTCTCTGTGTAGCTGTTCATTGCGAACGAACCAGGGGCTCCTGTGATTTTTCGTAAGCAGTTGTTTTGAAAAACCTGCAATTTATTTAATACGGAGGTGGGAACAGAGCGCCATGCAGGGGAGGCATATATAAGGATGGGCCTTAATATTGATGTGTAAATGTGCTTCTTGCGAGCAAGATCCAGTGGTGAGGAGGCGTCAAGAAAGTTTCTGAGCTTCCTAGAGACCCTAATGGCTTTCCCAATGGCCATGGAAATATGAGGACCCCAAGTAAGAAAGTCGTTAAAACGAACTCCCAAGTATGTAGCCTCTCTGACTTTAAAGAGGGTCAGATCTCCATCAATGTTTTTTCTTCTGTGCCGTCCTATGAGTAATAATTTGGATTTTGTGGCATTAATGGACATTCTCCATTTGCAACACCATTCCTATATCTCGTGTGCGTGGTTTTGTATTCTGGTTATGGCATGTCGTGGATTAAGTGAGCTAGAAAGAATGGCGGTATCATCCGCGGAGCAAACGGTGATGCAGTTTGTATTTTCAATCATAGGAAAGTCCAATATATATATAAAATAGAGAATAGGCCCAAGGGTGCTCCACTGGGGGACGCCGGTTCTAATTAATGTGTTTTCAGAATAAAAATCGCCCTGCCTGACACAGAAGGTTCGATCGCTTAGAAAGAAGTGAAGAATCAGAGTCGTTTCCCTAGGGAGATTGAAGGAAGCAAGCTTGTAGATAAGTCCGTTATGCCAGACGCGGTAAAAGTCTTTTGCCACGTTCAACATACGCAAAGTAGTTGTCTGGTACTTATGAATAGCTGCTCTTAAAAATTCAACGATTCTGACAAGCTGCATGGTCGTAGACAACCCTTTACGGAATCGAAACTACTGGTTTGGAAGCGCGTTTAGGGCTGGTTGTAATCATCTGCAGATAATCCTCTCTAGGATCTTTCCCAGTGCAGGAAGCAGGCTGATTGGGCGAAACTCATTCACTCTTGTATTATCTTTTCCGGGTTTGGGAATTAAGATGACAACCGTTTGTTTCCACTCAGCTGGGAAATAGCACAGGTACAGGCAGGCGTTGTAAATGCTACAGAGTTTGTTAATGAAATTACTAGGCAGATGTTTAATCATTAAATTAGAGATTTTGTCCTTCCCAGGTGCTTTTCTGTGATGGAGTTTAGTTGTTTAGCTCTAATAGAGGTAACTTCTGTGGGAGAGGTAAAAACAGGGAGATTTCTTACACTGGGCTGGGTAATCCAGTTATCGACGAACATGTTAAAGTGATTAATAAAATTTCGGTCTAAAGGGGTCTCATTTGGAGTGAACTCCTTGGCGAAGTGGGTGGCAAAGGCTTTTGCTTTGTCTTCGTTGCTGTATTTGAATGCAGTGTCGTCCTGTAGAGGTTTGTTGCTTGTTTTTGTCGCCTTCATTAAACGGAGAGACTTCCACAATTCTCCGTCTTCCGCATTTAATTTTTCAATTTTGTTATTCCAAAGTTTAGTCCGGTGGGAGTCAATTAAGCTTTTAATATTGCTATTAAGTTTATTGATTTGCAATTTAATTGCCGGGTCACGTGAGTGAGTGAAGATCTTGCGGATCCTATTTCGTGATTGGCTAATTAATTTAATTTCTTGCGGAAGTTTGAAGGGATGTTTTTTAGTAATAATTTCTGTAGTAGAATTTCATAATGCCTTATGAATGCAGGTAGTGATACTTGTGATGGCTTGGTCGATATCATGTGTATTTTAAGTAGTTCTGTATTGGAGAGGTGATTGTTAATTTCAGATTTGAATTTGTCCCAATCAGTAATTTTGTAAGCGGTTTTGGCTTCAGGCCTGCTAGTACCTAGGTGTTCCAGAACTGGCATGTGATCTGAAGAAAGCTCATTGATTACTTCCGTAGCGATCTGTAAGTTATCAGACGTGAAGAAAAGATCTAGAATGTCTGAATATTGTCTTGGGTGCTACTGTCTTGGGTGCCGGGAAGTAAAATCTTCTTGGGGGGGTAAATGTAGTATGGGTAATTGAACAGAAAGTTTTGAAGGATTTCACCGTTTTTATTTGTTTTGCAGCACCACCAGCTAACGTGCTTAGTATTAAGATCACCTCTGATTATGGCGAGAAAGGGGTTATTTAGTAAATTCTGTAAATGTTGATCTTGCAGTCGGAGATCTGGAGTGTTGTAAAGGGCGCATACAATAAAATTACCCCAATTAGGGATACGTACGACTACACGTACTTCTTCAAAGCCATGAGAAGAAGAAGAAGAAGCGTAGAAGCAGGAGTCCAGACTCCGTTTGACATAGATCAAGCTGATCCTATCGCAGCGATAACTTCGATAGTTAGCAATACTCAAGGAGAGCGCTGGTGTAGCGTGTGTCTCAGAGATTAGTGCAATGTCAATGTTGTAATGTGTGAGAAAATCCTGCAGTTCGCTAATTTTTGTGGTAATGTTCTGCGCATTCCATGTCATGATCATCACTGGGTCATTTTTACTAAGGACCTACGATCCATAATTTAACTCACTTTCAGGCCTCACTGTGTTTCGCTTTTCAGCCATGGTAGTTGTGTTGTGTAGAAGCTCTATAAGATCAGGGAGGTTCTTCATGACCTGCTGAGCGTTCGCTACAGCTTTCTGAATTTTCCCAGAATTACATCATATTGAACAGCCTGGGGGTAGGATTTACTGATAAAGACCCTTTCTTCAGACTTGGGGGCATTGGGTTTCTGCTTTGGGAAAGCCTCACAACCCCTCCAGTTGCTGGTATGCTTCCAGAGGCAGTTACATTTCGGCTCAGAATCTTTGGATTCCGGGCAATCCCGGCTTTCATGAGGGCCTGCTCATTTACAACAGCGAGGCGGGTGGTGACACGCCGCCTGCGCGTGATGGTACCTTTGGCATCGAAAGCATTGCGTCGGCCCACGCCGACCACGATGTCTTTCGACTTTAAAGTGCGAGTACATTAGGTATTTCAGATGGTATTTCTCATTGTTCCTAGGGTTCTTAGGAAGAGTGACTAGAAACAGGGGCATTTTAGCCCTCTCTTCTCCTCTGGCTTTCATCAGTTGCTCCATTTTTAGTGCAGTGAAATCTTTTTCACGGAGTTCACCTGAATGTTCGTGGGTTCCGCGTCAATGGGAAGATTTCTTATCACAACTTGGAGGTTCTTCTCCTCAGGGAGAAGGAACGAGCGATAAGAAAGTTTGTGTCTGTCGAAAAGGACAGGTAGTAGTACATGTAGGTAATGTTTAGATGTAAAGACATGTAGGTAATGTTTCGAAAGGTGCCTGAATTTTTTGTATGAATCTCATAGTTGCCTTCACCTTTCTTTTCAGCCGTGAAATCGGTCAGTTGTTCGTTTTCAAGCAGTTCAGTGACAGATTTCCAGTTGTACTTGCAATCTCGAATGCAAATTGGCGGTATTTTCACCGTCTTGTGCGGAGAAGTGAACTGACCGTCAGTCCGGGTTGCTTCAGTCTGAATTTCATGAGCATGGCTATCCATAGACCCAGCCGGACACCTGATCTCATCAGGAATGTTGAGTGGCCAGCTACGTTTTCTGCCAAAGACATACTCGCCTGAGTTGACGTCTCAGCGGTCTCAATAGATGGCGCCACATTATCGTGACTACTGGTAGCAACTTCGTGGGTTATCTGACTCGGATTTCTGTGAAGAGCAAACAAACGTTTTTGCCCACCTCGCTTTTGTTTTGGGTTGTAATTTGACATTACCTACATGTTTTTTACTGTGTATGCGGTTATTCATGTTCGATTATATCTCATCATCCGAGATATCAGCAAGTCCTTGGAAACGGTTTTTAACCGTGGTCGTAGCAATGTCAGAGCTAGCAGGCCACTTGACGCTAGCAGTTGGGGTAATTCCATTCCATTTCGTTACTCACGTCAGGAATTCCCTCAGGTTCATTTCTAATTGAGGCAGATTGTTTCTCCGATTCTGCGTGAAGCAGAGACGTAGTTATAAAGCCTGATATTTTCCTCAGGAAGTTGTAGTCCATCAGATCATCTCCAGCAATTTCAGAATGCTGGGCAGAAGTCTCCAGGTCTCTGAATCGCTCAAGAATTTACTTCACTATAGACATAATTGACAAAAGCAGAAAGGAGGGAGAAAATACCTAAATACATTCCCTATTAGGGAGACTGAAAATTAGAAGGACCATTCGCCAAATCTTGGTGGTGAACAATCCTAACCCATCACCTTTTTTAGTTCGAACGCCACTGTGCCGTCATTAGGTCATTTTGAAGCAGGAGACTTGAAAAATGAAAAATGCCGTCGTCGGGACTCGAGCCTGGACCACTCGAATACACTCCGAATGTGCTACCGTTGCACCAGGCAAGCATGCTGGAAGGAGGGAGAAAATGCCTTATACAATAATCAGTTCTCATCAAACGAATTACATAACTGAAAAATTGCACTGTACCTTTAAAATCGTATCTTTTCATAACTGCTGCGAGAAAATTTCGAATTATTATATTTACGCTTAAGTGTGTCTTATAGGCTATTTATTATATATTTGTTATAAATTGTCTTATAGGCTGACAGTTAAAAAATATTTGTATTTTGAACTGCAATTTCTACGTAACTCTATTCATTCCACCTTCTGTTATTTTATATTAAAATATCAGTAGTACATCTTTTAAATTATTTAATTATTCTTAATTTAAATGAAAAACTTTGTAGATTAGTTTGGAAACCTCTTTCCCACCCCCCGACTGTTCAGTTTCTTCCCATCAATTAATAATTATAACCAGAAAAAATTCTGGTTTTCTATTTAATGAGGGAAGAATAAAGTGTGCTTATTGAATTACAAAAAAAATTTTAATTTTTAAAGCATAGGAATATACTTTCCTGAATAGAAAGCAAGATCAGCAAGATTTTCAGTAATAATTAATGATAATTAAAAACTGTCTACTTAAAGTATGCAAAAGCCTTATTAATTTATTTCTAACGTTTTTTACCATTCAAAAATGACAGTACTGCTTTTAAAATGATATAAAAACACAGCCGTGGCTGATAGAAAATCTAATTGTGGCCCTTGAATGTTCCTGAATTTTATCATGCGTTTCCAGCTGGTATAAAATTTGGCCACCATTGCTATATAAGCTTTTACAAGGCAAGTCATTCACTTGATTATTCTTTGCATGCAAAGTCTCCTTTTCCCATAGCTGCAGTTGACTCGGATATTCTTTTTGCCCTCTTGACCAAAACTGATTACGAAGTTGCTGAATCAGATGCCATCTTAACTTTAAGCAAAGTGATTTTGGAAAAGCTTTCTCGGGAAACGACTTTATAAGAGCACCTATTTAAACATGTCCTGGAGTAAGGGGTCCAAATCCTGATGATCCTTGTAAGGTTTATCCTACGTTTATTAACAGTTATTTTAAGTTTTGTATCTTTCCTATCTTATTCTAATTTCAGCTTACAATTTCCTGCCAGAATGTAAATTCAGAAACGCAGTAAATGCAAATGTGAAAGAGTACTATTTAAGTCGATATTTCACCGACTTCTAGAGAGAGAGAGCCTGATCGGTGACTAGCGCGCGTTGGCCCTTGGCTACGTTCTCTCTTAGTTACTACGCTGGGCCATACCTTAGGTCCTTGCTTGCCTTCGCCGATTAAATTAATATTTAGAGGACAACTGTTTAGATTTCTGATAGCTTCGGTTTCAGGTAGTTTCAGGTAGCTTAGTTAAGCTAGTTTAGTTTAATTTAAATTCATTATTATTTCAGTTCAAGCCGGAGTGGGGGCTTTGTGTAAAGTTCGAAGTAGGAACTGATTGCAAATATTCTGAAAAATAAAGGGTATTCAACCCTTCTTAAGTCTTACGTGTTTTGTTCATACACTTAAGCGATTATTCGCTTGTTAGTGTTCGTGGGGTTCTAAGCCAGAACTTTAGAATTAAATAAGTAAAACTCCACATCCTGAAGAAAGAGGAATCAGTGGCCTGGAATTAAGACATGCTTCAATCTTTATTAATAGAATGGTAAATTCCTCTGAAGTTAAGGTATTTGATTTGCTTGAATAAATGTTGCATCCCAGACTTGATTTCACCCTTATACGACCCGTCGAAATGTGCAGCTAAAAGTGGGATAAAATGTCATGCCATAAATACTGGAGCTCCAAAGTTTGAATTTTATAAGAATTTAGAAGCTGCAATTGTTCCTTTATACAGGTTGTTGGTTCTCTAAAATTCCTTGCGTTATCTGAATACAAATGCTGCATTATCTAATTATAAATTTACTGACATTCCACGTCTAGAGATAAATAGCCTTAAAGCCTAGCGGCTTTAAGGCTATTTATCTCTAGACGTGGAATCTATAATGGTATCTGTTGATAAATCTGAAATAAATTCGTAGAATGGTAATCGTAGAATGGTAGAAATCGTAGAATGGTATCTGTTGATAAATCTGAAACAAATTCGAGGTGAATTGCTTTAATGGCAAAGCAAATAAAAAAGGCAATGTACGATTAATTCTTACTTTGCTACAAGTCAGGTTAAGTTTTCTTATGAATGGTCCACAAGTTCAACATTAAGAAATGTTCTACCAACACTAATTTACTAGAAGACAAGTCTCCGCTGATGTTATTTCATGGCTGCAACTTCAGTGAAAAGCAAATCAGACCTTTAGATAGAATTCGTCGAATTACATCTCTTCCAGTTTATCAAATGTTTTTGACAAATGCAGCACAAAATATTAGGTAAATGAATTTTGTGGTAATTTTATAAAAATAAGGTGGTGAAATGATAATTTCTTTGTTATAATAACTTGGATTTATTTTATTTTGAACTAAGTTTGAGTCTGTAAAATGTCCTCCTACTCTAATAATTCCTCTCTCTTAAAGAAAGTATTCATTGGAATGAGTTTGTTATTTTGGGGGAAGAGAAGTTCCTTTTTTAAATAGTCATACCCAAACTTGAATTCTGACTTTTGAAGGAGCTTAACTAGAGGTTTAGTTGCTTTTTTAGCTCTCCAGGTGGTAATACACCTTAAATTCTTTAAACTTGCACGCAGAAATCAAATAATTTATTGCATTGGAACAATCCATTGAAAACTGGCTATTTTTGGAATTAGATTCATTTTATATGCAGTTGTAATTTATTAGTAAGATCCATTTCTATTATTAGCTGGCAACGTGGCAATTTCACTGTTATCGGTATTCCTGGAATAAAGTTAAATTTATAGCAAGCGTTACACGCCACTTCCTTATCTTCGACTTGAAACTAAACCTATTAATTTCAAATAGTTATGAAATTTTTTAATATAATTTACCACATAATTAATTCGTCAAAGAGTAGAATAAGATAAAATATAATGAACTTTCCACACACTGTAAAGTATCACAGTTATTTACATCTCTAACGTGCTTTAAAGGCTTTAAAACTGCTTTAAATTGCTTTAAAATTAAAGGAAAGAAAGGCATATTGTTCCAAAATGGACTCTTCTTTCATTGAATCAAATCGCAAATCAAAATAAATTCTGATACGAACTTTAAAATAATAAATTTCCACAGAAAACTCTAATGCATATTCAAAGATGACACGTTCACTCTCTCTCTCTCTCTCTCTTTCGAATTCTTAACATAATCAACAGATCACGGATCATTTCTTTACTGCTGGTATACAACTGCACGAAGTTTTAATCAGTATCTTTCATTTATGCTCTAGGGCCAATTACAGAGATCTAAAGTAAGTCTCACTTGCACCGTCATTCGGAGGCGAAGAGTTCGGCTGACAAAGTCATGAGATGAAATGAACATACAATTATAAATTATTACATCGGTAAACAATGAGAAAGTTTTTAAAAAATGAGCTATTAACAGTACTAGAATGGGCTAGATTCACTAACTTTACATTTCAGTTTTTGATGTGAATACAATCAAGTGATTGTCGACGAAGGTGAAATTGCAATGATGAAAATACAATTACAGTGCAGACTTCATATTATTCTTGCATTTCAAAATAAGATTTAATATAAACATGGCATAGAATTTTTTAATTTAAGTTCCTTAGGCAATTTGTTGTGAGAGGTCAAATTTGAAAAGTATTAAATCACAGTCAGCTAGCACTTTTGTTTTTTCTCACTCCTTTTCTGTCTCATGGCATTTAATTGTCTGTCTAAACCGTCTGCATTATTGTCCGTGCTCTGGGGTCTTCTGCAGTTCTTTCATATGTGGTCTTCAACACCGAGGTTCTAGCACTTTAGAATTGGTTTTCTTTTCAGTAATATTCTGTTTCAAGGCATAGAGTTGTCTTGTTAAATCGTCTATCTTGTTTTTTGTGTATTTTGCAGTTCTTTCGTATGTGTCCTTCAGTACCGCATTTCCAACACTTCAGAGCCAGTTTATCTTCACTCCTAGCATTAACTTGCTTGGATAAATCATCTAAGCGAGCCATCAGTTGATCCACTGGCTCGTGGACTTACACAGTTCCGAGTGGGTGGCGATCACTAAGAGTTGCTTGCTGGGCTGCCTCGAATTTCATTGCATACACTAAAGCGCTTTTCAGGTTCTTGACATCCGCCATTCGCAGAGTTTTCCGTATTTCAGAATCCCGGATGCCGTCGAAGTATTGCAGGGACAGAATTTTCCTTGTTTCTGTCGAGCACTCAGTAAAGTGAGATGAAACAGCCTATCAATGTTCTTAACGAGCTCTTGGAGTGTTTCGGTGGACTTCTGTTGACAAGATTTTAATTAAAGCCTGCTGTAGTCTTTTAAGAACTTCTCACCAAAGCGCAACTCCAATTTAGCCTTTTGTTTTCGGGCAGAGACTGAAGGATATCCTCTGCGTCTGCTCAAAAAAGCGGCGAGATAACAGGCTTTAGCTTGGGGATCCCATCCATTTGCTTCCACCACTACAGAAAACTGTGTCTTATACACTTGCCAAGAAGTCTTTCCATCATACGTGGATAGCTTCAGAGAGGGACAAGCAGGCATGGGTAAAAATTTTAAACCTTCAGAAGTGCTCCCTGCCGTCGCTACGAATTTCTTTAAAGTGTCAACTTTCTTCGCAACTGCAGAAATCCTATCATCAATTTGTTGTTCGACGGCAGAAGCGCTTCCTTCGATTCGTTGTTCCACAACCGAAACTCTCTCTTCTATTCGTTCTGCAATTGATTTGTTGTTTCACGGCCGAAGCTCTCTCTTTTATTTGTTCTTTTACAGAAGAAACTTTTCTTCAATTTGTCCAACTTTATTTTCAACCGCGTCAATTCTGCCTTCCATAGCCTCGAATTTGTTTTCTATTATGCAGTTAATTTCTCTTTTCATTTCTTCTTTACCTGCTTCAATCTTTTCTTTAACTGATTCTTGACCAGCTTCCATCTTTTCTTGGAATGCAGCAAGGGCAGCCACGAGCTGTCTCAATTGTTCTTCCATCGCTCTAGTGAATGGCATTCAAATTCCACCGCTGCCACTAAAAATTGTTGTTTGTGTGTGGGTTCGTAATGGATTGAATGCACAGGTCAATAAAAAGTTAATAAAATTTATTCTTTCCACAAGAAATAAAACAAAATGCTGAAATATTTTATCAGAGATATTCGTATAATATCAGAATATCTCACAGCAGTTATGTTTTTAAACTACTAGAATATAAACAGAACTCAAATTCAAAATACAGAGAAACTAATTCCATCTCATAGCGAATTCGCTACAATAAGAAAAAGGTGCTAAGTAAACAAAGGTTCGCTTAAAACAGCTACAACTGAACTGAGATGTTTTCCTACAGCTTTTATAAACATTTTAATAATTCCCGAGATCATTCTGGTATTTTCTAGATTTTTCTGGATATCAAAAACATTTACGAGAGATCTATTTATTAAATATTAATGCACGCGCTCTTGCATTTTTACTTCTCCTACGTAGTTTCTCTTAAATTTCGTCACGCGCTGCATTGCTCGGGAAAATAAAACAATTTTAATTACAGTTCTAAATAAATAGCTAAATAAGTACAAACTCCGTAACACAAAGATATATATCGCTGTTGCCACAACAACATTTAACATAAAAAATAGCTATTGCGCATTGGAGATAGAGGTGTTAGCATAACTAATATTTACCAATTATGATGGGAGCAAGACGGCGAAGTCCCCCTAATACGTGACTGTTTTGAAGCTTTTTCATTACCCTTGTAATATCAAGGACTTCAAGGGATAAGATTTTTAAATTTTAATTCAAAGTAGTAGCATTACTTTGTTCATCTTGGTTGTTCAATAGTTAAATAGGAAAAATACGAGACTCTTAGATTCCATGTTTAGAAGTGTTTTTTTTTATCAAATATGGGAGCTTAGATAGGTAACCGGCTTGCGGTAACCAAGTTTAAGCAATAGTATTCTTTTTAATGAATATGGATAATATTAAAATTGCGCATATATGTTACGCATTTTTTAGTATCTGTACGGTTAATTTTTTCATGACACAAAATTTTAAAAAGCTATAATTAAATGTTGAATTCTTTTGTTTTTTTATCTAATTTTTATTTCCTGTTTAATTATCAAAATCAAAATGGGAGGTAAATTTTTAACAATTAAAAACGTATGCTAGCGACGTTCTGACATTCATGATTCTCTGCAAATTTATGCTTGGAATGGCAACACAACAAAAAAACGTCAATCGATCGGCTTTAAAGAGCAATGGATCCTGCTGATCTTGTTGAAGTTGATTTGCAATTCGATAAAAATAAAAGATGTTTAGATCGGTGGATGGAAAAATTACCTGAAGAAGCACATTCATTACCATTACATTGTTTGGCTATACCTGGTAAGCATATATCTGCTACTCAGACTTTATATGAAAGATATTAATAGCAAATACTATTCTTATGAGAAAAGGGTACAATAATTAAGGTACCTTTCATTTCTGCGCAGGCTTGCATCGCGTAAGCAAACAAACGGATATCGCTTCAGTTTGTGTACAATTTCCTTGCATGTTTCTGTGAGGTTATTCTTAATTTTATGTAATGAAAGTAACTAAAGTGCTGATCAATAACTGGAATAGTATTTATTATTTTCGTGGAATTTTGAACTCATATCTTAAATAAATTAATGTTATCTTCAAATTCTTGTCCTAGATTTGGGATTCCTTTTCTTTTGAACTTAATATTTACAAAATGCGTATAAGTAGTTCTGTCAGATGCATTTCAAGTCTTACGAAAGATTAAGTATACTGCTTTCTCTATCAGCATTTGGTTTATGCAAGTGGCCCCTATATTTATAAAATGTATAAATAGATATATTTGAAAAGTATAAATAGATGTATTTGAAAAAGTCCAAAGTAAATTTCGGTAGTATTTCAAAGACACTTATGTGAAATTTGAAAGGAAAGAAAAGGAGAAAACAGCATTGTCAGTAAAGAATCTCATGAGTGTCAGTTGGGCGAAACCCTCAGGGCTACGTTTTTAAAGTTTTATTTTTTCTAACAATAATAATAATAAAAAAGTATATGTAAACTGCAGAAATAGCAATTTTTGAGATATTAAATTCATAACATAAAAACTAAAGATTACTGTGATATTTGCGAGCCTTTTATTTTCATTTGAATTGCAGTTTTCTTTCTGTAGACCAGTAATTGTAAACGTTACCAACTCGGATAATCCATAAAATGCTTGGAAACTCTGCCACATAAATGTTTAAAAAAAGCATTGAAAACAGATCGTGTTGTAATACTTTGTGGTAAAAAATGATTATTTCATTCTCGACCCCCCCCCTGCAGTTTCACAATTTTATTCAGGAAAACAGATCTAGTTTATATTATTTTAGGTAGCAAAGGCCATCGTGATGCTTAGTGGCTAAAATTAGTACTTGAAAGGTTTACCTGTAACATGTAGCTTTCAAATATCCCCAGAAGCTTTTGTAGAAACTCTTTAACAAGGAATTATCAAAAATATTTTCTAGTTACTGGGTTTAAAAGTTTAGCTTTCAGTTTTCTTCAGACATTAAAAAACTTTTCAGAATTTTGAGGACGTGCAGAAGTTAACCATCAAGATAGATTAATGTTAACTGCTGTACTGCAAAAATTCCATTTATGTCAGTACTACAGCCATTTTATTTCCTGTGTGTATTATCTCACAGCCACAAAAGAATGATAATAAAAACAAATCTGTTGTTTCTTTTTGAGCTTATAGTTTCCTTTTTTAAGGTGCTGTGTGGCATAAACGTAACCAGTAGTGGAATCAAATTCTTTTTTCTTTTTTTCAACTTTAGTGAACAAGCTATTAAAATTGAAATTATCTAGTAATTATGGAAGTACATGCATATGTATAAACCTATTTGTATAGTTTAAATAATGGTGTTATTGTTCTTTTTTAGTTGCTATTCATTCTTTTAACAAAACAAAGATTGTTTTTCTTTGTATCGTGCTTTTGTCATAATAAAAGAACACTAACTCAGAAATTTTAGAAACTTGATATTATTCTCTTGGAAGTATTACATATTTATAAATAAGAGGTGTTTTTTTTTTTTTTTTTTTTTTTTTTTTTTTTTTTTTTTAACATGCAAACAATTTTGAAAATGCTTGTTGCAATTGCAAGCACTGAATGTTTTATTTTTGGTATTGAAACAAATAATGCATTATTTAAGAAATAAACTGCAGTGAAATAAAGGAAATGACCTGTTGTTATCATAGATTGAATCAGATGCAGTGGAGTTGTTTATTATAATAAAATTATGGATATATTAATAAAGCCAGTCAAAGGCAAATGAAATTTTAGTTATTTGCTTATTTAAGTTTAATTTGAATGGCTTCATATTGATATCCATTTTAAATGCAAATGCATATATACCAACATTATTTTTTTCGGTGAAAATGCGCTTTAGCCCACTGCTTGGCGATGTTTTGAAAATCGCCAATTCGGCGCGTTTCTGCGAAACGTCTTTGCAATTGCAACCTTCCCGACACGCTCCGCGAAAACCTATTGTAAACAAAACATAGAATTCTAAACCATAAATTAGTATGCAAACTGTGGCCACAAAAATATAATAAAATAATATGCAAAACGAACATTACGATCATTAAAATATATGTCAGTTACCTTTAAATTAATTATTTACATTTTATGTTGTAATACTTACACATTTTATGCCGTTACATAACCTTCCCGACACGCTCCGCGAAAACGTAACCAAAATGGCATCCAAGAAAGAAGGAATTTTTTTTAAAAGGGCATTAAAATTACAAACGATACCATGTACACACCGTTCCGTTTTAACTTAAAAAAAACATCTGAGAATTGCACAATGTAGGCAACGTACACAAATGAACAAAATAAGCTAAAATAACGAAAATAAATTACAAGAAAATGCCATGTGCACAGCGTTCCTTTTAAACTTAAAAAAAACTTCAGCGAATTGCACAATGTACGCAACGTGCAAAAATGAACAAAATAAGCTAAAATAACGAAAATAAATTACAAGAAAATGCCATGTGCACAGCGTTCCGTTTTAACTTAAAAAAAACATCAGCGAATTGCACAATGTAGGCAATGTGCACAAATCAACAAAATAAAATAAATTGCAAACGATACCAGCGTTCTGTTCTTCAGCTGAGCCAAATTATTTCAATAAAAGGCAACAAAATATAAAAATTAAGCAACTTGCACTTCCAATAAAGTAATAAATGTACATGTACATTCACTCACCTCTCTCAGCATCACAGCTAAATCCATACCGACTCGGTATTTAGCGAAATATAAGGTACGAAAATAGCAAACACTCAACACAAAAACACCGCATTCAAAGAATACAATGACAACTGAAATAACTACTTAAACTAACACGTAAGAATTTCCAATAAACCGCTACGTCATCTCACATTCCCAATAAAACCGTTCTTTATAAAATAGGAAATACGCATGCGCAAAAACTAATGTTTCCGTAGCTTCAAAATACCCAGTCAGCCATGTTCGCGGATATACGGAGTTACCCATGTTGGCGCGTTTATTGCTCATTCAAAAACAATCGCCACCAAGCAGTGGGCTAAAGCGCATTTGGGCCTTTTTTTCTTATTAAAATTATTTATTATGGAAACAGTGTCTTTTATTTTTGTAAATTTAATGTAGATGAATACAATAATAAAAATACACCTGACAAACTTGATGTGCTTGTTGATAATATCCTTGAAGGTTCAATAAGAAAGTAAGATAAATGTTGGGTATGCTATAACTTAAATAAAATAATGGTGAAAATGCGCTTTAGCCCACTGCTTGGCGATGTTTTGAAAATCGCCAATTCGGCGCATTTCTGCGAAACGTCTTCGCAATTGCAACCTTCCCGACACGCTCCGCGAAAACCTATTGTAAACAAAACATAGAATTCTAAAGCATAAATTAGTATAGAAACTGTTGCTACAAAAAGATAATAAAATAATATGCAAAACGAACATTATGATCATTAAAATATTTGTCAGTTAGGTTTAAATTAATTATTTACATTTTATGTTGTAATACTTACACATTTTATGCCGTTACATAACCTTCCCGACAAGCTCCGCGAAAACGTAACCAAAATGGCATCGAAGAAAGAAGGAATTTTTTTTAAAAGGGCATTAAAATTACAAACGATACCATGTACACACCGTTCCGTTTTAACTTAAAAAAAACATCTGCGAATTGCACAATGTAGGCAACGTACACAAATGAACAAAATAAGCTAAAATAACAAAAATAAATTACAAGAAAATGCCATGTGCACAGCGTTCCTTTTAAACTTAAAAAAAAACTTCAGCGAATTGCACAATATAGGCAACGTACACATGTTATACGGAGTTACCCATGTTAGCGTGATTATTGCTCATTCAAAAACAATCGCCGCCAAGCAGTGGGCTAAAGCGCATTCCAACCAAAATAACTAACTTAATTATTCATGTGATGCATGTCAGAACTCATTTTGTATTTGCAAGCATTTTTAGCAGTAGCATAAAAATTTGTAATTAAGCAACTCGTAGAACCCAGCCTAGAGATTATATTTATGTATTTTAATCCCAATATGATATATCACAATGCTGGATGTCACATTAGGTAGTTTTATACTATTATAGATCATATATCACTAGAGAATACATGGATTTTAGTAATTTACATAGCATGTATCCACTAGTAGATACATGGGATGCAAAGGTTAAGGGACAAGATTTTTTTTAATTAATGAGTTGGAAATCCCTTGGAATGCTGGGACTCCATGTGATTGCGACTTATACAATGCCATAATTCCACCTTTTTATAAATCAAAGATGTATTTATGTAAAAAAGTAAATTCCCATGTAATAGGTTTTTTTTAAAATTTCATTAGTTTAGAAAATGAAAATGCTATCTAAAGTTTTGAAATAATACCTAGGATGGTATCAGTATGTGCATTTGTTTTGAAGTTAAAAAATAAACTCTTTGTATAAGTTAATTGTGAGTAATACAGATCCACTCTTAAGCTAGGTTAATAAATTAATCCAAATCATTCAAGCAATGACTGCCTAAGGGGACAAATTCCTTCAAAGAGCCTTATTTTAAGGAAATGGTTTGTATTTATATTACATATGAAAAAAACATGCAGTCAGCTCATTTGCCAAGATTTGACCTTGGTTTAAGCTATCTGTTTTCAGCAGCCAATGGTCAGCCTCCATTCTCTTACATCAGGAAACATGAAATTTTCATGTCACAAATTTTACAACTTTTTTATCCCAAAAAAGATGACTTCCTTCTCACTCATAAATGGAAAACATAGATACTACAGCGTTTTAAAAAGAATTAAAGAAATAATTAATTTTTGTTTCATGTGCAGAAAAAAAATGTACTTTTCCAGTTATAGCGTTGGCTATGAAAGGCACTTGATCATTTTTATAGCTGTCTTGTTTGTATACTTCTTGTCACGTGATTTCGAGATTTACTTGCTGTGGATATGTGAGTAGACAATGACAAAAAAATATAGAAATGTATATTTATTTTCATTACATCATATGTCTCTTTCATCTAAAAAACCTTCATGTCTGAAAATGTACTGCATATATTAAAGATAATTTTAGTTGTTTTTATTTTTACACATGCATATTTTACACATCCATTAAAAGTGTGACATTGACAAGGATGAAAGTTAGCACAACCAAGTGTATTTTTAGGAATTCTTCACAATACGAAGATGAAATCATAAAAATTCCAGGTATGTAAGACAAAGAGCATGTGTTTTGACCAGTGACAGATGTGACCACCATGAATGATAATAACTGTTGCTATGTAGTGATCCATAGAATTGCAGGCACATAGAAAAGAGAAGATGGCATATAGGGAAAAAATGTAGTCCAGGCAGCTATAATTCATTGACTGTTTCCATCTGTTATAGTTACTAACAGTTTTTATTTTTTGAATATATGGCACCATAGACCAAACATGTTCATTTGTGGAAAGGTCTAATGAACATGCCCCCAAAACAGAACCATAATGTCCTGTGTGCTAAAGAAATGTTTGATATTGGGTGTGAATTATTATTGTATTAGAAGAGGACTCTAGAATGCTTCTGAAGCTTTGTGGTTATATATTTTTCTATCAAGAGGGGTCTTTGGGGTGCTTCTAAAGCTATGAAGCAATCCAGGTTGCCTTGCTGCATCTTGACATATCTTGTAGCTTTAAGCTGTAATATAAATGCTGATTGATTATTACAGAGCTAAATATGTGTATGAGACATAAAAAAACTCATATCCCCATGGCAGAACTCCGTATATTTGGCCATTATGGTGGTGCATAAGACAATATTCCAGTGTGTACTGCATAGCGACAGTTCGTGGATTATTTTAAATGGAGGTTCACAAAACAAATTTCGAAAATTAAATATGCAGATGTGGCATAACTTACAGTTTAAAATATATTCATGTTTTCACAAACTAAAGGAAAACAGTGTGGAACTTTAAAAAAAAAAAAATCATAATTAAAAGAATTGTAACATTTTCTTTCTTATGATGGAGTGTAATATTTCTTTCTTATGATGGAGTGTAATATTTCTTTCTTATGATGGAGTGTAATATATCTCTGAGCATTAATTACAAAATAGGAAATAGTCATGTACAATTTTTGTAAATTAAATCCACTTGTCTGCCCCCCCCCCCACCCCCCCCCCCCTTTTTTTTTTTTTGTCGTCGAGGCAAACAAATTAGTAATATTTTCAGTGAATTTAGCTATGTCATTTATCATGCTATTTTCAGTTGAGAGCATGGTTAGAGCACTTAGTCTGTCCTAGCTCAGTGCTTCTTAAAAATGTCTGTAACTCATTTTATAGTTGAGAAGTATCTCTGAACTTCAGCAGTGGTCATTGGTATAATCACAATAATTATCAACAGTATCTAGGTCTCTGAAAACGTAGTCTGTAAATTGCTTCTTGTAGTAAACTGTAAAAGACTAATGACACCAGTCATATTTCTAAAATCTGAAGTTCTGTAAATTACTCCTAGTCCAGTTTTCAAATGATCATTTTGTAACATGGAATAAACGTCAGTTGTTTGGTTAAGAATTTGAGTTGGAAACTTTTGTCACAGTTCTGGAATTTTGATTTTTTAAAGAGAGAGAGAGAAACAACAAAACAGTGAGAAATAAAACAAAATTTCTCTTTTACTCAGTTCCTGGTAACATCATATATATATATATATGATATTATCTGTAGCTGCTACAGTTCTATTTATGTGAATATTTTCTCTGTTCCTTTTTCTTGAAGTTTCTTATGATTCAGATATCTCTTTTGTCACTGTGCCTATGCTCTTCTTTTCTTTCTCTAATGACTGCTGGAAGATACTTACTTTGCTAAACCTTATCCAAGTGATGAAATGTAAGACTAGAGTTTTCAAAAGTGAATTCAAACCTGATTTATATAAGAAATGTTCATGGATTTGTGGATGCTAATCAACTGACAGGCCCCCCTTTTTTCTCCATGTCTCCCTTTTGCAAAATAGAATGGTGATTCAAATTGGGTAATTTATAGTGTTGCTGATTTATTACATCTCACGAGAATTAATTTGAGTTACATCAAACAAAAGCATAGATGTTATGAGTGTTTTGTGGTATCACATCCATAATTGGCATTAAATCTGCTGTTAGGTGGCAGTTTAATGGTGGAATATATTAAGTACCAGTTTCTTCCCCTTACTTGTGATATATGGCAGTTGATTCCCTGATTAGAATTGAAAATGTTGGAATAATTCAGGGAGTTTTACTATAGTTTGTTATTTCTCCACTGATCATTTTCATCTTATATAGTTAGTTTTGCTTCTAAAATCTTAATCAATAAAGTGAAGTGCAATGTTTGTAACTCAATTTTCATTTCAACTGAACCAAATAATCCACTAGACTTAAAAGTTCTAAGATTAGTCCTATAAAATTAACTTTTCATTTTGTGAGTGTTGAAAAATTCTGTTATTTCCAGACATGGTTTTCAGTCAAACTGAAAAATTTATTATTAAAAGAAAACATACATTGTGGATTAATACTTAAAATGTTGCAATATTTGAAAATTAATAAAAAAAATTGATACATTATCTTTTTCCTCTTAAAAGGTTACATTAATAATGACGAACTGAAGGAAAACTGCCTGATTAAATAATAAAATTTCTTAAGTGCTGCATTCTGATTTTTAAGAAGCAATATATTTTTAGTTTATATGTATTCAGAGACAAGAATGCAACATGCAACTGCATGTTATTATGAATCGTGAAAACAATAATCTAAGAAGAGATTACTAACTAGTTAAATTTTATTTAAAATCTAATAAATCTTAATTCCCTTTTGCAGATATATAACAGTTTTTTAAACATAAAACAAATGTATAATATTTTAGAAAAGTTACTAATTATATAAATTGCCATAATTGTATGTAAACAAATAGATTACTTTTAAAACCCAACCCTTGTATAGTATAACTTGATTAATCATTTTGTGAATACTTTTTTGTACTTAAAATTATGGTTTGAAGGTAAGGTCCTGCATTAATGACAGGCATATTTGAGATGCATGATTTATTAATGAAATACTTCTCAAAAAATGCTTTCATAAACATTAATAAAATGTATGTTCATTTTTAAAACTATATCAAAATTTATTGGCCAGCAAACTATACACAAGTATAGAAATATATGTAGAGAGAACAATTTAGAACTAATTTTTCACAAAGACCAAAAATTGAAACCATTGTTTATGTTTCTGTATGTATATATTTTCCAATATGTTGAAATATATTTCCTCTTTACTTTTAAATTTGAGCTCATTTAAAAGGTATTAAGATTATAGAGTGAAGCAATTAACTTTGAAAAACATGAAAGCTTAATGCCACACTTTTACCAGTTCAAGAAAAACAAAAGCAAAGACTTTGAAAAACCTTTAATTGTATGTACAAAATCACATGAAAAGAATGTAATCTAATTTATATAGGTCAAACAAAAAACAACTTCAATCTCAGAATTAATACCCATAGCTCACACATAAAAAAAAATAGAGGAATATCCAAGCTGACAATAACAACGAATACAACAACATAGCCATTCTAGAATATTTTCTGTACCATAATTTTGACAATATTGAAATCACTATTTTGGATATTATTCCTAATGCAAAATTAAGACTCTTTATAGAATTGATTTGCATCCTGCAGAACAGATCACTTTTTCCTTATGGGTTCAATTCGTACTTAAACAAAACTGCTAACAGAAACAAAGAAGACTCGGTCTACAGCCATTTTAGAATCTTTAGTAAAAAACCTACACAAGGAAAAAAGAGAAAGAAATACAGGTGTAAGACACTATTTTTCCATGAAGGAAATTGATAATATCATAAAACATTTTAATAAATTCATTAATGAAAAGTCTTTTACAAAAATATTATTATATTACTCCATACTTTCAAAAATACTCAACTTTTTTAGGGAGAAATACATAGGCCAACAAATTATTAAAGATCTAGTACTCGACTTTTGCAGTTATAAATTGCATAATAGTAAATTTCTCCATAAAAAGATTTTTTGTACAATTCATTTCAAATACCCATTCTATCAAAGTTAATCAGATTTTTAACAAGCATCAAAATCCACTGCCTGTTAAAGATATCAAAATAATCTCTAGCTTCAAATTCATTAAACAGTTGGAAATACGATCACCAACTGCCACAAAATAGACAATCCAGGTACCTGAGAATGCAAACTACCAGAAAATACTATTTTTGTGGATTCTTATCACCAACACATCATCACAGGAAATTTAAAGATTGTTAAAGACAAAGATTTAAGACAGTTGATGTAGCTAGGCACCAAATTTCATCCCACATTCCATGTGAGTAAAAAATATAGCATACAACAATTCAATAATGATTTGAATTTTTTCATTGTCAATGCAAGTTACCAAACAAACATACGAACTACTATTTTTGTTGAGTGGAAAGATAAACCGTCTTTTATAATATGATTAACGATTTTATTTGGAGAATTTTCATCTCACCCAAGTTTCAGCAAGTTCACAATAAGAAGGCTTTAGAAATTAAAATTAAATAGTTAAAGGACAGATTCATTATCACAAAAATAGACAAAGTGAGCCACAACTGCAGTATTTTATGAAAAAATTTCTACTATAATTTAATTAGGGAAGAACTCCTTAGTACTACTACTTATCAACAAGTCAATATAAATGCTAAAATTATTCAAAATAAGTTCAAAACTTTCATAGAGGACTGAAACCTAGCAGCTACTTTAATAAATTTGCTAATCTTTACGTGCTTCCAAAATTTCATGAAACACCAGTTCATATTCGTTGCTAATGGTACAAAAAATTTTTGAAAGAGATTGACTCCCACTAAAAAACTGAAACAAGCTCTTGACATTATCAGTAATATCAATTTTCAAGACCACCATCATTTGGATTATTTACAACACGAGAAGATTATAGAAGTGCTCTAAACTTTAGATGTTGAAAATATTAATCGTTACGATTATGAAAATCTTTACACCACTTTAACATTAGAAGAAATATTTGAAAGTATTCTTACTGTGCCTGATTTGTTTACGCAAATTCTTACAGTAGTCTCCAAAGAAGAATGGAAACTTTACTTAAAAAGTGTATTGTTTAACAATTACTTCAAATTTAAAAATCAATTTTTCAGACAAGTATGAGGCATACCAATGGGCTCAAGCAGCTCATCTGCCATTTGTAATCTTTATCTCTTCACACAAGAATATAAAATTCAAAATTCACTTAATTTGGATCAACGTAATTATTTTTCCAACATTTACAGATATGTAGATGACATTATTGCAATCAATAACTTTAATGAAAAAGAAATTGCAAATATATATCCAGCATGCCTTAAACTTAACAATACTAACCCACAGCAACAAGAAATTGTCTACCTTGATTTGCAAATTTTAAGCCACAAAAGTGTCAGAATCTATGATAAAAGAAGAGATTTCAATTTTTGCACCTTAAAACTCATCATTTGGAATTCTAATATCTCCAAGAAAATTATAATTAATACTATTAATCTATGACTATCTTCAAGAAGAAATAAATACAAAACCTTATTAATATCCTCATTGAAAATCAAATTCCAAAGTTCACAGTTTCACACACTTTAAAAAAAGCTGGCATTACCTTAATTTTTTAAATTACTTGTTTACAGTGAAATGATATTTTTTATCCAAACCTGAAAAGGAGATAACTAGTGGATGACTTTTATGAGTAATTTAATGTGTGTATGTTATTAAACTTCTCATTGAATTAGGCTAGA
The DNA here is from genome assembly GCA_000611955.2 of Stegodyphus mimosarum. Taxonomy (NCBI): domain Eukaryota; kingdom Metazoa; phylum Arthropoda; class Arachnida; order Araneae; family Eresidae; genus Stegodyphus; species Stegodyphus mimosarum. The sequence continues at coordinate 26,890 of KK119448.1, forward strand.
ATGAAAAGAATAACATTCTTTGCATACTTTATGGAATTTCTGGCCATTCTATTCTAAACTATACTATACTAAAGGGCTTATTTCGACTTACTAAGTTGTTTTTATAGCTCGATTGCATGAAGAAATTTTTAACCACTTATTTCATATTTCCTCTACTTTTGGGCCAGTTTTAAAACTACAATTGTTTAATGCATTGCCACCTTGGATGGTTTCTCTTAAAAAACAAGCATCTAAAAACGATGCCATGTTGTATCTTCCTAGTAAACCCCCACCCCATCCCCATTCTGGTTTAGCCACCAGTTGCTTCACACCAAGAAAGTGTGGGCTTTTTTTAATTGTTTTACATCCTTTGCTATTCGATAGAGGAAGATTTTCTTATTTTCTGTTCTCCTTTTGCAAGGTTCATTTAAAATTCTGGCAACCTCTTCGACTTCTATACTGTTAGCAGTTGAGACATACTGCTGACATGTAAGTTTTCGGAAGGGTAAGTTTAATTTTATCAATAGTTTCATTGTTTTCATTTTCATATTCTTTCTCTTATTTACAAGGTTTGCTCCAGAAATTACAATTTTTAATTTTCCTTCGGGAATTTTTTTTTTTTAAATTCACGAAAAAGTTGATGCTTTACTTTACATAAATAAGCCAGCCCTAGTATTAAGATCTAAATACATTGACTAACAATTTATCTTTAAATTTTGAAGTTAAATTGATTCATTAATTCTGGAATCAGAATTTATTTTTAATTTTGTCTTGAATTAAGTTGGTTTTTAGCCTTTTTCGGGTTTTAAATTTTTTTTTTTCATTTGCATATAAATATTAAAAGTTGCAGAGCAGATAAGACAGCTGAACATTGGTATATAAATATATATAAATGAATAACATTCTTTCAATTCATCTATCTGATTATGTGAGTGATTTAAAATAAATTTTGTTTTGTATGAACACTGGATTAATAAAAAGCAGTTTGGAATCTCAAGGGATTCAAAGAAACAAAACATGTTTTCGACATTCATTTAATCAACTTGCTTTAAAACACTTTTCCTTTGACAAGTTCTGTTTGAAGCATTAAACAAAAGAGATTAAAACTTTTACTATTTTTGGTTTTGTTACGTAAAAATTTCCTGTATTTTTTATGATTCTGCTCCTTGAAGTAAACATTATTTAATTCCGATTTTGTAATTTTCTTTAACTCACGTTCTACCAGTTTTTAATGTAACCTGGAGAGATTAGGTTAAACTTAAAAAATTTTTATTATGGAATTTTATTCTTTTTCATTCCGATTTTTATATAGTATGCTTATTTAAAAGTAAAATGAAATCTCTTAAAAAATTCTGAACTATATTTTCTACACAGAACAATCAGAATAACAAGAATTTAAATGAAATGTGGAATGCCATTTCAAATTATCAGTAGAATTAAAAATTTTTCTTGCTGTTAACTTCAGAAGAAATTTTGATCCAGTGAATTAAAAAGCTCCATTTTACAAGAGTAAGCAATAAGCAGCATAATTAGCTTCTGGATAAAAAAAGAGTCTTTTTGTTGCCACTCGAAATACCCTAAAATTTGTCATTTGAAATCAATGCCAAACAAATGCTGATTTTTTTTTAAATTTTTAATATAGCTATTAATATCTAAATTTTTAAGAACATCAAATTTTTAGAGTAATATAATTTTTAAGAATAAGTATTTTTACTGGTTAAGCAAAGTAAAGATATTTATATAAAAAGTGAAATCTCATTTACAGAAGCTGTGAATTTCTTAATTCTATGATTGGTGAAGCATCTGATTTGAAAAACAAAAAAGAGTTATCTATCTGATTGACCTAACTTCTTCCCAGGATATGAGGATATCCATGCTTTGTCCACTAATTATACTATTTCTTACAAAGTGTATGAGATAAGGATGTCATGCCATTCTTGAATAGGTATGAGCCTTTCAACACACTATTGTAACTGCAGATGCCTGCCCTATTCCATAAAGAAGTAATGATCACCATACAAGCAATCTGTGACCACCGAGACAACTTGTTACTGCATTCTTGCTATGCCACAGATCATTTTTCCTTCACTAGGATGCATAATATGACTGTGTGATCATTTTGGGGGTTGTGTGTTGAAGTCATTGTGAGCCTATTTATTATCCCACCTTGATCCTTCATTCTGTGTTTGCATGATGGTGGTTAGATTTTTATTAAATGAGCAGTAATTTGACCGCATGATAATCGGAAATGTTGTACGTTCAATCTTCTTATTCAAGGGGGCTCATCAGTTGCAGAGCAGATAAGACAGCTGAACACTGGTATTTCAACTTTAATCTGATAAACAAGGAGCAAATGTAATTCTTACATGGACAATCCATTCTTTCTTATACTGATTGTAGATAGTTTACTGGCAACTATTATTTAGTTATTAACAACTCTATCACTAATCATTTTTATGGCCTGTCATGATGTATCTATTATGCAAATTTCACATTAATTGGCCACTTCTTTCATGATATTGTAATTTTAATGGCTTGCACTACATATATCTAAGCAGGGCCAACGTCCCAACCAGTGCTCTCACACTGGCCCGCAAAATTTTTAGAATTTAGAGAGGCACTGAGCAACAAAATTTAGAGATGCAAACGTTTTAGAATTTATGCGAAATGCCTAGCACCAGCTCTGATCTAAATGTGTAAAATTTGTTTTTCATCATTTCAAATGAATTTATTAAATCATTGCAATACTCATGCATTTTAAAATCATTAATACGTTTATCCAGATTGATCCATTCAAACTGCTGATGTTACATATCAGAAGGTATAACTATAAAATTGTTGGCTGTATTAAAAATCTTAAAAACAACATGTGATGAGTTTTCTTTCTAAATGGCAACAACATTTATTTCCATTTGCATTCTAACATAACGTGGTCTCTCTGAGTTGGTGTTACTTCTGAGAAAGTTCCCAAGAAAATTATTGTAAACTATATATTCCATTTGCTGAAAGAATGTTTATCTTAAAAATAACATTTTCAAATTTGAAGTGCAAAAATTTTTATTTAGGTGCTTCATAACATATTTGTCTTCTTATGTGAAAATCAGTATAAGAATAGACTGAGTGTATGAACACTTTTTTTTTTTTTTTTTTTTACGTTGTGCACTTTTGGTGAGAATTTTATTCTATTCATTAATACCAATTATTTTATGAGATCTATAAATTGCATAAAGCATAATTGCTTTATCCATTGAAAATAAAAAAGCTCCTGTGCTCAGTTGAGGTAATACTTGTATAAAACTGGCTGTTTGTGTGATTATATTCGATGAAAAAAGTTTTAAATGTGCTTTTTTCCCTTTTTAAATAAAAACCTAAATTCTATTTAACTAAATCCAAAGCTCTCATAGAATGAATCCAAAATCTTAAAAGTTTTAGTAGCAAGAATTAATGAAAAGAAAATTATTTAAAATGCTTTAAAGGTCTACAAAGGACCATCCTTACAATTTTATCCAAGATATGATTCTTAGCATAGGTGCATAGATGATAGATTATGTTTATCATTTGTCTTATGTATAATCTAACCCTTAAATGCATGAATTTTTATTTTTATTTATTTTTTTAATTTAAGTTAAAAATACATTAGAATTGATACCAAATAAAATAGGGAAAATACTAAAAAAAAAATCTAAACGTAAGTTTTTCCAATTTCTAAAAAAATATTATTGTTGCCAAATGGCTACATCATGAAGAAAAAAAATTGGCAAATGTGTAAATAACAATTTTATGTATTAATACATACCTTATAAACTTGTTCAAACAATTTTTAAAATTTGTAAACACAAATGATGGCCACACCCTACACATCAACTTAAATAATGACCATTACACCATTAGCGCTGCCACCACACTAAAATTTTCAAAACTGTATATGCAAACAGTGTGTATCCAATTGGTTATGCTATGCAGTAAGTAAAATTTGTGTTTTTATTTACATGACTAAATATGAGTATGTTGTCAAATGGCAACTTCATGCATTTAAGAGCTAAATATGATTTAATTTCCCTTATACAGGCTTGCATAACCCTTAAAATAACATTTCAAGCTTATTTTTTTTTCCCCTTTAGGTTCACATGATTCTCTCAGTTCATCTTTAACTCCTCATTCTGATATTTCCCCTGATGATCCTGGGCTGTACAATTCCTTTTTTATTCGAGCAACAAGCTGTTTGTCTAAACGCATTATCTACAACTGGTGTTGTACTCAAACACTGGATTGCAAACAACAATTAGAAGCTGGAATTCGATATTTTGATCTGAGAGTTGCAAAACGAGCTGATGATGGAGAACTTTACATTGTACATGGGCTATATGGAACAGAAACCAAAAATGTCCTTGAAGCAATGTACGAGTTTCTTACTACTCATTCAAAAGAAGTCATCTTACTGGATTTTCAGCATTTATATGAGATGAACCATTTTGATCACCACAAGTTACTGCACCAACTTACAGAAACATTTGGGGCAATGCTGTGCCCCTATGTTGCAGATCTGACGGAATTCACGTTATCCTGGCTTTGGGAACGAGGTTTCCAAGTTGTCGTTTTCTATAGGGATACAGTTGCACAATACCATCCATTCTTATGGCCTGGAGAATCAATTCCAAATCCTTGGCCAAATACAAGGAGCATCAAGAATTTACTTGCTTTCTTGACAATAGACAGGAGAAGAGAAGCTGGAAAATTCTTTGTTTCACAGGCCATTCTTACACCCAATCTTTTCTTGATCTTGAGAAATCTTCTTGGGAATTTAAGAAGTGTACTAGTTTCTGATTGCAACAAGCAGTTACTGAAATGGCTGGAGGATAAACATCCTGGACCACATGGATTAAATATTGTAATATGCGATTTCATCGACTATGATGATTGTGCCATTCCACAAAGCATTGTCAGTTTGAATTACAAATCACCTGTTTTGTCAAGTCACATGAGAAGAGGTTATGAAGTTGTATAACTTTGTCATTTGTAATTTCTTATGTGTGCTTGCATTTGTTTTTTCTTTAGCTGTTGCTGTATATCCTTAGTATTTAACAACTCTACATGAATGTTGCTAGGTCCTGTTGTGCAGTTATGTGATAGAAAGCATTTGCTATTTTGTTTTGTTTGGGGGACCATATTTGTGATATAAATTATTTATTTTGTGTTATGTTTGTGTTTCAAGTTAATTACTTATTATATAATACCAGTATTTTTCGTCAAATGTTTTAAGAAATTATAACTCTTAAAGTAGCTAAAATCTCATGTTCATAATCAGGAGTAACATTTTAAAAATTTAGCACAAAGAGAGATGGAAGGAATTCTATGTAGAAATGGATGTTTTTAATGAACAGTGGAACACTGTAATATCTTACCTGTAATTTAATCATGCCTGTTTGAATAAGTTCATATAAATCATAAGAAATGGCATCGCTTCATCCTCTACCTTCTGAAAAGTTAATGTTTAACACAGAGTGAAAGGGAAATGGACTTAATAAACTTGATGTATTGCTGAATTCTACCTTTTGCAGGTTTTCTACTCTGTATTAATTCCAAATTTTCCAATCAGTACTAAAAAGGTGTTCGAACTTTAAACTTCAGACTGGCTGGAGAAACAAATGAACCTAATTATATATATTTAAAAAGAAAAAAGTTAGCTGCTAAATCATATAGATGATTCAGAAAAAAAAAAGTATATGAAGTTTTTTATCATCAAAGGCAAACTTTCTGAAAAAAAAAAAAAACTGGAAACATTTTAGAATTCTGGAAGGCTGCACAACAATACTACATTGCTAGATGTAATTTATTATCAACACCTTTTTAAGTATCTGTTTACAATGGTTTAGCAATAATTTTTTTAACTATATGCATTTCTAAATTAGCAAAATATTTTGCATCTTTTGTGCCTTGTTCAGAGAATATGTATATATATTCTTTCACATGAACTGTTATAATAACAATGGGCATATAAATAAACATACACGCAAATTAAGATTCTGTATGTGCCTGTTTGTTCTTATTTTATATTTTTATTCTAGGAAGAATCAAGTGGAGGCTTAAGAAGCACTTTAAAACTTATGAAAATCACAAAATAGTTCAGTATTATAAAAATGTTTTTGCTCTTCCCCTTTTTTATCATTGTGTATTTTTAGATCAACAGATTTATACTCCCAGAAATATTTAAAATTCAAAACTGGAAAGACTTATGCTAAGTTTTGCTGATACAAAAACAAATTATTCATTAGCATGACAGGTTAGGTTAAGTTATTGGAATATGGCAAACTACACAGGACTATCTGTTTAGGGGGAGAACACCTCCATAGTGGACTTTGTAAAAGAAAGTGGCTCATATTCATTTTACACATGGGGAAAACCAACTATGCTATGAGCCAGTTTGTCTAGACTAACTCCCAGTATTCTTAATTACTTGAACACTTGGTGGGACCATTAATATGAGAGTACTAATTATGAAATAGTTCTACTCGTATCGCAGAGGAAAGCATTTAATTCAACTGTTTTAAATGAACATTAGCTTATAAAGTTCCAACAGTGTTCCACTGATAAATTTTGGCATAGTTTATTGTGGCTTAAAAAAACAATGTAAATTTGGCATAGTTTATTGTGGCTTAAAAAAAACAATGTAAATAAGATTTATGATCTGAAGCTTCTTAGCTCATAATGTAAAATGGAAATATTTATACATTAATGCTTTATTTCGTTGAAACATAACAGAAGCATTGTATTTACAGATACCTGAAGCATTCATTAAAATGTTCTAGCTGTTAAAATATAATTTATTGTGCATTTTAAAAGTATGTATTTTAATTAGCACAATCTTAACAAATAAACATTAAGCGAACAATCTGTAGTTTGTAATGAGTATACATGGATAAAATAGCAATTTTGCTGTAATTAATTTCATTATAAAATTCTTTAAAGCATGACTGTGATTGTAAATATGATGAAATTTAAAAGCTTATCATTTGTTTGGTTATTAATTACAAAAATGTATTTGTGTGATAACAGTATAATTAAGATGAAATTATTTTCTCTGTGATAATATATATGCAATTAAACTATTTTTAAATTAAAAAATTACAGCAGTTCTTAAGATTCTTTTTTATTTATATATGTGTATATATATTTAATCATTGAGTAATGTATGTCTTACTAAAATGCAGTATATGAATTTTAGAAATTCTTGTGCTTAACAATTGTGTGCACAAAATCTGTTGAGATGTAACTTTAAAATGTATACAATTATAATTATTAATGTGTTTTCATTTCCTGCTTTAATGTATTTAATAGGTGTGAGCTTCTGTTTTAATGTTTGTTAGCATTTCCATGGATTGGAAATAAATGTACAAGGTATATGAATGTTAAAACAGTATTTCAGGTTTCTATTTATCAGTATACAGATATCTTAGATATTAGTCTTGATGTAGTGTGCAATAATCTTGAATAAATGCATAAAGTATTTGTTCAGATTTTTGTAAAATTTATTTTCTGATATCCATAAATATACATATAGATCAGTATATATCTATATACAGACCATGAAATAAATACATAAATATATACATATTCTGTTTTTTTTTCGGGGAGGGGGAATCCAAATGAACAATAGCCTTGTAAGATTAATCTGTAATAAAATAAGAAAATATACTTTAGTCTTGTCAGATAATTATGTACAGAATAATTATAATTTTCATGTAATATAACATCATACTCTTAGTTTGTCTAATATGAAATTTTTTACTTTTAATTAAATACACAAAATTTAATAGATAATAAATAAATACACAGAATTTAATAGTTTCAATATGAAATTGCATTTTATTGAGGAAATACATAGTAATCAACTGGGAATTTTCAAATAAAGAACTATATTATAATCATAACAGGAAATTTACACAAACTTTATTCTTACACTTAAAAAGCATGTTGTTTAACAGAATGTTGTTCTTAGTAAAATAACCAGCCCTGGAATGTTTTTATGGCAGTTATATAATATATTGCATTTCTCCGTGCATAAGACGTACATTTCTTTTAAAAATTTCATATTACATTCCTCTATGTATAAGATGTACTTTTCCTTTAAAAATTTCATTATCTAAAAACTGCCTTGTACAACAGTGGCACAAGCACCAATGGAAATGGCAACAGTGTATGAAATCAAGGATAAAGATCATCAGCAATGCATATAAAATTTCTCTCTCCCTTCCAAACGAAAAACTGGTATGAAGGCTTCAAATAATACTGTTTCTAGTTCCTAGTAAAGGAGCTTGCTTTCTAAATGTATACTAAGTCACCTTTAACCATAAGATAACTGACTACAAAAGAATCCTTTTAGGACACGACTGTGTACAATAAAGATGAATTGATACAGTGCATTTAGGGAAAATGTTGGCTGTTGTGTACTTCAGGGTTTACACAGATGGGGTCCAGCTAATGGATGGGAGTTCTGACAGTGATGATGAGTTGTATACTGAGTAAATGTTGATTTCAATAACTTTATGTAATATTTTTCTCCTATTAAATTGTAACCTGGCAGACCAGTCAGTCAACCAAATAATTCTTTTTTTCCAATTTTCAGGTACCATAATCAAGGTGTGTCTTATACAAGGAAAAATATGGTACTCAGTTTTTTATGACATTTTGAATTTTACTAAATCTGTCTTAGGTTATGCTTCATTATTTTTTGTAACAATTCTGCCATAGCAATTGTGATTTCTTTTTTAAAACTATAGTACTTAAAATGGTCAAAATGCATTTGAAAATGCAAAACCAAATCTTATAAATAAATATCTGCACCTAATTATATTTAAAACAGTTTGCTTGAGTATCGCACTGCATTTTTGAAAATAATCCCAAAATATTATCCTTTATAGATAACAAATCCTTCTAGAAAACATGAATTTGATACCTTATATACCAGTGATTTTTAAACTTTTTTCATTCATGTTCCTTTTCTATCAGATTTTTTTTGTGACCCCAGATATCAAAGATATAAAAAATTAATATTTTCCCATAAATAATTTCTTTAATAAACAGTATGCATAAAAAACAATGTTTTATGTATGCAAAAACTAATGAAAGAAAATCACATTTGAATGAAATAATGTGCTTGTTTTCTACTATTTAAAAAATTAAATCTTTGTGCAATATTTCACACTGCTGGGCTTAAAGCATCTTGAGCATTTATCAGTATTTAGTTGATATTTGGTTAAAACTCAAAAGGTTATTTCTTAAAAATATGTGGTGCAAAATGGCCGAAGAACAATGCCATTTCAGATAAAAATTCAATTCTAGCTCCAATCCAGAATTCAGTCAAGTATTTTTATGAACTTGGGTTCTAAGTTAGAGTCACACCAAGAATTCAAAAATTCTTCTTGGATTTTATGTGGAAAGTGATTAATCTAATTAATATCTATCGAAAATGGCTTATGAATTCAAACTTTAAATAAACAAAAATAACTTTTTGAAATCAAAATTTGATATAAAGTATATGTAAAACTGTGTTTCTAGGGTTTTTAAGTGATCTGTAATGATTTTTCGAATTAGCTTTACAGCTATTTTTTTTTCAGTAAAACTGTCAATAGGTGAAGGTATTGAATAAATTATTTTCCACCCTATTCTTCCAAATGCTTTATCTTTTTATTCAAACATTCACTTTTATCATTTCAAGTAAATAAAAAGGCAATTTGAGCATTTAGTTTCTCGGTATCTAACAAAAACTTTGATAGTTATAAGTTATTCTGAAAAAGAACAACAAGTTTTTTTTTTTCACCCCTGGTTGAAAATGTAATAATTTCGCCTTTTAATAACAATCTTTTGGCTTCCATTTTACTTTTGTGTATAACGATGAATTTTTGTATTTGGAGTCCATGTCTTTACACGGATTTGAAATTAAATGGCTGTTTAGTGCACAACTTTTAATAGTTTATATATTTAACAAAATCCTGAAATGCATCCTTTAATTTGATAATCCCCCCAGCATGGGCCTCTTGATGGATCAGGCACTGTGAAAAAGTTATATGATCATTAAAAATAACTAACGAACACGATACAAACTTTAACAAATGATTTAAAAAACTGATATTTTCTTCCATCATTGCTTTGTGCTATCCTGTGCATACCCCAACATGATTTTTACATTCTAAACCTTCAGTTTTAAACAATTCATCAATTTTACTAGCTATGCCTTATCCTCTTGTATATTCTTCCAGAGGATGATAATAATAATTCATCAATGTCTTTTTATATAAATGTGTCTTGACATATACTAACAACTGAGGTATTTATGAATCATTTCTTTCATCCGACTGAACTGTAAATTTGGGAGCTTTCTTTTTAAGTCTAGTAATAAGTTGCTTGAATCTGTAATCGCCAATTTAAAAAATTCTACTGGCAACCATGTCAGGGTTGAGTGTACAAACAAGTCTCTGCCGTTTTATCAAAAATTTAAGCATTTAGTGTGAAAGAATGGTATCTTATGCTTTATTCAAAGTATTGCCCATTGCTAGCACTACTTTTTCTCTTCTTTCTGGCAGCAGAGATACAATGTCACACGAATGCTTCATCTTTCAAGGCTATCAACGAATCAACCCAAATTTTCGGTATCTTCATATGATGTGAAGCGAAAACGGGTAGAAATCGGAAGGAGCAATGTCTGGTGAATACAGCAGGAGGGGGACAACTTCCCATTTGATTGCCTCTATGTTTTGGACGGGCAACACAACATATGGATGAGCAATTATCATTGAGAAGAATAATTTTGTCATGTTTGGAGTATTAGTGGGCATTTTTTCTTTGCTCAGCTGAATCTCATCAACTGTGTTCAGTAGTCAGATCCGATAATGGTTTCATTTGGTTTGAACAACTCATAATACATGACACCAAGCTGATGTCATGATATGCACAACATAATTTTCTTCAATGAATATTCTCAGCTTGGCTGTCGATGTTGAAGCATGGCCATGTGATCCCCATGATTTCTTTCTTCTTTTAGTTATGGTAGTGGATCCATTTTTCATTATCAGTGACTATGATGCAAAAAAAAACCCTTTCGTTTATGCCTGTTAAGCAGCATTTCACATATGAAAAAAATCGGCACCCAAATGTTTCCCAGCTTCAATTCATAAAGAACCCAATGTCCTTGCTTTTGGATCATTCCTGGTGATTTTAAATAACGTGAAATTGCTTGTTGAGTCACTCCTAATGTAAGTGCAAGTTCTACTTGTATTTGGCATGAATCCAATAATGCTTTCAATTCCACTTAGTTGTACACTTTTGGCCTTCCGCTACGTTCTTTATCTTTGATGTCAATTCATTGTTGTTAAATTTTTGAAACCACTCACAACAACTTCTCTCACTTAAGGAGCCTCGTGGTGTGCTTCTACAAGCAATCGATGTGCCTTAGCTGCAGAATTCTTCAAATTAAAGAAATAAATTGAAAGTTCCTATAAATGATGCTCATTCGGCTCAAAACCCGACATTTTCACACGAAAAAATTTATAATGCTGATTAATATATATTAGTGTTAGCAGGTGTTCAACATTATGCTATGAAATTTTACAGTAGACAATTTTGATCATAACTTACTGATGGTGCCATTTTTTGTACACTGGAAAATTTTCTAAATTTCATTGGCAGATTTATATCTGCAAGGTATTTCTAGCTCATGGATTTGAATCGCAGCAATTAACACATGATTTTCTCTGATGGTGTATGGCTTTTAGATGAAAGTTCAACCATTTATCCATGGATAAAAATATTTTTAAATATAAATAAAATAACATCTATCATAATAATTATTCAAATAAACGTCAACCTCAGATAAGTAAAACAGAAAATACTGTATTTTTCTCGCAATGTGCATTTACATACACCTTTTTAATGACTGTGTACATTACTCCTGTAAGAAATTGTGACATATAATTTGTTTTTAAAATTCCAAGAAGTATGGCAATGATATTTTGAGGCACAATTTCCCAAAACATTGTGATTTTGTCTCTTCGGTCTCAGTTATGAAGGCCCCCCCCAAAAAAAACAAGCCCTCTCCATTGTACAAGGAATTATTAATAATAAACACCATAGAAAAGAAGACATTTAAGAAGTATAGAATATTTAAGTACATATCAAGCCCTCATCAGTCCACGCTTAGAATCAGCATCAAGTGGGTCACAATTTTAAGGAAGTAATTGTCAGTTCTCGCAGCTAAAATCAGCAATCCAGTCTAACAATCCATATGTATTAGTTACATATGCTGTTTTTATGATGCTAATCTTAGTCGTGATGTTTGAATTCAACTGTTCACATTTTCAGTCCGATGTGTGTTATTTCTGTATTGCATTTAAAAAAGTGGAAGGTGGTGATTCTCACATTTAAGCAGAAATTCAAGTCTGCAAAATGAAAAAAAAAAAAAAGAAAAGAAAAGAAAAGATACAAATGAGTAGATGCAAAATTGGAAAACAACTCAAATTAAGTAGCTTTTTTGCAACATAATTTGTTAAACTTTTAAAGTGTTAAGTACAGACATGTCCCTGACTAAAAATAGAAACCAATATCTCCTTTTCAAAAGACAGATGCTTTAACGAGCTATTAAAAATCTTACTAATCTGATATGACTTGTATTTAATATGGTTGTGTGTCCTCATCATATATATTATAACTTCCTTTTATTTATGTTGCAATATAATTTTCCTTCATATTTTGATACATTTAATTAATAATAGTTCTTAAAATGTTGGTTGGGAAAAGTTTTGAAATACTCTTTTTCTTCTCATCTATACATATAACAGAAATTATGGATAAATTGTTTATAGTTAAACAAGTTCATTTATTATTACATCATTTCTTTAAAGAAATCTCGTTTTCAACTTTTTTTTTTTTTTTAACCAGAGCAATTATATGTGTGTGCATTTCAAAAAGTTGTGATTATGTGCATGTGGGTCATGATGAGTTGCAGTTTGATACATATAGGCCACAAGCTTGAGTTTGGAAAAAACTAATAAAGTGTATATCATAATAGACCTATGTTTAATTTCCGAAGAAATAATTTTACTACTAGACATAAAAGGAAATAATTACACACTCATTTAAGTGTGCAGTAATTATGCCTTTTATTGCAACAAGTTTGTAATTTTCTTCAGTGGCTCCATATCATTTTTAATTTTCTGACGATAATTTAATTCTGTTAATGTTTTCATTTTAATATAGTATTGGCAGAATTTTTTAAACTGATCAGTATCTTTCAGAAAGTAGAAGTAAGATTTGGAATCTTGATTTGTTGCTATTTATATCAACAACTAAAGTAATTTCTGAAATATAATACCAATATATTCATATAATATCATTCTTACATTTTTAATTTTCTATTTTTTGTCATACTAAGGTTGCCTTTTTTACAGAATCTTGATTCTGGTACCAAGTAACCATCTCTTCATGAAACGTATCAGCTAAAGAGATTCTAATATCCATTTCACCAAATGAAAGGCTTTTATCTTTTTCATCTATGTGTTTCATTGTTGGACTCAATGAATTCTCTTCATAGCTGTAAAAAAAAATGAAATGATTTCACAAATTAACACAAAATACTTACTTCTATTAAAAAGCATGTAAAAAATTCTAAAATAATATTCTAAAAGCAACAACACAATAATAGAGTTAATCCTTGACACATGTGGGTTTGAAGGGTAGTTTTACTTATGAAATTTTTTTGAACGTACATAATAATATGCAATCAGAAACTTAAGAAAAATGGGGGCGCACAAAACTACACAGCCCACAAATGACATTAGGACTAAAAACATTAGGAATGTCTATATACAAATACTAGTTTATTTCATGTACAAACTGTAAAATAAACCGAAATCTGCTATAAAAAGCTAAAATTTGGTAACACATTAGCAGAAATAATTGCAGACATCATATGACAGCAATGATACTGAGAAAAATACATAAACAAACATGAATGTAAATAGAATATGCATAGAATTTTAATTGCAGCACACATGAAATAACTTAAACACACCCTATTTCTAATATAACTGCAGTGATTCCCCATGCTACAAATATCTGTGCAAAACATCATACAATACTGATCATGCTTTTAGAATTTATCAATTCAAGAACAGCAGCAAAAATATTGGCACCTTAATTTTCATGCAATTCAACAGTTAACTGTTGGTTTTCCAAAAAAACACATTAAATTTTACAGTTGAATATCTTTATACTGTTTTGCAGAAACAAATTATACTCTATACCAAACTGGCAGTACATATCAACCTAATTTGCTACATATGAACTGGTTTTAAAATACTTCATTAATATAAAAATACACTAAAAACAAAATAAATATCTAAATCTATATATGTATATCACCAATTAAGTATTATCAATATTTATATTTGCACCACACACTGAAAAATTTAATTAGTTAAGAACAATAATTCCATTAACTCTTATTTTAAAACTAGAATAGAGAAAGAATAAAAAATAACTGCAGAACCCTTAAATTATCTGGACTAATTAGAACTACAGTTCATCCTGATACCTGAAAATTGCAGATAATTTTGTTGTTGGGCCATAAATTAAACACTAAATCTTGCTTTAATTCTTACTTTATTGAAAGTTTGAAAAAATTAGTCATGTAAAATAAAACACATTTCTACTCAAGTAAAATTAAAGATGGCATTATTCTTTTATTGACATTAAAAAAAAAAAGGAGAAGTAAACAAAACATATGCAAAGACATTTTTGTCCTTAGTTTATGAATTTTATGATAATGCATAAAAACAGTAAATGTAATAAAGATCTGTGTGACCTGCATCTGAACAGTAAATTATACTGCAAAATAATGTGCATAAAGTCAAATATTAAAGCCATTAAAAATTTAATTAAAAGTTCCATTCAAATTTTAATCTTGATGCATATGATTTTGTATTTTAAAAAAGTCAAAAATATTTTGTAAAAAAAAAGTATTCAAAATTAACTCTGATGATAACTCATAAATAAAATAAATACAGCAGTAAAATTAATTTTAAGAATTAAAAATTTTTAATATTTATAATATTCTCATGAAATGACAGTTAAATGTTATGGGATAAAAATACAATAACATATAACATGTGATAAGCACTGCTATTTTTTGCTTTGGGAAGCTGCACAATTAAAATTCTTTTCTGCACGGGTGTCAGTTATATTCAGTATTTACCATATTTGCAAGATTATTACATCTTGAATTTGGAAATATTTTAATGTTATTTACCAAACTGCTGCTGTCAGAAGATTTTTTAAAAGGAATTAAACCCCAGACGTTAAAGTAAAAAATACTTTAAAAAATAATACAACTAAATTTCATTATTTTATAAAAAGAGGGAAGAATAAATTTTTAAATCACAATTTTGATCAAAGATTTTAATAACACATATTTATTGAGGTTAGAAAAGTCTTTAATGGAATCTTTTCAACACTTTTGGACAACTGTGTTATGTTATACTATTTATAATCCATGCAATCTACTAAGTGATGTTATACAAACATAAAAACTTTATTAAACTTAATTAACAAATAATTTGTTCACAAAGTGTTGCCATAATAAACTGAGCAATTTAAAAGAACAAATGCATTTATTAATATACCCAATTTATATACAATTAAAAACATTTAATTCATAATATATCCAACTAATAATATTTTATGCACATCTGCAGCATTATTGTGATTAGTAAAAATTATTTCTCTGATGTATGTATCTCAGTTCAAAACTTATTATTTGAGTATGTTTCTTTGAGTATGATTTACTAAAGCATAAACTAAGAATTTTCTTCGTAAAATGAAAATGCTTGTTCTATTTCCATTGCCAGTCTTATTCCAAATAGCAATTTACTACTGAACTATATTATATTAGTAAAATAATACTGAGAAAATACAGGGGAAAATACACTTCAGATTATAAGGCTAACTTTAATAACATTACAGAGATTAACTTACTACAAGGCAGGTGATCCTAATTGCTCTGTGCGGTCAAATACAGGAACATGACTGGTGACATCATGAGACTTTAGTGGCTGTGCAACACTTGAGAGATCATGTGCTTCATTTTGGTAAGTGCAGTCTCTCTGAGATGCACTGGAGATTTCCCTTGTGATCTGTCCATAAAACTGGTTCTTATTAGAAAAATCTTTAGTATCCTGTTGCGTTTGACTTTCATTTGTATGAGCAGGTGGTATTGTCCTCTGCTGTTTCCTGTGCTTAGTACTATATTTATAAAAGTCAGCTAATTCATATGGTTTAGTTTCCTCCCAGTATGGCTGAAAGTGACCAACTGATACAACATTTACTTCCACACTGGGTGAGAAGCTCATATTTTGAGCAACTGGTGGTGACAAAGGGGCACTTTCAACAGATTTAGGAGAAGCTACAGGAACCTGCCAAGTTTGACCTGATTGCACATCATGAGTATCATCTGAAAACATTTCACATCTGGAAGCATGAGCTGCTTCAGAATATGAACTGGAATTGTGAGAATACTGGATTGTAAGTTCCGGCATATCACAATGCGATTCTGAGTATACAGTGCAAGGAGTTTCTCTATAGTTTACAAGTTCATGATGATGATCAGTTATTTGAGCATTATGAAAATCTTGGACGTTCAGTTTTTCATCTATAAAATTATCTGCCACATTAATGCGACGATTTGGATGTTTAGGAGGTTGCTGTGGTTCAGCAACTGTCCGAGAGACGGTGGGCTTGTTTTCAAATTCATCAGAAATGGAATGTTCACTTAGTCTGCTATTTTGAACTTCCATGTTAAAACTATTTGAACTATAACTGTCATGCATATAAGAATTGTTAGTATTGATAGGAAAGTTAGAATTTCTTGCCAAACTTACTGTATTCTCATAATGATGGTATTGCTTTTCATCTGAATATAGGCACTGATTTGCATTTATTTGTTGTCTTTCACTCTGCATCTGCAATGGAAAGAAACCTTTGGTATTAGAATTATTTTCTTCTTGTGTATTCATTAAGTTAGAATGTGAATGTAAAGGAGGAGGAGAGTTTTGCAAAGTAGAGGCACTACTTGTAGGAAAGTCATGGAAGTCATCAAAATAGTTCCGCTGAGTTTGGAATGTTGCATAAGGGCCAGTAGAATAATAAGAGTCAGTAGATGGTAAACCATTTTCAGCCCATTGTGCCTGCTGATGGCAGTGATGATTCTCAGAGGCTTCAGTATGTTTTGGCTTATGTTTTTTAGTCAACATTGGAGAATCCAAAGACGTCTCTACCCATTCTTTTGTTTTACTTTTCGGAGAAAAATATTCCAATGAACTTGAAGAAACAGCTCTTTTACTTTCTTGTAACAGAACAGGTGTTGCAATTTGTTTGACATTAGGGCTATTTGTGTTAAAACAATACTCAGTATTTTCATAATTATAAGAATTTTCATGAAAGGCACCATTAGAGGGAAGAACATTTTTCAGCATAGGAACACTGTACACATGAGGTAAATCATTTTTCATTTCAACATTGTCAAAATTTAAATCCGGTTCACTTATGTGTACATGTTCTAATTTACGATGCAAAGAATTAGCTTGAGATCGATGCAATGAATTCTCTGAATAAGAGTGACTGAACATGTCTGTTCTCGACAAATCACAAGGAACAGATCTTTGACAAACAGATTCATTACAACCTAAAATACCATTGTTATCAATAGAATTTTTATCGCAAATGTAATCACCAGCTGCAGATCGACTTTCTGGTAATGAGAATTCTCCAGATTTACTGTACAGTCTTTCATCATAGGATGAGGATAGGGGAATTACATTTACATATCTGTTGGACGGCTTGTTATCCATGCAACATGAATTTAAATTATTGTCCATACAACATGGATTTAAAGTTTCTTGACTTTTATTATCTAAGGGCAGATCATCAGGATCATTAAATGCTTGACTAGCACGACGATTCGGGACACTGTAGTGATTTGTACCTTCAATGTCAAGGTTTGCTTCAAACCTAATGAAGGAAAAATATGCACCTTAAGCATATATATGCACATAGCTTTTTATGAATTTATATCAATTTGCAGACATAAAATTAATAAACAACAAAGAATACAAAAACTAAATACAAATTACAATGGAAGAGACACACGCCAATGTGACAATCAAATTCGCTAACACAACCTTGTATTTGGCGTACATTCACTAAAAACACTCAAAGTGTTTTTAGTGAATGTACGCCAAATACAAGTGTTTTTAGTGAATGTACGCCAAATACAAGGTTGTGTTAGCGAATTTGATTAAATACAAATTGATGCTGTTAATAATGCTAATTTTTTTCAAGATCAAAATAAAATTTTTACATTAAAATACATAATACAAACTTATTAAACAAACTATGCTTGCATTTGTGTACACTAAGGAATACGCAAAATACAATACTACTACTAATAATAAAACTAAGGCTATATTGCCAAATGATACTTTGTGAAATAGACACTACTTGAATAAGTGCAGTATGAAACCTTAATATTCCTGATACGTGTGTATACATAAACAAATTATGTTGCCGTTAACAACCAGGCATTCACAGAAATTACTTAAATGAAGCCAATATTGTGTCAGTATGACGTAGGTCTGCAATTTGCCACTATCTTAGCCTCTATATTTTGAGAAGAATTTCCCATCAAGTTTTGGTAGATGTTTTAAAAGTATTTTATCCCATCCTTTCATGGAAAAAATTTCTGAGGCAGTTTGGGGGCAACTGCCAATCACCAAGTTGATTCATTGTGTTTCCTCAAACCAGTTAGTATGGCCTTCACTTTATGAATGGGTGAACTGGCAAGTTTAAAACAACATGAAGATAGGGATATTTCTCATGAATCATGTTTCTGTGTAATAAAAGGTTTTATGCTGCAAAGGTAACAGGACTATTAAACTGCACTAGGACAGGAAAGTCCTTCTTACTGTTTGTTTGTTTCTTCAATTCCCAATAAAAAAATTATTATTAACACAATATAAAATCCACAGTACCATGGTTCAAATAGAAATCAGGACATTGTTAAAGGGAAAAACCTACTAAAAAAAACTAATGTTTATATGACCACCTAGAGGGTCATTTGCTATGACCCCTACATCAATTCACAATTCTATAAACAAAAAGATACTGAAATTTATGAGCATAATTCTAAGAAAGGATAATAGAAATGATTATAGATGTAACTTATTGCAACACACACACACACATATATATATATATATGAAGCATCATAATTCATAACACTCAAAAACTAAAACAAATAAAGGGAAAGGGATGGCACACCATTCTCCATACCAAATCTTTATATGTTTCATTTAAACTTTCTTAATAATTATAATTAAGATAACACCTGAAAACTAGCTCTTTTCTTAAATGGAAGCAGATCATAACAATTTCAATTTATTACTTCAGTCACTGATTTCAATAGCTGTTTATCAAGTGATTTTGCATTTTGTAATTTATTTGTAAAAGTTGTAATAAACTATTCCACTTTTATTTAAATACATTATATTACATGATAAATTAATTCAAAATTTCTAAATAATAATACCTGTTTCTATAAGGAATACCAAGTGAGGCAATGCTACTGCTACCACAACTAACAGTATCATATTCTGAGGCTGCAGAATATGACGATGAGTTTCTTCTCGTATGTACATTATATGGAAGAACATCTTCATATACATCAGTAGTGATAATTGGAACATGTTGCAAAGACTGATGCCGCTGCCGACATTTTGCTGGACTTGGAGGAGCCGACAAACATGTAGTTTCACTCAACTGAGGTAATGATGTAGAAGGAGGAACTGAAGCAGTCTATTAAGGAGGGCAGGGGAAAAAAATGAAACAAGAATAATTTTACAGAAAAATGAATTCAAATTTTTTTTAAATATAAAGATGTATGTCATTTTTTAATTCAAATTTATATAATTCTAAACATTTCTTCTCAATGATTACTAATTTTCAAAAAAAAAAAATAATCTACATTTTTCCTCTTGCCTAACAGGAGAAAAAGGATAGACTATCTATAGTCCATTTCTAATAGAAGGGTCAGGCAGAAGTAATGACTTTTTCCATCAGCTAGTAAACTGAAAATTTCTTATTACAAGATAGGATTTGTACAGATTTTATACAGCTTAGATTATGTTAGTTTAGGTTATACAAAGGGCTACCTACCTAAAGGGAATGATGTCTTCATAGAAGACTTTCTAAGAAAAACTGGATCATACTCATGTAACACATGAAAAAAGACTAAACATGTAGCCAGCCAAAGTCCCAGCATTCAGTGGCTCTAGCCACTCGGCCAATGGTGGGACTGATTTCATACAAGAAATCAAAAGCAATAACATAATAATAAAACTTGTCCTATTACATTTCAGGTAAAATCCATTTTAGGTTTCACTTTATACTTCACTACTTTAAAAAAAAAAAAAAAAAAAAAAAAATTTGGCTGTATAATCTTGTCTGTTTGAAAGCAGCAAAACACATATTTTACAGAAAATATTTTACATCTGCCAAAGGCAAAGAGTGTCTTTGTGGATAACTTTCTAAGAAATACACAGGGAACAATACTCTCTATTCAGCCTTTTCGCCATGATTCAAGATCAGATTGAACTACCAGTGTACAGATGTCTTATACAGATGACTGTTGACAGGCTTATACATGTAGTGAAAAATCTTTCAAATATCAGCTATCTAGAGCAGTAAATGAGAAATAACTGACTGAAACATTAAGACTGCTTACTAAGCAATAATTCTTTGTATGGTGTGCTACATGGTTGCAGCTACAGATTAAAAAAAAAAAGTATTACATTTGTGACTGTCACCACTCTTACAGCACAGGAACCTTCTGGACATGGAATCGAAATAATAGTTATGGTGTGCATTGTTTAAGATGGCTATATCTAAAATTGCAGAGTGAGCTGTCACCACAGACTGCCTCCACTTAAAGGATACTGTTTTGCTTGAAGCATGATTTTTCCAATTTCTGACTTTTCATTATGTTGATTAGCATATATACCTTCTCTAGAAATGAGTCCACTTGCGCACAAAAATGTCTGTCGCAAAAAATGCAAAATGAAAATGATCTGTCTAAACAGAAGCAGCAGAAGACATCAGTGTACAGAATGAAATACATGTCTTCTTTATACATTTATAACTATAAACACTAAATTTACCCTGTAACACAATACTTGCATTTCAAATGTTCATTTTGGCACATGTGGCTAGTAGCAACAATGTCAGATAACATGGGCCTAAAGCATACATGAAATATTGTAGATTTTTTGCACTGATGTTTGTACAGAATTCAGCACTGAATTGCAATATGCAATTTATTCTCTAAAATGACATAATTATCAGAATTATCCAGGCTTTTAATGGCCATGTTACTGCTGCATGCCCAATATTTTACAAAAATTCTTGCATTCATGATATGCTCTAAATGGTCAAATGTGAAAATTTAACCTTTGCTTTTATCTCCTACAATAAAATGATATATTTCAGAAGCACCTTCTTTAATACATCGCTGAATGTTTTATGCATAATAATAACCTACCATCCCCAATGAAGAAGCAAGTATTTATGTTTTTATAAATGTTTTTACTTGTAGACACTGGTTGCTAACTAATTATGAGAAAAAAAAAGTTCTGCACCATATTATCTATTCCTTTTTCTTTTAACTTGGAGTATATACATAGTTACATATAGTCCTGTGTGTTTTTAAAATAAAATTGTCTCAAAGTCTTGTTAATTTTTGACAAATGATTAATCTATTTCTACATTTGATTGAGATACAATCCAAGAACTGTACTGTCTAACTGTTTATAATTTGCCCAAGTACTGCACTGTCTATAATTTATAATTGTTTATAAAAAATTTTTTTCTTACTCCCTTCAATTTCAAACCACTGCAATGCAAACCTACATTATTTTGACAGATTTTTGTACATATGTCATTTTATATAACGTATTTACTCACTTTGCCTATTAATTTTACCACTTACAAATTGGGAGGAGAAAAAGACATGGTGTGTACTATTTCTGAAGTCACAGGTTAAATGATAAACCTAACACATTAAAAAGCACACAGAGATACACTAATCTAATTATGCATTTCAAAAGGCTTATTAATTTCAATAACATTCTTTTTGCTTAAATACTTTTCTGTTTGAGCATACATTTTATTTTGTAATCCTAAGTTTTTAAATCATTTGCTGAGAATACTAGGGAAAAATTATACAAAGGGGTAGAAATATGCGAGTAAATATGGTAATCTCTACATAAACACATACGATTCAAACATCAAAGGCAAATATTACTTTTAATATGAGCAATTCATGTTATTTTAAAATGTGCAAGTAAGATGTTCAAAGATTTTAGCTTACAGCAATACCTGTTAAGTTATGGTCAAGAAGCTTATGAAATAACTGTATTTACAAATGGCTGTCAAATATAATAATTTTTGTACCTGTTATATGCTATTTCTTAGTAGCAAATACTTCCCCCTTTTTAACTTTTTAAACATTTAACTCCCTCCTTTTAAATTTCTAAATACATATCATTTTTTCTTACTACTTTTACAAGAAACTGCTAACAGCAGCAAAGAATTTTTAAGAAATGTATGTACACACAACAAGGAAAAACACTTACATTTAATGTTGAGTTAAAATTACTCTGATCAGAAATTGAGTTTTCTGAGGAAGAAATGGGTAGACCTAGACGATTTATTGCACTGTCATCAACTGTACCTATGTGAAGATCAATATATAAATTATACATATAATATCAATGTTTTACTAAAACGTATACTTTAATTTCACAGCAAAAAAAAAAAAAAAAAAAAAGCATGAATATTTTAAGTAAAATTTTGCCTTTTTTTTTACAATTTTTTAATAAATTTTCATTGGGGGGGGGAGTATTTATTTTTTAACAACAAATTCCTACAGATGCACTTTCCTTGGACAAAAGTTGTTACATTAAATATTAGAAACCAATATCAATGCAGCATATGCTATCACTAATTGTTAGTAGCAATTTATAGTACTACATTTGATAGAGATACAATCCAAGAACCGTACTGTCTAACTGTTTATAATTTATAACCGTTTATAACTGATACAAGTACTGTTACTATCTATATGCATGTTCCAAGTATTAATATGGGAAAAAAGATGCACACAGTGGAAAAAAATCTATTACAGGCAGGCTTAAAAAATATGTTTTTATTTAGATCCTAATTTAACACCTGAAAGTTTTTTTTTTAATCTATAAGAGAAGAAATGTTGAATTTATGATCTAAAAGCCATTGGAAATCATGCACTTAAATGCAGAAAAAATACAGATTTTTCATATAATGTATACTGATTTGGAATTTTGGAGGTATGCAGTGCATTATCTACAAAACAAAAAATGAATAATCAATTTAGCAACGACACTTATCTGCATTTTTTTTGGCAGTTGACTTTAACTGTAATATTCACATGCATATTCCCCCCTTCAAACATCCTAGTTATAACACTCACATGCATATTTCTGCCTTCAAATATCCTAGCTATAACACTCACATGCATTTGATTACTTGTTCTGAAGATAAAATTTCATAACTTTTCCTAAAATTAATCAATAAAAAATAATAATAATAATAATAATAAAGGCTATAATTTTAGACTTAATGAATATCACATGGTTATACCCAGAACTTCAGCAGTACTCAGCTTGACTGCCCTATCAATATAAAACACTGAAAACCTACAGTGGGCGAAAAAAATCTTAAATAATCTTCATAATAAAAAAAGAAAACAGAACTTCCTAAGTATCTTTCTACCTAGCAGCCAGCATAACATATTTTCTAGTAAGAGTTGAAGAATATAGTAAACATACCTTCCTAGGATGAGAGTGAAGATTCTTGTATATGTAATTCAAATACTTACAAAACACAATACAAGCTACTAGATTGTGGGTTTACCAGTCATTTGCCACCAGAGAATCAGTTCATTAAGTATGGTTGTTAGTACTTAATTTATGAAAAATTTTTTTGATAATACTAATAGTTCAGGGAACAAGTTTTCGAAAAATTAATATGGTCTTAGTTCGCAGTATTTTTCTTTTTAAAAAGTAAATATACAAGTCTCAGAAGCCACATGAAAATATTTCAGAGCATCACTATACTGAACATTGGCAGGGATGTGTACTGACATTCATTTCTGGAGGAATAACTAAACACTATGATAAGTAAGACTACTTTGGGCTGGTATTTCATGCTGTACACAAATGAGGTAGATAGATCACATTTATAGGCTGCTACCTCCTTATATGCACTGCATATGAGTTGCATTTCACATTCAGAATTATGAAACATGACCCAACTTTGATAATACATCAAGGAAAAGTAAACAAAATGTTCTGAATCTGAGCATTTTAAATTCTGATGCAGAAGAAAATGTGAAAATATGAAGCAACTTCTAAAAATGCAGCATTTTATAATGCTACAAAATCCAATACAAATGATGTAGACCAAATGACAAAAAAAAAAAAAAAAAAAAAAAAAAAAGTAGAAACTGCTTCTCAATATTGATTGGTTGA
The DNA here is from genome assembly GCA_000611955.2 of Stegodyphus mimosarum. Classification (NCBI taxonomy): domain Eukaryota; kingdom Metazoa; phylum Arthropoda; class Arachnida; order Araneae; family Eresidae; genus Stegodyphus; species Stegodyphus mimosarum. Next base: position 51,531 of record KK119448.1, read on the forward strand.
AATATTTTACAATAATTTTGATTCTATAGCATTAAATGCATAACTGTTTAAAAGAATGTAACACAAAGTAGAATATCAAGAAAAAACATCAGGCAAAGTCTTGGACAGGAACTTCTGAAAGAATACTTTCCAGAACGAAAAGTAGCATTTTATGGCTTCTAAGCAGAAATATGCACAGAAGAGACTTCTAAAGATAGTCAAAAATATGATCATTATAAGCAAAAATGGAAAACCAAAACATCAAATATCTGTAAAAAGTGTGAAAATCCTGAACTGGGAAAGCATGCAGATCCATATTATTAGACACCATAATTTGGAGAATCAGATATCTTTTTGACACAATTTTTCATCACAAGATATGTTTTTCTTCTAAAATCCCTTATTTCACACTAATTGTATACTGAAATTGATTGAATTGGCCACTGAAATTGCTATACCATGGAGGAGGCATGCAAAAGATACCAAATTTGCATTACTACATGGTGGGCTATGCAAATGATTAACTTTCCAGGACATGCATATAAGGCAAGTATGAATAATGTCATTTACATTGTGTATAAATAGGAAGACTGCAAGTGAGTTTCTTATTTGGAAAGTGCATTTGAACCTTGAATGTTCAGATAAAGGTCATGTTATGTTTTGCGCAAGGAGAAACTCCTAGCAGCACATGTTGGAATTTGACTGCAGCATGATTGTGGCCTATTCATGCAGAATGATCGTGGGACTGCAGTAAATTATTTGGCGACACAATTGCTTATGTTGGTCAGTACCTTATGCCTGTCAGGCAAACAAGTAATTGATATGTCCGGGAGAGCCATATGCAGGATCCCAGTGGCCTCAAGCCTCCTCTAACATGCAAGAGGACAGACATGTAGTCCTGTTGGCCTTGTAGGATCATACAACCATGTCACATACCCTGAGTCAGGAACTTGGCTCCTATGTAGGACAACAAATGTATACACGGACAATTTGATGATGTCTACAGCACCTCAGACTTTCAGTATAGCGACCCATTGTTATGACCTCCCTTGATATTGCAGCAAAGACAGGTGAACCTACAGTAACATGATGAATAATGATAATGGATACAGGAGTGGCTTTACATTGTTTTTTCATATGAATTCCAGCTCTGCATACAGCACCATGCTGGATGTTGCCAGCTTGCATTTATCATCATCATACAGAATCAGCACCTACTGTGGTAGTACAGGGTGTTATTGGGTACACATTATGCTCACCTCTTGTTCACAAAGCTAGTAATATGAAAGGCCGCTATAACATTTCTGACATGTTAAAACACGTGGCTGTGCTCTATCTTCAAGGAATGCGTGATGTCATCTTTTGATGCGATAATGCACAACCACATATTGCCTGTGCTGTGCTGACATTCCACAATACAGAGAATGTTTGACTGTTGCCCTGGTCAACACATTCTCAAGATTTCTCATCGAATGAGAACATCTGGCCACGGACTGCCAACAGACCAGCGTGCTATCACTCATCAGCCACTATTATTGATGAACTCTGTCAGAGAACTGTAGCCAGGTGGAAAAAGTATCCATACCTCTTAACCATACTCAGTTCGACACAATGCCGAGCCACACTGCCGCCGTTCCTAATGCCAGATTCTTTGTATGCTGAAAACCAAACTACCTGCAAATTTAATCATATCTTCCTCCCACTATGCTGTTTAAGAACAACAAATAAGATTCTGCTATTAGCTTTTCTTCTTGGTGTAGCACTTTTAATGGCCAGCAGTGTACTTTTTGACTCTTAGTTTAAATCTTTAAAAATGATGCTTTTGAAGCATAAAGGCATGTTGATGTTTTTTTTTTTATTCTAGAGAACTGTTTCTACAGATGAGAAATATAACAATCACTTATTGGAAGAATTATCACACTATTTTTTATAATATATATTCATACTGATTAAAAATATAAGTCATAAGGGGGAAAACTGTAAAATATTACAATAAATTTGCTATAAATAAAAAAATAAAGATTATAAACTTCTTTTGATAAGCATTTATTAAAAGTAGGAGACTTAATTTTATATAAAAATATGTGATAGTATTATGAAATTAATTTATAATGCAATTGCATTGTTGAGCATCCAAATCTTTGCAACAGATCATGAGAAGACTAACTTTTCCTTCACAAAATGAAGAGGCTTTTCAGAGTAGTCATAATGATCATTTACATGGTTTTAGGTACAGGCAAATTTCCTTAGTTCTAGTGCTGTTAATGCCATGAAGGCCACTCATTTAACACTGAAAAAACAGATATACAGCATGCTAAGTTGTTCTTATTTTACCTAGGATGCTAATTTTTTTAGCTAGAAGCAGACAAGAAATTTCACATGATGAAAACAATAACATTTTCTTTCAGATATTCAAAATGAAAACAGCCTGCAGCAGACTAACAATGATCAAATCATGTGAAGTATTATATCACTCTTAATTAACAGTAAACTTAATAACAGAAGGATGAGTATTTACACCAAAGAAGAATGGATAATTTCCTCTGTTTTATAAGTTTTCTTTATATACATATACCCTTTTGACTATTCTTTAGTTTTTACAAAAGTGCAAAAGACCATACAGTTTTTCCAAATTCCTGAGACCTTTCAAGCTGAATTACATGTTAAATCAAAATGAAACATGAATAAATGATTTGTTTGATTATTAATTTCAGAAAAGCAGTTTATTTTACAGATTTCAATTCAGAAGTTGTAAACACGATTTCGAGTATGCCAAGCCAAATGACTGAATAATACACAGTGCCAAATGACTGAATAGTAGATTATTGATGTAAATAGAGATTGCGATAGAATGAACTGCTCTTATAGCATGTCAATACTTTAATATTTGTTAAACTTGGAATATTTACAACCGTGTTCATTTATTACTATTTATTACAACCTTTATTTATTTAATATTTATAATATAAGTTTATGTCCTCAAAGTGAATATGGATTTGTGATTTTTATAAATTATCTAGACTTTAAAAGAGCTTAATTTTAATTTGTTTTGAGATCTTAAATGTTAAAACATTACCATTAATAACTAAGGAATTGTTGTAGATGATATGCATACATACATATATACAATCAAAATGAAGAGCTATTAGAAAGACTTATATTTAAAAAATTGTTATGAATGAAAATAATGCATATAAAATATTAATTACTCACCACTGCTAGCTGCATTTTGAGTTTTCTTTAAAGTATCTTTCTCTCTTTTCAACGTACATAATTTTTGTTCAATTTCCTTCAGCTAAAAGATGATTATCAAAACGTAATACTATTCATTCAAAAATAATACAAATTCTAAAATTTAAAAAACGCTTAAGTATAATACAACTATTAAAGCTAAGTAGTTAATGAATTGAAGCCTGGTGCTATAATGGCTAGCGCAGTGCACAGTAGCACTACAGGTCCGGGGTCTGATCCCAGGGCTGGGCAAGGTTGACTCAGCCTTTCATCCCTTGAGTGGCTTGATAAAATTAGTACCAAGTTTGCTTGAGCGCTTCTGCAACATGCTGACAACCTGTCCAAGGTATATGCTCATGCACCCTGGGGCCCACGGTCAAGAATGTAGGTATTGGCACTGCAGGCCATGGCTCATTAAAGGCTGTTGTGCCACTTTAGTTTTTTAGTTAATGAATTGACACAAACATTCAACAAGCCACAATTCATAGCTGAAACTTTACAAGGCACAAAACATGATATAATAATTAAAGAAAAAATTAGACTCTCATACACACACAAAATAAATAAAAAAAAACTATTATATGTTTAAAAAAAATCAGACTTTTCAATTATTAAAGATTTAAGAATTACCTTATTTGCTGCTTGCTGGTAGGAAACTTTGCGCAGCTTACGAACACTTTTTCGTGCAGTCATGTCATTAGCAAGCTTAAATGCAGCAGATGCAATTTTACTCTGAATTTCATAATGCAGTTCTAAGTCGTTTAATGTCTGTCTCTGAAATAGAAATATAAACAAATAAAATACATAAAGAATGCAATTTTTAAACAGCTACAGTTTATCACAGTAAGTATGATACTTCAGTTGAAACCTTGACATTCTGATTAGGGAAATATTATTCAAGATGAACTATACTTGTTTATCCGAAGGGCACTGCACTTTTCTTACATTTCTCATGTCTTTTTATAAACAGACTTCCAAAAAAAATCATAAAAGCACATTCATTTTTATCTTTGTATAAAATATCAGTGTTGCGTAAAATTTTTATTATTTAGCAATTATCCTCTATTACATTGGAATTATTGTCTATTACACATTTTATTTAACAAATATGTGCTAACATTGTGTCATTATGCTCATAAAAGAGCAAATATACGTGAATAACAGCTTCTGTTAAATTTTTGTAATGCTATTACATAACTCCTATCACAGAATGCTGTAAATCAATATTATGCAAGTTCCTTAAAGGAAAAAGAATGATGTCTTTCGTAAATTTGACAATGCCAAATATTCATAGAAGTATAACTAAGTCTCAATACATCTGAGAGGACTAAACTTAAAGATTGCTCATGTTTGACTTAAATTGGCTGATCATTTTAATGTTGGTTTTAGGACATAATCAATAATTACAATAACCTCATGAACTCAAGCCTGCAACACTTAAACATGCGAATGAGCCTAAAAAAACATCAAATAGAGCTTGAATAACTGAAATTTATTTTTAGTCACAACATATGGTTGCCTAGTCAGATGCATATTTATTGGTGATGAATTGTTAAACAGGAGCAAACTAGTGAAGGAAGAAATGTAATGTTTCAATGAATAATCTTGAATCTTCCACATACCTAAATATCATAGACAAAATACATCTATGATCTAGGACCTAAAATGTAACCTAAGACTTTTTTTTTTTTTTTGCAAATTTTTATGAGTAGTGGATTCTTTTGTGTATGATTCCGAATGATGCAGAATGAGAGTATGAATTTAAAAACATAAATTAATTTTCTGAATTTATATACCATTTTATGCATACATTTTACACATTTCCTAACAATCTCTTTCCTACCATGGATTATAAGGTAAATCTATCCTAAGAAAATTATGAAATAAAGAATATAGAAAAACTAAATTCTGTAGAGGTACAGAAAAATGGCACTGGAAATGTCTCCTTATGTTAAAGTTATAAATGTTAAAAAATTCTCCATGGGAAACTGCCAAAATAGTACCACAATGTACAATGCACAAAAAAAAGGGAGGGACAGTTCTATATCTCCTGTTCTACTGGGCCAATTAACAAAATTCAAATTGCATTCTCCTTGTCTCAAAAGCGCGACTTACGATATGTGTTAGATTTATATATAACATTGTTCTAATATAGGTATTTTGACACAAAATCGGACTTTTCTGAAAAGACATGCCAATGTTTTTCCATATTTCGATTCTATGACACAAATCATGCCAAATTGCCAAGTTTTGTAAAAATTGCATGAGTAATTTTTAAAAAATAAGCTCTCAAAATTTTAACTCCTCAATGTTAAGGTACAGAAAAATGGCACTGGAAATGCCTCATTACGTTAAAGTTATAAATGATAAAAAATTCTTCATTGGAAACTGCCAAAATAGTACCATGATGTCCACTGTGCAAAAAAATAAATAAATAAGTAAAACCAGGACAGTTCTATATCTCCCATTCTACTGGGCCCCATTAACAAAATTGCATTTACCTTGTCTCGAAAGCACAACTTAGGATATGTATCAGATTTACATATAGCACTGCTCTAATATATGTATTTTGACACAAAATCGAACTTTCTCTGAAATGACATGCCAATTTTTTCCATATCTCAATTCTATGACTCAAATTATGTTGCCAAGTTTCATAAAAATCGCATACGCAGTTTTTAAAAAATTAGCTCTCAAAATTTTAGCTTCTCAATGTTAATTCAATTTGGTATGTATTTAATAATATCTCTTTTTTTTATTAGACTTACTTGATTCCTTCTTTCACAGTTTGAAATTTAGGTTCACTCCAAAAAAAATTCACCCACTTTTTATGATTTATTTTTAAAATTTGTATTTTTAAATAATTTTTATGAATTTTTTGAAAAAATTTTGAATTATAACCTATAAAATGTTTACGATCAACTTGAAGTAGATGTATTTTTAAGTATACCTACAAAAAATTACACCTTTTTATTCAAAATTTCTAAGATATTAACCAAATTAAATTTTTTAATTTCTCTGTAAATTTCGTACCTAATTTTACAAAATTTAGTATTTAGGCATCATTTAAGCCACAGAATCAAAATACGTTATGTACGGTATGTTATTTCAGAAAAAGACCCATTTTGTGTCAAAATACTTATGTTAGAATAATGCTACATATAAATGTAATATATATCCTAAGTCGTACTTTCGAGACATAAAAAATGCAATTTGAATTTCGTCAATCAGCCCAGTAGAACAGGAGATATAGAACTTTGATTAGCAAAGATGTCAAGCATAAATTTGATGTTGAGTATGAATAACTTTATTTATATGAATTTTAATTTTAGAATTTCTTCTTCCCTTCATCGAGTTCATTGATGCTAGAAATTTTGCAGCCATGAAAACGCTTCAGTGATTTAAAACATTCTATAAAGCTGTGGCGTAATTTTATCAGCCATTCCTACTGGTGTTGAAGTTTGGAAAACAAAGTGTGAGATAGCAGTTATTTAAACCTTTTGAGGGAGTTATCATCAAAAATTGGGAGTTAATGTGAGACTGCAAATGAATTTTGTTGAATATTTCTAAGTTTAAAGGATTATTTTCAGAAATGCATGCATGTAAGAAACTGGGAGTACTAAGTTGAAAATTTTGATAGTTATTAATGGATTATTTCCCTCGACTATTTAAGTAGCTATTAATGATATATTCTTCCCAGATTTGGAACTATGAATTTCTTCACACAATGGATCAAGAATGAAAAATCATTAGGGAACTTTTGTTTATAAGTGAATGAATGAAATAAGAAGATTAATATCAAAGAAGAAATGGAAGCATATCCCTGCAAGTTCCAATCTGGCTAACACCCCAGGATTTTCAGCTGAAACTTCATTCACACCTAACTAGTCAGAGCTCACATCATCTGATAAAAACTGGTCTGTTTCTGAAATTTAATTAAATGTAGCAGTTTTTAAAGAAAGAAAAAAGAAATAACTGCCTTAGTTATCTCAATTGCTTCTGACAAAAAATGGTAACTACATTGTTTTTACCATATATTCACGAATTATTTGTCTTACAGCTTGGATACTGCATTTGCTTCAAAATTCTAGACATACAAATCACAAACTGAAAGAACTATCTGTTCAGGAAATAGAACCAACTGAAAAAACAGTTTTGTTAATTTTTCAGAAAGAATCTATAAAAAGCAAAGATAAAAATTCTTTGCATTTTCACCAATGATGAAGGTCGAATGAGACTGATGATAGAAACTCCTTCCAAGAGAAGATAGACAATTTTGTGTGTCCTATATTTTTACTTTCTGATCATCAAGATGTGAAAGAATTAATTTTCATACTTAGGTGGATTATCTGCTTTCTTTTGGTCAATTAAGTGAATTGCCTGCTTTGTTTGATTACTTAAGTTGGACTGGATACTGGGCAGAATTACTGAACTGTTCCAGAGCCAAGATAATTGTGTTACGAGTTACAAAGGTGAAAAACAGCTGCAAATAAACTGGATCTATCCTATGCAACAATTGTAACTTTTGGAAAGGATGTAAAATGAAAGTTTGTTTTCATCTTTAAAAAAAAAAAAAAAACTATTGAATATCCATGCTAGTGAAGACACATTATACATTAAAATTCCTAATAGTTAAAACGAAATGTGGTAGGACAATTTAAAAACTTTTGTGCAATAATTAGATTATTATTTTAATCTAATTACAATCGTACTAAGTATATTGTTAACAATCGTACTAAGTATATTGTTATTCAGTCTCCTTGATAAGTACATTATGATTTGTTCCTGGCATAAATCAAAAGGTGGGAGAAGATGTTACGAACAACTCTAAATCCAATGATTGTTTAAATGTAATTTTTCAAGCTTTGTATTTTTAGTTTAAATTTTAAGATTATTAAGAGGCAGATGGGCCAAATTTCATAATCACAAAAATTGCCTGTTTTATTTTAATTACTTAGGGTGGACCACCTGTTTTATTTTGATGACTTTTCCCTTCGTTTTTTTTTTCCCAAAGAACCCATTGAATGAATGAAATTCAGGTTGCTTGTAACAACACAGATAAACCACATCATTAATTTTCATGCACATTGCATATGTTTATATCTTAAAAAAAAAAAAAAAAAAAAAAAAAAAAAAAAAAAAATTATGTTGCTTTTGACAGCATTTAAAAATTTGCTGAATTCCACTGTATATTTTTCAAAGTACTATTTTTCATTGCATTCAAATCCCTTTTTGACAAAGACATTGCTATGTAGGGACTAATGTCCCAACACAGTATCAGTCCCTGTCAGTATCTCCTTTCTTTGCATTTTCAATATCAATATAAGAACTGAGAGCCCAGATCAGTCAAATCACCATTGAATCATTTCTAGATGTTTTCATGTTCAAAATTTTTTTAGAAATTTATATTTTCGGTTTTTTGCCCTACAACTTCAGTTATTTCCTCAGTTTCTTTACAATTTGATAAATCTCCAATTTTCTATATTAGGAAGAATCTTGCAGGAGAACGAATGAAAAACAAATTGCAAAAGGTAATCATTGATACTTAACCTAAAAACATAATTCAACGGTTCTTAAAAGTTGCTCAGGCTTGCGCATGCTAATTTTTGAGCGTGCATGCACAGACAACAATAAAACAAAGATGATCTGCAAACCACATAGTCGTAAGTACACTATATTGTCAATAAATAATGTACAGTCTATCCCCATGCATTGAACTAGACTGAAATATGAAATCTCATGTTGTGTAAATGGAAGGTTGATACAATATATATACTAATATTGTAATAAGGCAAAGATGGATCATGTGATAAAAATCTGGAAGAAAAACTTCTAAGGTTAAAGACATCTCTAATACTACAAGTAAAATTCTTGACCTTTTTCAAAATTCCTTGTTCAACCTTCAAATTTATTTAGTATTCATGAATTCAGTAAACTTACATCTTTGCTTTTGGCTCTACAAATAAATTTATCACTCAGGGTAAACGAAGTTCCAACCCTTCGTCTAACTTGAGGCTGTGCTTCACCTGGCTGAAAAGGAGTTTCAGGAGGAAGTTCACCAGTAATTTCCTTTAAAAAAAAAAAAAAAAAAAGAGAGAGAGAGATAAAATTTCTGAATCATATTTTTAGAAGTAGATCACTAATTTTCAAATGATATTTATGGCAAACAAAATTGCTAAACAGAACACGTACACTTAAAAAAAAGTATGGTCCAGATTCGCAATTACATAAATATGTTAAAATCAAGTTTATAGCATAGATACAGATCAATTATTTAACATAACAAATCAATATATATACAGCATAATTTGGCAATTGAAATATAACTAATCATTCAGTATTAATTGACAAAGCAATTTAAAAAATTTAAGTAAAACTTTGAGGCAGTTAAAAGACGAAAATATAATCTTAACATCTTAAAATTATTCACTTCTTAAGAATTTTTTAATGACTTGAATTTCAGTGCTACTATAGGGTCATTTTTAACATGCTATGTAAACACGTGAGTGTAAACAGTACAAAGTTAAGAAAACATTATGCTTGAATACAAAAATACAAGATAAACTGAGTAATACTAAAACTTAAATTACTGATTAAAACTGATTTAAACTGGATTTATACTGATGGATTATACTATTTTTCATACTGATGAAATGGATTTGTCATTCAATGCCGGCAGCATGTTATTGTAACTACATTGAGCGTTAGTGGGTAAACTTTCCTACATGAATGAAAAACCTACAGGTATTGCATTGCAAAAGTTTTGCATGGAAAAAGGACTGAAGGCACAAAAAAGCTCTATTTCATCAAATGGGATACTGAATTTAGGTTTGAGGAAGTAAGGAGTCCACAAAGTGGCAGACCATGCTTGCGTGTGAACCGGGTCCATGTTTTACAAAGTGTCATGAAAGAATTGGTAGATGTAACAATCTCATCAAACTATATTTCTTAAAAGGAACGCCTCGGAGGAATACAAGGGAGAACAGGTGGTGATTCCCATCTGGTCACCAATTTATGTTATTTTACTAATAAATATATATTTGAATGCATGATAAAAACCTTATATCTTAAGAATAAGGTATAAATAAAAGTAATAAAGTAAAATCAGACTTATCCATTAACAGTTCGGTGATACACATGCCAACAAAACGTTTCTCAACGTTGTCCTCATATCGCATCACAGATGCTTCGGCGGGGAGTGTGTAGCGATGTTGAGAACAACTCAACGCGCGCAACTCTGAAAGACTTGGAATTCTTGAACCTAGCACATAAGAGCTCTTTTGGGCTAGCGGAAAAGAATTCGATTCCCAGTAAATAGACCCACGATCAAGTCCCGCTTATGCGATGCAGCACTTCTCACTGGCGATAACAGATGGCAACATGAACAAGCAACTACCGAGGTTTCAATGAACCGCGTGATCGCTACGCCTGTAGCGATCTCGTCGGACTATATTTCTTCAAAGGTGCGCTTCAGAAAAAGACAAGGGAGAACAGGTGGTGATGAGTCTCGAGGAGAGGAGAAAGCAGACAGGTGTCACCAGAACACACTAATTCTGGATTTGATGTTGTGAGGTACATGGTAAAATGCTCCTGTAAGTTTCGATTTTAAAATGCTGTAATATTATTCCTGCGCATTAAGAAACTTGTGTAAAATAAATTCTAACTATTAATGGATAAGTCTCATTTTACTTTATAAGGGTTTATCATACTCTCAAATATATATTTAGTAGTAAAAATAACCTAAAGTAGCCAAGACATCAACAGGGAGTAGCACTGCTCATAAAGCAGGGAGAATAATGGGGATTACAAAATCTTTGATTCAACATATTCTGCATGGAATCTTGAATCTTAATCCATACAATATCTAGGCACTTCACCAGTTATTAGTGGCAAATATAGATGAAAGACGGAACTCTGTTACATGGTCGCTAGTGCCAATGGAACGAACACAAGACACAATGCTTGCTGAATGTCATGTGGATGGAAAGGCCACTTTCACTGCACAATGACATCAATTCACAGAACATTCCCATCTGGGCAACATCAAACCCTTTTGCCTACCTGACCAAGCCACTGCCTTGTTCTTGTGACTGTCTGGTGTGGTTTCACCATATCTTTTATTCTGGGCTCCTTCTTTTTTTCACCAAGCTGGAAAACCTACAGTCACTGCTGAATGGTATGTTATGCTTTTGGTTGATCACATTATACCTGTATTGCAGGAAAAGATATGCATGACCTGTAGTCGCCTTTATGCAGGATGGTGTCCTGTTCCACGTTGCACATGAAGTCAAGACTTGAAAACTTTTGCTGAAGACTAAGTCATAAGTCAAGCTTGTAAGTTTAAATGGCCATCACGATCACTAGGCTTGACCTCAGCAGATTTTTGAATGTGGAGATACTTAAAATGTATTTGCAATTAAAAGTCTCATGTGTATCGAGGCCCTCCAGTTGCTTTGGCCATTCGATGGCATCGATGACAACATGCTACACTCAACTGAAATAAGCATAGTGACACAACTCACTTGCCTAATATATTGTGCTGGTGGCCATGTTGAACATCTTTTACTTCCAATAACTTTATAAAATGTTAAAATGGTTCATATTCGATGCAACACAAGTGAAAATATGGTAATTAGATTTAACTTTTTGTTATATTTTATGCTGATTAGTGCCTAAGGTCTGTATATGTTAGAGCGATAAGATAGAAGCGGGACGCAGTCGATGCACGCATGCCACTTGAATACTCCGATAACTATCATAAACATCATAAAGATTGCGATTATGGTCCAGAGAAACTATCCCGGGTCCCGTTTCTATCTTATCGCTCTAACATATACAGACCCGCGGCACTAATCAGCATAAAATATAACAAAAAGTTAAATCTAATAACCATTTTTTCACTTGTGTTGCATCGAATATGAACCATTTTAACATTTTATAAAGTTATTTTGAAACTCTTGTGATGAGTACAATAAGGCCCCAACAAAGGCTCAACGATATATCGTCGTTGGTATTTTTGGCAAGGGTTAATGATGGTAGATTGCAATATTTCTAAAATAATATTGGTAATGAAACATACTGTTTTTTTAATGTTGTAACACATCAAGAACATAAAGTATAGGTATCAGAAGACAATCCCAAACCAACAACATTGAAAAGACAACAAGCAATTTTAAAAAAACAAAACAAAAATGTGCATGCCCTAACTCCCCCCTCGAATGCACAGCCATCAAATTAGACAAACAGAAAACAGTTACAGCTAACTGATACACCATTAAGTGTCTCCCAGAAATTCTTCAAGAAATGAATATTAGAGTATTCATGCTTCATTATGAATAAATTTTCTCATTCAACAAGAGTGACAAATAATTTTTTTAAGGGGAAAAAAACGCTTTATAGTGATAGAACATACAGCCTATTCTTCTGATCTTGCATGGTACATGATTAAAGGGTTAATAGGGTGAGATTTTTTGCTAATTTTTAATGTAAAAAAAATTACACTGCCTTCATTTTCATTCTAAAAATGAGACTGATGAGATTATAAAAGGACATTTTTCATTGATTCCAAGAAATGGATGGGTTAAAGCCCTTAATTTTTGGAAAATTCACCCACAAAAATACACTGACGTTGGAGGGAAACTACACTGACGACGATTTGGTAAAAATTTATATTAAAAAAAATTGTAATATCTTATTTCTGTGAATACAGAACATACCACTAGACCAGACGTTCTCAATCTTTTTTGCCCTATGCATCTCTTACATCACTGCTAGAAGATCATCCCCCCTCCTTTCCAAAACTTGGAAAAAAATAATGCATACAGTTATTAGTTTACATAGTTTATTTTCTAATGTGTTTTATAAATCAAACAACAAAAAATACAGAAAATGTTGGCAAATCCAACAATTTGAATAAAAGTACTTTTTTTATTCATAACCAAACTAAGTACTTAAGAACTAAATAAAAAGCTGACCACTTTCCCTCTCTGAAACCATGAAAATTCCTCTAAAGAGAATGCCAAAACATACACTTTTATCCCATGAAGAAAATGTGCATCAGGCTTTAAAGCTGAAAAGATCATTTAATAGATGGTAGCAATGGTAAATAAAGACTGAATTAAAACCATTGGTTGTTTATCATTCCAAAATCCTAAAAGCAATGAAGGGAATTTGAAAAGCATCTTTACCAGTAATTTGGGAGTCCAATAAAAACTCTTGGATTACTATGAAAATTTCCAAGAACTGGTTGGTTTACCAAATACTTCTGCCCGTCTGTTAAATGCTACTGTGAATTTAAAAGACTAGAACTGAAAGCTTTACAATGCATTTTTCTGACTTAATAACAAGAATTCCAGTAAAAGTGGTTTTCCTGCCCCAAAATAGAAAGTTAATCTAACTGATGAATCAAGATATAATATCAAATTTTAAAGCTTATTATCTGTGGCAGACATTCCAAAAATTGATAGACTAGATAAGATTAGAATTTTTTTTTTTTTTTTTTTT
>KK119448.1:65255-85300 GCA_000611955.2 Stegodyphus mimosarum
TGTTGTAGATAATATCAATCTTTCTTGGAATAAGCTGACTGAGGTATGTTTGAAAAGATTTATGGAAGAATGTAAAGCCAGAGCTAAGGAAGGGTGTTGACACAAAAATTCATTGTTATGTAAACAAAATGGTCAAGCTAACTAATGAAACAGGGTTGGATATTACAGGGTAGGATATTGAAGAATTGTTCCAAGTTACAAATTGTGAAATTTTTTCTAACAATGACATTAAAAAGTCAGTTCAATAACAAGCAGTAATAACAAGAAATTAGTGTTTCTGAAGATTAGGAGCAAAAGGAACTTTCAATAGATTTTTTTTAAAAAATGTTTAGCCATTACATAGGAAATGCAAATCAATTTATACAAAATGATTAAAATTTTGATAGAAATTTAAAGGCAAGACGAAGTGTCATTGATATAATGTCTTGCAATCAAAAACTACCTGCTGAATGAAACAGGAAAAGCAAATGAATAAGAATGATTTCTTCACACACACAAAAAAAGTCCAATGTGGAAGAACCTTCCTCATTGCATACACTACTTCTTTACTCAAACTTTTTTTTTTAAACTTTTCATGAATGTTTTATGAATAAAAAGTGATATTAGCAATAAATAAGTCTACAATTAATGTAATAAAAAGTACTTAATAATGAATGTTATAAAATATTCCCTCTTCCCCCCCAAAAAAAGATAAATTCTCTTATTCTCTCTTCTGTTTCACTTATACTCTTTATCTATCTTAAGAATGCTGTTTAACATTGTTTACCGCTGTTTTGTTTAGTGTTGCCATATCCCCTGCGTTAAGTGAGGTCTTACTCTATAAAGAAGTTTTTAAAACAGATTTTCATAATATATGTGATAATTAAAATTTTTTTAAAAGTTGGTACATGCTTTTCTCAAGGACAATGCTAACTTTAAAAAACATCACACTCACTCCTTCTTTTAAACAAAGTGCTTTGAGCTCCTCTGTCTTTTTCTTAAGAGCATCTTGGAGTGCATCCCTTCGTGACTGAAGGGCAGTTAACATTTCGATGGTAGCTGCCTTGCTTTCTTCACTTAATTCTCCTAATTCGAACAAAACAAACTTCTTTAGTTTAAGAAAATCAAAAGCAAAAATTATTAAAACAAACACATGCAAAACATGTATGATAAAAATACCATCATACAAAATTCCTTTAAAACAAGGACTAATTTAAAAACATTTCAGACTGCTTTTATTTCTATTTTGCAATATTTGAAGTAGCAATCCTGTATTTGGTTTTGAAAAGATATTAATATGTCCAGGCCTGGAAAAGTCGTGAACTTCAATATTTAACCATACCAAGTGAAAACACCGCACAAATTTTGTCTTAAAGGGTAAGGAATATGTCTCTATCAAAATATGGAGGAGATGCCATTGAATTTTTCGTTAATCTTGAATTATGAGGGAGAGTCCAAAAACAAGTTTCCCCTCGTGACTGTGAACACAGGTGTGTACGAAAAACAAAAAATACAATGCAATACTAAAGATAAGACGTAACTTTATTTTTCCATATAATTACCAAGCATGTTGATACATTTGTTATACCACTTTATAAGCTTTAAAAAGCCCTCTAGGAAAGAAATAAGGATTCTGCTTATGTAAGAAGCATTGAACTGCTTTAGTGACTTCCGCACTGCTTCCAAAGCGCCTTTCATTGAGATTTTTTTCCAAAGCCAGAAACTGTTGGAAGTCATTGGGTGCAACATCAGGAGTGTATGGTGGATGGTCACGGTGCTCCTAAACCAAGAGTTCGAATATGATTTTGCATTGTTGTCACCGATTGTGGTCGCACATTGTCATACAATGACACGGGTGTGACAATACATGTAACACTGATGGTTCCATCCTCCAAAACGACCAGCTACAAAACTCCCTGGGCAGCTGTGAGGAGCACTTTACCTGCAGAGGGAGTTGTTTTGAGCTTCTTTCAGACAGGTGATAATGGATGTTTCCACTCCACAGATGCAACTTTTGATTCAGGTGCGAAATGGTGAACCCATGTTTCATCCCCCGTCACAATCTATAATAGAAATTCATTGCCATCACAATAGTAACTCACGAGATGTTTCAAGCTGACTGCCATGCATTGTTTCATGTGGTTCGGGCACACTTTCTGCCATCAAAGAACAACACGGATGATCTTGTGAGCTTGCAAATCTCCGATTTCCAGTTTCCCCACTGCTTCATCAATGGTGATATGCCTGTTCGCTTTAATCATGTCATCCACCATCCTGACATTTTAGTTTAGGTCTTGTGTCTTTCCAGCACTTGCTGACAACCCTCACTGAATTCACGCCACCATCTCTACGCAATTTGTTTCGACACCACATCTGGCTCATACACTTCCACAAGATGGTTATGGATTTTTGCTCCCGATACCCGTGCCCAGACAACTGCTCTCACTTCCTCATTTGACCATGAATTCACAATGCACCTTCTTCCCATATCTACCAAGACCAGATTGAAAGTACAGGCTCATATCTGCTTTGCACAGGCACTCCAACAGTGCATCTCCGCTTTGCACAGCTCTCCAACAGTGCCATCTGCTTTATTGTGGTCGAATGTTACCCAATGATGTATGGGTGTCTTTTGCATTCTACTAATGGCTTGTTCCCCCTGTTCCAAGTCCCTAGGAGAAAGTTATTTTCAGACTCACCCTTGTATAATGAAAAAATGCCCTCCAAAAGTTAAGGAACAGCATATTTTTCAATGCTCACCATTGCAAAAATGTCAGTAATGTTCAAGTTCACGGTTCATATGCATGACAATAACGAAATTTAAGAAAATATATGCAAAAACAATAGCTACCACTTTTATTTTGTAGAAATAAATGCTTATATAGAAAAATGCAAAAACTGTAATTTCGCTTCTTGAGTGTTAAAAATGCAAAAACTGTAATTTTGGCTCATGAATATTGATCTTCAGTTGCTATTATAGTTTCGTGGACAATATCCAGGAGAAGTTATTTGCCTGATTTGTTGAGGTGGCAGGCGATTGGATGGATGGAAATGGGGATGTCACAAGCTGATGCTGCAAGACATCTCACTGTCTCTCATAGTGTGGTCCACTAAGTATGGAATCAGTTTGAATCCTAGGATTCTGTGTCTAGAAGACACGCTCCATTCAGACCTAGAGTTACAACACCTGCAGGAGACCATTATTTAGCTCTTTCGGCGCAAAGGAGGAGTAACATTGCTGTGCCTCAGCTCACGGCAGGTCATTTAGTGGCAACAGGAACAAGAATCTCAACTATTACAGTGCACAGACGCCACCACACTACACGTCTGTATGCAAGATGACCAGTTGTTTGTGCCCCCTTGATCCAAGGACCCAGAGGTGCCTTTTTATGTTGGGCAAGAGAACACGTCTCCTAGACCACTCAACAATTGGTGTCTGTTCTCTTCACAGACAAGTCTAGGTTTACATAGGAGAGTGATTGTCATCAGCTGATCTGAAGGGAAAAACAGATACAACCAAACCCACACTGTGGAAAGATGCAGCTGTGGTGGTGGTGGAATAATGGTTTGGGTTGGAATCTCTCTCAGTGGTCACACTGACCTTCATGTGCTCCATGGAAGAACTTTGACCGGTGTGAGATATCGAGATGAGATCCCTGATCAATATATCTGCCCATATACCACTGGTATTGGTTCTGGATTCTTGTGGTGTATGACAATGTGTGACCACACTGAGCTCGGGTAGCTGAAAAATATCTTAACGGCCACGATATGGAGTAGATGGAATGGCCAGCTCAATCTCCAGACCTGAATCCGATACAGCATCTTTGAGACAACCTTGGGAGGTTGCTGCTTTAAGTCCTCCTCCAAGGTCATTAGATGAGCTTGAAAAAGGATTACTCTGTGTCTGGTTGTTGCTTCCCATTTCACTGACCAACAATTTAATTGACAGCATGGAACACCACCAATGTATTGCAGCTAGGGATGGACACATTCCTTATTAGAACTCATTTATGTAATGTTACCATCCCATTTTTCCTTAAAAAATTGTGATATACTGTTTCTCCAAGACTGGATTTCTCCGCCAAGAGTGCAATTTTTTGTTGTAATTCATGTTTCTGTTTAACTTTTGAAACATTCTATGTCGCATTCATTAAAGAACTGTCCTGTAAATTTCTTCTTTCTAAGTTCTTTAATTCTCAAATTAGACACAAAAAACATGCTGTTCCTTAACTTTTGGAGGGCAGTGTATTACAACATATATATAGGAATAAAATACTTATTCATGCTTCAGTATATTGGAGGAAACGTTTCACAAAAAAACAATGATCAAAAAGGATATTCTGGCAGGCTATTGACGCTTTAACAGATGTCAACATTGCCAATTAATAGGCAAACAGTAAATGGTGACTATTATGCAAATGTTTGAAAAACCCATTTGTTTGCAATTGGCTTTTCTCTCAAGAAACAGCAGTTTTTTTTGCTCTCGAAAAATATTCGGTCATATACTGCTGTTCTGGTACTGGCAATACAATTTAAATTTTTTAAGGTAACATGAATACTGCCTACCAGCAGTTGAATGGTAGTCACTGAACACTGGAATTCAATCCAGGTTTCAATTCAAGTTTTCATGGTTTCTCTCATGTCTACAAATCAGACTGCTTTACAAAATCTTCAGCATCTTTCCTTTGGTGTATACTCTTGTGAAAATTACAATAAGAAATAAAAAAGAATAAACTCTATCCAGCTTGGTCAGAAGATTTCTGGACATTTCCATCACTGAAAAGACAAATGCACGAAAAAAGGCATCTTTCATACGAGGAAAACGGAACCCACGGACAATACAGTTATGTCATTAAACATCTACTTTACTGTTTTCCTCATTCAAAAACATTAAAAAGTGAAATTCGTTGTAAAAAGAAAAACAGAAGGAAGAACTATAGGGCTCTTAAAGTTAGTTGCTCATGAATAAAAAGATCAATATTAAAATTATCAGTTAGACAATGTGTTTTTGTGTATAAAAATTATAATCCAATAAAAGGAAATTTATTAAAGTTGTGCAAATTGTTGCAAAATTTATGTTAATAAAATATAAGAGATTTAAAAATGTGAATTTGTATTTTTTACTGTGAACAGCTGTCCAGTGCAAATGGAAAATCTCACACATTACTGAAACGGATTGAATATATGTCAAATAATCTTTCTTCATCAAATTTTTGTGACAGCATTTTGTAGCACACATTATGGAATTTTTATTTCCCATCCTTTGTTTTGTTTGCATGTATATATACATACTAAATAATACAATAAAATAAAATAGTAATTTATTCTTGTTAAAATAATATACAAATGATCAGCAATGATCAATCAAAATCTGCAACATACCTATTCTCTCTCTCACACACATAAACAGAGAAAACAGAGAGAGAATTTTTGAACCTCGCAAAAGTCTTTCACAGTAAACACATACCTTCAATTATAATAGTTGGCAAACTAGTGGAGCTATTACTTCTACTGATATTTGACTGTGAACTTGCAGATGACAGAGACTGAACACTTCGACAGAGTTCAGACGCAATTTGACTTAAGCTTCTTACAACACAAGTGCGGCTCTGAAATACAATATTACAGCACTTGAAATCATTGAAAAATGAAATGCTAATAAAAATTATATATTTATTATGTAAAATATATAAAATGAAAAATACATTGTTTCAAAGTTCATGAATAAAATTCACTCTTCTTTGTACTCCTTGATTCAGTAAAATTATTCATGTGAATTTCTAGCATGCAGGTACAAAGTTAATCCTTAATAAAAGAAATACAGTAATGTAGAAACTTAGAGCCATACAGCAATGAAAACACTTCAGATAAATGGGATTTGTGCATCTCCTGTAATATCTTCTGCATATTATTTTGCAACATGCTATATTAATATTGTTCCGTTTTTCTCTTCTTACGTAAGTTAAGGGTTCGCGCATTTGGAGTGAATAATGACGATGCTCGATGAAGTATCGAAACACACTTTATTGGCTAATATTTTTCAAGACAGCTCCAAAAACACTTTTACAGTTTCGAAGAACTACTACAAACAAGCTGGAACAATCAGCGACACAGCCTTCAGACTATCAGGCTATAACGGTAAAGACAGCTTCACAGCAAAGCAACAGAGTACAGTTCCCGACTCTGCTTGGTCGTTCTTGGAACTCCACGTACTCTCGAGACTTTCCCCTCTAGAACCTTCGATGCACTCGATGATACACTAGAATACAATTCCTCACTCGGTTCGGTCGTTCTCGAAGCTCAACACACTCTAAGATGAAACTCGACAATGCCCTATCTTGCAATATACTAGGAAACGCTCTCGATGCAATCGACGACCAGCTAGACACTCGCTCACTGACTGACTATCAGCTCGCTAAACAAAACACTAACTAACTCTCCGCATACCAGCAGGGTTTATATAACTTTTGGCTTGTGTTCGAGAACATTCTGGGCTAAACCAGTAAGAATTCGTTCCAGAAGGTTATCTATGCATCTATAGTATATCACCAAATGGGCGATTTCTCACCAAATGTGGGGACCCTGCCTTCCCTTGCCATTTTCTGGCAACCCTAAACCTGTACCCTCCGCATATTACTTTGTAACAGGCTACATTAATTTCATGTGCATTTCCATTAACTTTATAATAAATCCATGTAAAGTGTGAAGTGATTAGAAGAATTTTGACTGATAGCATTAAGTTGGCAAATGATATTAAGAAGCCTACCTTTAAGAAGACAGATTGAAAAACATAGTAAATATATCAAACAAAATATCAGTAGTTAGCCAGTTTATGTAATTAAATAGGTACTTACATAAGGAATTATGAAATATTAAAAGTATTTTAAACTGGTTATGGAGAGGATAGGAAAATATTTATTTACATACACAATCATTACACTTAAAGGAAAGTAGAATATTAAAATAATGCCCTTTTTTAAATGTACTGCTATTAAATAATTGAGCAGTACAATTCCTCTCGTAATTACAACTGTAATCACTGAATTAATCACTATTAAAAATCAAAGTGAGTTTGCTTTACGAACATTTACATGATAAGTTTTCATTATTTTATTCAAACACATCAGCCAAATAATTAGCAAATGAATAACTTTCACTTCTCAATTAATTCACTTCTAAAATTGTCTGGCAAACAAAAAGAACTCTCAAGAACTGGAAAGATTTATAACAAAATAGTAAATATTGCTAAATAAGAGACTCAAGCATAAAATTAAAATCCAAAGACTGTAACTGAAATTTTTTAACCAATATAAGATAATTTTTACTTTTTTGTGATTGCGGTCCAAAAAAAATTGGTGTTGAGCGATTGCCATCGACCAGATACATTTTGCAATATTTGGCGACGCAGCATACCAAACATATACAGTAACACTTGCAGGGGCAAGAGCTCTTCGACTGACAGATACCCTGAAAAACAGAAAAAAGAATTAAAGGGTTGGGGGGAAAAAATGAAAGAGGGGAAAAAGATAAAATCTGGCATCAAAAATAACATGAAGTGTGGTCAAAGAAATTAAGATTTTGAAGCAATGAAACAAGATTAAATTAGAATGTACACAAGTGGTATTTTATTCCAAAATTAGAAGTTAGTGTTGACAACTAGTAAGACAGCCTAATCTTTCGATCATTTGCATTGCGAATTAACATAATGTTCATTGCATTAAGAAAAGTCTAATTTTTAAAAAAGTTATATCTATATAACAGTAAATGTGGTTATTGCCATATTTACTGTCATATCACCATATTTTTAATAATTTTACCTCTAGAATACTGACAGGGCAAAACTATACAATGAATATTATTTCTGAAGGGAATGTTTAAAAAAAATTAATACATTAGAAAGCACACATGAATAGATTTACTAGTATTATTGTAGTCCATATTTGAAAGAAGACAATTGTAATTATTGATTTTAATATTATACTTTTTATTTATAAAAAGTGCACTGCCATTTAGCCAAAACTTGTCCACTACTATGTAAAAATGGAAGTTTCTAAAACTGAATGGGGGCAGGAATAAGCCAGTTGGAGAAAGATGAGAACAGACACAATATTTATTAGAGATAATTCAATCAAACAATTTTTTACAGTTAAAAAACATGAAATTCTAAAAACTAGATAAACCTACTGCAAAAGACATACCTCATTAAAAAAATACACTACTAAATATTAAATGTCTATTAAAAGTGTTAGATTAACAACAATGATTTCTGAATATTAAGTATAAATAATATACATTTTAAAAAAGAAAAGATTCTTGTTATTTCAACATCTGCACTTAATAATTAAAGATCAGTGATACTACAAAAGATAAAAATATCACATTTTAATTGGATATTTTTTTCTATAAAATCTTTAGAGCAAATAATATATAAATACTATGTAAAAGAAAAAACAGATTTTGCGAAAATCTTAAAAACATTAAATATATTTTTCATATAACACTTACTGAGTAGTAGGATCACAGATGGCATTGGAAAGATCATCAAATTCTTCAACAGGTTCTTCTATAGCATCTTCATAAAGATTAAAACTACTGAGAGTGTGGACAACCCTAATAATGAATAATAAAAAATTTATTTTACAAGAATAATTACATATAAGTAGAGGTGATACATGCAGACACGAAGTAGGCTGATTTTTGGAGGCACCAACCAAGTTGCTCTCAAAAGAAATTACATCTCTGTGAAATAATTAAGTTAAAATTGTGTACAGTGTGGTGTCTATTAAGTGTGGTGGGCAGAAAGATGATTTTTGA
The DNA here is from genome assembly GCA_000611955.2 of Stegodyphus mimosarum. Classification (NCBI taxonomy): domain Eukaryota; kingdom Metazoa; phylum Arthropoda; class Arachnida; order Araneae; family Eresidae; genus Stegodyphus; species Stegodyphus mimosarum. The sequence goes on from KK119448.1 coordinate 74,052, forward strand.
ATACCCTCGTGTAAACTGAGAGTAAATTTGATTTTTCATAAATATGTAGAAAATTTGAAACACTGTGCTTCAGTCTCCACACTTAACAAGAACTTTAGATGATAAATTTGTATTCAGAACTATTACATTTTCATGAAATAAAAACATATATTCCATTTTCCTTCCGAAGAAGATCGAACAATCCAGAAAAGCAGCTTCACAAAAATTTCCTTCAATTTACTTAAACATTTTATTCAGAGAAGCAACAATATTAGGTGCTTGGCATGATGAGTATTTCTTCAGTAAGTAACCATCAATTTGATGTCTGATATCCTGAAGAGATGAACACAGATTTGCGTAACTTAATAGGATCTTATCTGTAGGCAAAAACAATAAAAGTTGCTTTCTACTTTCACAAATACATTTTAAAAGGTACTTATTCTAAATAATGAGTCACTCTACAAAATTTTTTACAATTCCTTTCTCAGAAGTAGAGAGCAATTTTTCTAAATTGAAATCGATAGAAAAAATTTGTAATTACGTTTAATGAAAAAGAAAAAAAGAAAAGCCAAATTTCCTTGTATATTTATTGACAAAAAATTATCCTATTCAAAAACTGCTGTATGATAATATCATAGATGACAATGTTTAATGAAAGAAATAAAATATAATATGTTGCAACTGTAAGAGACTACAAGTATTAAATATCATGCATTTAAATTAACTAAACAAAGCTATGTTTTGGCTTGAAATCATTAATATTTTTATATATGGGGTACCAGCAATACTGATCACCTATTGTGCCAGAAATATTGTAGCTGGGCTTATATATATACACAAATATTACATAATTTTCTTGACACTGAGATATTTGTAACCTGAAACATTACAACTCACCTACGAGCTTCATGAACTTCAACAGTGAATTTCCTGTCACGGTAGTATAAGTTTTCCAGTTGTTTCCATAGAAAAACCTATATAAAGATCCATATAAAAGGAAGAAAATATTACTTTTCTTTTTGAACCTTTCACATACAGAAAAAATAAGAGCTTTTCTTTTATTAATATTGTGCAATGCATTTTTAAAAAATTTATAATACAATATACAGTAAATACAGAAACAGCTACAAACAATGCACATAACTATTCATTTAAACAAAGCGCTGCTATAAGTGAATGATTTAAAAAAAATTAATTCCATAATTTAAGCATAAAACTAAGCATAAAAAAATTAAGCAAATGCAGGAACATTTAATTAAGGCATACCCTTCTGGGTGTACGACGATCATTTTTGTCATACTGACTAATACCTCTGTAACTCAAACCCAACCAACAGGGATTTCCACTTTTATCCTACATCAAATGAAATATAATACAGTTTTCACACAAAATTTAATACATTAAAACAATTATCAAATAATGAACAATAACTCAATCATACTTTTATCTCATAATAGTGCTGTCCATATGTTGGTAAACTTTCAACAATGCTGAGATAGCTATTTAAAAAAAAAAAGGAAAAATTCATTAAAGAACATACTGAGAAAAATACCTTGTATGCTTAATTCTGTGAATTTTCTTCCTCCTAATATAAAAGTTTATTGTTTGGTTTGAATACATTTTTGTTAAAAAAAATTATGATATTATACTACTATGTTAACCCATTAAGCACCAAACCAGGAAATATTTTGTTTCCTTTCTATTTACATCATAGAATTACTGTCAAACTAGGCATACAATAGCAATGCAATCAAAACTAATATAATAAAATAATAAACACAAACATAAAAAATTACATAAGAGGGTAGAAGAATATCCAAAATTTAAAAAAAAATTGCAAAAGCATTAAAGACAATAAAACTTATTTTAAAGAAACAGTGTCATACACTATTCAATGAAAGTAATATTTTGTTACGTATGAGATGAAAATCACAGTCTCTGTTTGAAATGGTTTTAGCAAACTCCACCAAAATCACTTCTGAATTATTGCATTACATTATATTCAATAATATTAATAAAAGTAATCACTTTTTATATCTTATTACAGTCTTCAGTATAAATTTTCATTATACTTTTTTGACAAAATGTTAACATTTTAGTTTTAAATATCAAATTATTTAATCCTCTGAATGATATAACTGCTTTTATTCAGTTATAAAGTCTTCTGTAAACTTAGTACATATTAACATGCCATTTGAAGTATTTTGTTTCTTCTATTCTTTAATGGTTTAAATATTACCGTAAGGAACGGAAGGTTATGCAAATAAACAGTAAAATAAATAATCCCACAAAGCTAGCTAACAAATGTTGTTTAAAATACAATTCATCAATAATTTCAAAAAGCCAAGCTCTTCAGAGTGTTAAATTAGCTTTTAATAACGAGATCATGAATTTAAAAACACTGGTCATCAACGACCAACAAAGTGCTTAACATATTACCTTTCCAAAATCACGCTTATTGTTTGATTTATATCTGTAATGTATTTTTATTTCATATTGTAATGTTCAATAATTTTAAAATACATGTGACTTCAGTAAATTAATTTTAGGCATAACTCAATAATTATAAGGAATTAAGATATAACAAATTTCAGGTTTTGTTGTGAAATTTTTGGATTATATTAAGAAAAACATCAGAAAAATATATCAAAAGCTCAATATAGAAAATCTCTCAAATTACTTTTCGTTGTACTTAAAGAGAAAAGTTTGACAAACTTTTGATTATTAGCAGCATTATGACAAATAATTATAAATGAAATAAATTTAACTAAATACCAAAATCTATTTTTGTACTATGAAAATAACTTACTTAACAATAGCAGCACCCCTAGTTTGACCAGCAAGACTTTTATAATGTTCAAGAACTTTACTCTCACTGAAAAATAAATGCGAAAGTAATGTATTTTAATAAAATATATGATGAAAATTAGATTTGATTACGAATACAACCTCAGATATAAAAACTTTTTCAAACATTAAACTTTGCTTGCTAAGACAATGCTAAGATATTTCTCCTTTGAATTTTTTTGATAATGAACATTTTCCAGCTAAAGATCTATTAATAAGCAATCTTGGGCAATCTTTTACTATCAAATTAATAAAAACAGCAATACCATAATTTACATGCCAATAGATCTAATGCTAATTAAACTTTTTGCAAATAAATAATACCATACCAGCTAGCAATGGAAGGGTACTCTTTGAGAGTTGAAAGAGGTAAAACTGGCAGTCTTTTCAAATGAGATTTTAAAACTTGCTCACTGTAAAAAAGCATGAAATAATATATTAATCTCTGTTTAAAAAAGAAAATGTTACATGGTACATTTTACATGAAAGTACAAATTGTGTGTTAAATTTATGCAAATCTTTTCCATATACAATTTTTATAACTATTTCTTATTAAAGCAACCCCTGTAGTTCATTGCAAAACTTAAAAGTTGTAAAACTTAATCACTAAATTAGTAACATGCAAATTTGAAATATTGCCAGAAGGCAATGAGGTAGAGTGATGGCTGCTTTAATAAGGAAGTAGCTTTCTTCAAATTATAATTATATTAAACAAACAAACAAAATTGGGTACTTATGCATTAATATAATCCCCTTCGTAAAAGCTGCCAAATTTTCAAAATGTGCTAAATTCTGACAAGGATTTGCACAAGTTTTTTTCAGTTTTAGCAAGCAATGTCATAATTTTTTATGCATTCCTTTTGTTATGTTCAAAGTTCCAACTGCTTTTATACATAAACTTTGAAATATTTTGCTTTGAACTCAATTTTTAAGTATGTATTTGTGGGATTTGCTTGCAATGGAAGAAACTGAATTAAACTTTTGCAAGAATAACACATTCTGGTGTAAAACTGCAAAAGGAAACAACTGCTTTAGATACACTCTTAAAAGTGATTACCACAAAATTTTTACTAGGTCCAAAGAAACAAAAAACAGCATGCAAGTACATTAATTATTTTTGGGATAAACACCTAATTTAAATATAAATTGCATATGCATGTAATAATTTTATATATTTATTTATTTTGCAATTATCCGTGATCATTCTTTTTCTTCTGTAAAAAAATTCCAAACAGCAACAAGGTGTTTGTGATCATAAGTAACAAAAATTATTTTACATTTAATATATAATGAACATCTGCAGATGTTTTCAAATATGATGCAGAAGTTTGTCTATTAAAGTACACTGCACAAAAAAAAGGGGGGACAGTACTATACCTCCCGTTCCACTGGAACAATTGACAATAGCGTTTTTCATGTCTCAAAAGCACGACTTAGGATATGTATTAGATTTATACATAGTGTTGTTCTAATATAGGTATTTTGACACAAAATTGGGCTTTTCTGAAATGACATGACAATTTTTTTTCCATATTTCGATTCAACGACTCAAATTATGCCAAACTACCATATTTTGCAAAAATTGCACAAGTAGTAAAAAATTAACTCTCAAAATTTAAGCTCCTCAGTGTTAATTGACTTTGACATATATTTATATACATCTTTTTTTTAATTTATTATTATTATCATTATTATTAAACTTACTCGATTCCTTCTTTTAAATTTCGAAATTTAGGTTCATTCCAAATAAAATCTGCCCATTTTTTATGATTTATTTTTTAAATTTATATTTAAAAAAAAATTTTATAAATTTTTCAGAAAAAATTTTGAATTTTAATCTATCACATTTTTACCATCATCTTAAAGTAGATGTATTTCTAAGCATCCTGCAAAAAATTAAGTTTTTTTTCAAAATATCCTAAGATATACGTGAATTTATATATTTGCGCACTTTGAAATTTGGCATATTTCTTAATAGCGATAATAACACAAATGCAGCTTACACACTCTGTTAAAATTATTTGAAAGTATGAACGATAACTTTCTTCATTCTCGTCTGCAATGAAAAATAGAAAAGGAAAATATTTTGCTATAAATTAAGAAGTTTGCCAAGTAAATTATTCTTGGAGAAAACTGAAAAAAAAATATGCCAAGACACATTTTTGAGTTTCTCAGTACATTTCGCACAAAATTTTCCAAAATTTAATATTTAGGTATAATTTGAGTCATAGAATCGAAATATGGGAAAAAACTGGCATGTCATTTCAGAAGTCCGGTTTTGCGCCAAAATACCTATGTTAGAATGATGCTGTATATAAACCTAATACATATCCTAAGTCACACTTGAGACATAAAAACGCAATTTGAATTTCGTCAGTCGACCCAGTAGAACAGGAGATCTAGAACTGTCTCCCTTTTTTTTGTGCAATGTACATACAATAGAATCATTTCCCCCCTCTTACTATTATCATTAAAAACTAGAGAAAAGCAATGGAATAAAACTGAAGAACAGACTGATATATGACTAAACAGATGGTTTTGCAAAGAAAAATTTTCCGATCATATGAAAGAAACTAGTAGTTTTCTTAACTAATAAAAAAGATTCCGATGTCTGCAGAGAATATGAAAAGACTTCAGTACAAGTTACTGACTTCTACTGCAACTGATTATGTTGCGTAGAGAATTGTGTAGATTTCTTAAGTATTATTTTACAGTGCTTAATAATTTTATTATTTACAGTGAAATTTTAATGCTCTTGTTTGAGATTTAATTTTTAAATTACACTGTTGTTTAAATTCTTTCTTTTGATCAGGATAAAGTTCTTTTAAGTCAGCAGAAAAGCTTGTACAGCAATAGGCAATTTTTGCATTCTCACGGATGTAGAATTTTGGGGTCAAGGGTCGGCTGCCAGCTGCATTTTTCGTCCCATTATCTTGTGGGGGCGAACATGTGTTTTCCTCGTTTAAAGGCGAACAGCTCTGGCGGCGGCGATTATTGATAGAATTAAGGGATAAATGTATTCAGGGTATCGCATTCGTTAACTGATTTATGTTGTAAACATCCCTTAGTTTTGCGGATGAAAATAGAAGCTTGTCATTGTGAAAAGATAGGACTGATTTTCTTAGAATTTTGGTTGGTATTTATTGCTCTGGTTCTAGTGGTTAGAGAGGGTTACTGTTTTGTGTAGCATTGGTGAATTTTAATTTTATGGATTGAACCAATAGTAATTATAGAGGCGTTCCACTTTTGTGCGCCCTGAGATTTTAAAAATGGTCGCACACGGGGAGGGGGGATTTTGCTGAGATTTTCGAGACTTTTTTGAGGAGAGGGAGAGGCCCAGCGGCCCCTTCCCTCCTGGGGCCGTTGTTGCCGTCAGCTGTACTGTTGCGGGAGTAGGATATTATAGGGACGAATACTTGTCCGAGAGCTTTGCAGGCCCCTATCGTTGCATCTTCAGGGAAATTGACTGAAATCTTGCGGCTACATCCAATTCTCATACATTGGGTCTGTTTAGCTGTTTTGTTGCTGATGTGTTTTCCCTTTAAAAAAAATCGTGCTTGAAAGAAAATGGAAGGCTGCTCCCATTTGTATTCTTTTCCTGCCGTTATCGGTGAATATCGAAAGAATGGTTTTTCCCTTTCGAAAAAAAAAAAAGGTGTCTTAAAGCTCGCACTGAAGCTCCCGATTACTATGGAGAATATAGAAGATGGGTCGACCACCCAGTTGGTATTTTTTTCTGGCGTCTTCCTTATCTTGGAACTGGAAAGAAAATGGAAGGCTGCTCCTTGAATGAGTACAGTGCAGTATTATGAAAAGTATTCCACCGTTGGAAGGAGCTATTTCACAGTCAGAAATTTTTCCACATCTGGTGCTATAGAACAGACATATGGTTTTCTACGATTTCAAGAAGTGGTCAGACAGTTCTTCAGTCCTACAGTTGGTCACTATGCGGCTTTTCCGTGAGCGATTATTTTTTTTTCTCTCTCGTTATGTGTATTACTAATGATTTAATAAATTTGAGGGAGTGATTTTTATTTTTTAAATGTTTATTTTTCATGTGTCATCACTTAAAATTTAATTAAGGGAGAATAAATATGTGACTCTATCAAGAAATTTAATAATATATGTCCTAAGATAAATATTGAGGTGTAACAGGTGAAAGAATAATAAGTTCTTCTAAATTAGCTTTTCATGTGATCTTAAATTTCCTGAGTAACTATGTAAAATAATCATATTTGTAAAGTGTTTATTACGATTTTGGTAGGATTTATAACTATTTAATGATTGTAAAATTGTTTGTAAGTACTTGATTATCCTTCAGTGGTAATTACGCCATTATTGTAAAGTGCATGACTAGTAATTTTGGGCACAATATTGATAGTTGTACAGATTGTCATATGAGAACTTTATGAGTAATGTTTTGGAAAATGTTTTGTAGAGGTAGTCTGATAAGCTATCTGTAATTAAAATTTTTGGAATATTAAATAAATGTATGTTATTGATTTACTACTGCATTTTTTTTGTGTGTGTGTGTGTGTGTTTTTTTTTATCTTGTGGTCTGTAGGTCACCCATGTGGTCCTTTCGGAAAACATAGTTAAACTTCCATTCGAACCTGGGTAGTTTATTGCAGGCACGATCAGATTTATTAATTTAACTGAACTGGTGTTTTGATTTCTTAGTGTGAGATTTATCTTTTCCTCGTGTTTTGATTTGCTTTGTGCTATACTTAAATGAAAAGTGTTTGTGACTAGTTGAATTGAAATTTATGTCTTTTCAGGAAGGAGAGCCGATTAGTTAGTTTTAGTGAGAAATAGCATGTTGATGATTTTGTGTTGGTAATGATTTTACATGATTATTAACCTTTTGATTTTAGCAAAACACCAGGGAGGATATTTTAATTTTTTATTGAACTTAAGAGTTGAGAGTTGATATGATAAAACTTAATTTACTATGTTGAGGATTTAAGGGAATTTAATCTAGCTTAAAGTATTTTAGTTTCAAACACCAGTCTCTATTTTTTGATTAAAGACTTTAGTATATTTTTACGAAAATTTTATAATTGTACTTTTTAGTTTGTCACTGCACCAAGAGAGGTTGAGTATGCACTTAAATTTAAAAATGAATAGAAAATACAAAAAATTGTTTTGCAACAATTGTTTGCAATTAGGAGAGGAAAAAATTTCTACTCATTTGCGGATAAGCAGATTATGAGTGGATTTGTTACTGTATATAACACTGTGATCACTAGAAATTCCAAAATAAAATATATATATGGAGGCCGCATGCTTCTAAGGGTAAATCATAAAAAAAAAAAAAAAAGTTTAAATAAAATAATTTAAAAAAACAAAAAATAAATAAAATAGTTTAAAAAAGGCATGACATGCAGCATATAAGACATTGTTTGTAACAAGTTTGATATAGGTACTAGTGCATTTCTCACATGGCAAAGCATTAGTCATGTGTATGGGGCAGATGAAGTTGACTATAGCACTTGCTATTACTGTTAAATACATGGTGGCATTAATGCCAACATGCATTCCCAACAGATAGTTTGTAGGAAAAAAACTAATATATAAGCAGACAACAGTTCAATATGATAATGACAGACCTCAAGATGTTTAAATTACTCAGCAAAAAGCTACACCAGTGGCTGAGTGGTTAAGATCACTGAAACCAATGAATGACATGGATTTAAGCCGAGATGAATGTGCAGACTGCATGGTTTGTTTTTGTGGTTTTTTCCCAGGTGTAACATAAATACAAGTTAGTTTCTATTAGATAGTCCTCCAAAAAAGGAGTTAACTCTCATGTGCTTTGTCATAATCATATAATTTAACCTCCTCGGGGAAAACTATTCAACCTTTGGCCATGAAATTTTACCTTCCCCAGCATATTTCCTAGATGCTCCTTCAGATTACACAGTCAGTCCTATAAGTTCTAAATTGGCTTTGGCATGTTGCATATGCACGGCTAATGGGAAAACTTTTAAGGAAATCTAGTGTAATGTCTTAGAAAAAAATCGTAAATAATCCCAGCTGGCCCCAGCAGTCTGAGTGAGCGGATAATGAATCTAGTGAACCTCTGAGAAGTAATGCGTCACAAGCAAAAAATGCAGCTTTCAGTGGAATACCATCAAATTTTGTGTGTGACTCGGAAAATCTGGGACAGAGAGACTTTTGACACATTGCACACAGCCTTCAAGAACAAGTGCGTACAAAGGACACAGAATTTTATTAGGCATAATATCTTCAAACACAAGGCACAGGATGTACAGAACAAAAAATAGAAATATCAACTATCCATGACCAAAACAGATGAAAATGTAGACTGTGTGTGCAACTTTTTGAATAATGATAAATGTATGAGTAAGTGATTAATCATGAATAAGGTAAACTTGACAAAAACAAAAAACTGGGCATGCAAAAAGGATCTGCAAAGTTAGAAAAGTTTCAATTAACTTCACAAACAAATACAATGTGTTCTGCTGGAATGTGTGGCAATACAGTTAAACTTTATGCAGCATGTTATTACAGGAGGTAATTATGAGTCTTTTTAATTTGGAGACAAAATGCCAAATTATCCCACCAAAAAGCAGGCTCAGATGAGCAAGCTGAAGATCAACATCATGCTCATTTTGTTCCAGGATTCAAAAGGGATTATTTGCAAAAAGACTGAAGGATATATTTTACAAACAATGGAAGATTTATTAAAGGCAGATAAAAGTTCCGTTACATGATTATCTAGTACAATTACATTTATGTGATACTTTCAGTGTTAATTATTTAGCATAATGAAATATTCCTTGATAAATATTGAAAATTAATTATAGAACTTATTCTATTCCCTTCAGTAATAAATTACAGAGTTTCTTTTTTAATATAAATCCCCCCCCAGTGCTGTGCAATGCTTAGAATGAACTAGACAGCCCCATGTAGGGTTATCTGGAGCAATTTTTTTAAAACGCTATATTTGAAAACCAGTGATATTTAAAACAGCATACAATATACAATAACAAATTATCAAATACTCACTCTGTATAATCCCCATAAGTGGCTTGAATGACTAAAGCAGCAAGTTGAAATATAATTTCACTATCAACTTCTAATTCTCCCTGAAAGTAAGCGCTTGAGTAAAATACAAACTCCTGGATAACTTATAATGATTTTAACACAGAAAGCAAATTAAGTTATTCAGAAATTTCAAGATAATTTGCTATGAAAAATCATATTTAGCTCAGTAGCTATCAAAAAAAAAATTTGCTATGAAAAATCATATTTAACTCAGTAGCTATCAAAAAAGAACAATTACAAAAATTACTGGTAATAGAAAGCAGAATCCAACAAGAAAGGTCTGCTAATCCTAAGCCCAAGATCAGTTTCAGAAAATACAACTGATACTGTACTTAAAATAATAAATGAATAAATAAATCAAAAATGTATATCATTTAAAATAAAAGCATTTACACGTATTAATGCAACCATCTTGGCACAAATTGGTGATTTTTTACAAATGCAAAAAATGATGGCATATGTCATCATTTAATTCAATTGCAAGAACTTAATTAATACTCACATAAATATAATTAGATGCATATTTTAATTTGGTATTTATTCAAAAAGATCATACAATAAAACTATTTACAAAGTTTTTTTTTTAACTTAAAGGGCTATTAATTTCATTCTGGCATTTTGCATCGAATCACTATAAAGGGTGTATCAATTTTCAAATTGTTGGCACCAAATACTATCGTCCTGTATTATATTTAAAGAAATTAAATAATGAAGAACCTGCATAAATGTATGTATGTTTCTCACATTGTAATAAAACAATGGTACCTAGAGCCATCAAATTTTGAATAACATAATCCTCCACATGAATATGGGCATCTGGAAGACCAAATTTGGAATTTGTTTTATTACCTATTTCATATTTTGTGAAACTTTAACCTATTCTTGATTAACAAACTCAAAGATTTCAAAGTGAGCAATGGCAACACTGCACAGAAAAAAAAAAAAAAATTTTTTTTATCTTCAGCGTTCGAGATTGTGTATTAGAAATTCTAAAGATATGCTCTTTTCAAATTATTTTGTGATATTGCTGTTGAATTGAATTTTATGGACCAAAAATCTCTATAGTATATTAAAATTTGTAGCGGAATTTAGAAAGTTACTTCAGAAGATGGGTATTTGTGACCTGTGGTTATTAAAGAGTCCTTGTTAAGACTGTCCTCAATGAGAATTTTAGCAGTGTTGTATGCATTGTGATTCTACGTTTACAGAGAATGTTTACTCTAGAAATCAGTGGTAACTTACATATAAGAAGTTATTCTGATCCCTTATACTGAACAATATAAAGTGGGTATATTTGTCAGGACTGAGTGTTCGGTGCATATTCTTGGCAAACATCTTCGTGAAACGTGAAG
>KK119449.1:6456-26428 GCA_000611955.2 Stegodyphus mimosarum
AGGATAAATGGCATATGTTTTTCTGTGAACAAATTAGTCTTAAAATATTACAGAAGAATAAATGTATACTACAGAACTATTTTCTGGTTCTGTCATGTAATTTCCTTGAAGTTTGCGAAAATGCACATCACGAAATGACAACAAAAATTACAGTGTTATAAATATTGTTACCTAGATATTCAGTAAGATAAGTTAATACTGATCACACAAAACAAGGTGAATAATGGCATTAGAGTTCTTTAAATTAGAAAAGAGGTTAAGTGAAAAAACATTTACAATATAAAGAAAAATAATAGAAGTACTGAAATAATATCATGAGCTATAATATTATTCTTTTGAAGAACAAAATTAGGGCAAAATTCTTTCCAAAAATACTTTCACTTCATTCATTTCCTATTAAAAAGAAAATCACTATGAGATAAAGTTCAAAATAAAATTACATACAAAAAGTAACATAAAAATAAAACTCTTTAAATATAAACTTCAAAAACAAAACTACTATGTATATATGCAGTTGCCATACACTAATCTCAACTAATGATGATTTGAGAGGGCAGAGCATGAGGAATTCATTACATCTTCTTTTGCTTACAAGATATACTTGTGATTCATGATAACAAGGGCAGAGCATGCATTATGATTCTGTAAAAATTTTTAATATATTAAACTTTCATGATGGCATAAAAGTCTCCATGACATACCACAATATAAAGCAGGATGTTCAAACATTTCAAGTTTCTAGCCATACAGCCTAACAAAAATATGTAAAACGCCCCAAGCATAACTTAATGTTTATTTAACGACCAAAATATAATCTAACTTATAAATATATCACTGGGTAAAAATAAATTTGCCTTTTAACACAAAATATATTTATCATGCCAGGATCACTGTAACTACTAGAGAATACATATAATTGTTACATAAATTACTGTATACTACACATCATGCACATGGTATTCAGTTCTGAGTACTTAAAAAGATTAATATTACTATTCTCTCTAGTTGTTACTGCATATCTGATTGTAACTCAAATTAAACTACCAATGCTTTTGTCTCATTATTGCTGGTATTAATAGATTTAAGAGCAACTTGTAACACAGTATCAGGAATAAACTGGTTGAAAATATATATTAATCTTGCCAGAAATAAATCGGACTAAAACTGATTGTACTGTATTGCAATTACATTTTCACTAACAGGGAAGTTTAGACTAGCAAGTGAATGGTATTGCTGTTCAAGTTAAGAGATCTATTTCATCATGTTTGTTAGCAATGACAACTCGTGAAGTTTTGAAACAGTTAAAACTGCTACCAAACTATCTGATTTGGGTAATGCATTTTTTTTTTTCATGTGCTGTTGACAACACACTCGATAATAAGCTGAATCAAGTAACTTAATAGAATTACTTTCCAATCCTATGGCCCAACAGTTTCGAAAAAGTAAAAAACAAAGCCTGTTGACTAAAAGTGCTAAAATATTAATAATGATGGAAACATATTGCATAATCCTTTTACAACTTTCCTTTTCTACATGTAAACATTTCAAGATACCTCACTCAGGCATATAATTATAACTTCCACCTCTATAATTGATACTTTTGACCTGAACGCAAAACAACTTGCTTAACTCAACATAACGGGGACCAAGCAGATGGCAAGTTACCTAAAAGCAATAAATTTTGCCTAATTCAAGGTTGATATTTCGTATAACATATTGCCCAAAACTAATCTACTTAAAATTATGTACAATTCACAAAACTTTGTAGAACTTATCAGTTATCCGAGTCCACATTTTCTTTGCAATATTTTTGGCAACAAAACATCATCAGTGACATTTTGGTAACCCTTATCCCTAGCTATTGCTAGCAATAGCTTCTACATCCACCTGCATAAAATTTTGTAATCTGTACTTGCTAGTCATCATTAATTAAATGCCAGCTGTTAAAATGAGGAAAAGAAGTGGTCAAAATTGATGTACTGGAAGATCGTACGAAAAAATGAACGATTGCCGTCAAGGATATCTGTTTTGTAGACTGAACAACTAAACACCCCCCCAAAAAAAAAAAAAAAAAAACATTACCAAAAAAACATAAGCTGGGATAACCAATAATTTTTTTTTAGAAATTTATCTGTTAAAACTCTTTTAATGCATAAAAGTGTGAAAGAAAACATAAATTAGCAAAATGCAATCACTTTGTTATAAAAGACATCTCAGACATAGCAGTTAACAAGACCCTTAACCTAAAATCAAGAGTGTGAGTTAAGATGCTTGAATAAAGTTTGGCTGCATATGTGTTTCTTTATTCATTTAGAGCTGATTCTGTAACTCTGTTCCTCAAAACTGTTTTTACTGACTGACTATTCATTAATTAAAATGCTAACATATCTTCAAACATCAGAAGACACATTAGAACTAAGAACTAAGCAATACAATCCTTTAAATCCTCTTCTTCAGAGGTGCAATCAGTTTTAACAGGAAGAAACTGACAAGTTTCAAGTTCTTCATCAAAATTATTCAGTAAATTGAAGCCCTTGAGTGTTAACACTCAGAAGCTTTTTTTCACAGTTTTACAGTTTTCAAAAGTTACTTCATGTTATGATATTTCACAAGGTAAAAAACATTCAACCCCTTTCGCAACAAAATCTTAAGCAAATACTCTAGATTACAGACAGTTTTTTCCCCCTTGGGGGTGGGGGTGGCAGGCGTGGGAGATTAGAGAATGTTTCCTTTCCAAGAAAACCATTTTTATTTTCAGCAGAAACTCACAATTGGTGGAACTCCCTTTTCAGAAAACAGTAGTAGCTGGGCCATTTTTGCATGAGGGAACACTGAAGTTTATTGAATGTACATATTTCTAATTAATATTATTACATTTTATGTTTTTTTTAGCAAACTTTCCCCCCTAAGTCTAGCAAATTTTAGAATTATTGAGTAATTTTCTAATTTTTATGAATTTTTAAATTGGCATTTTGAAACGTTACAATCATTTCATGAATTTCTCTGCACTTTTATTTCATACCAGAAACATGGCATCTGCGTCAAAATATCAACTGATCTTTCATTCTTAAATCACAATTTATGAAATTGCCTTTTTAAATAAATTTGGCCAGTAAAAATTAACTCTGAGATACATTTTACTGCAGTTAAAAATTTCTAATAAACACAATCATATATCAGTTGCATATTACCGTTTCACATGAAGTATGGCATAATCCATTAAAAGTCTTAAGCTCCACATTAGTCATGAATGTCTTTAGAAGTTCATGAGTCATTTTACCCCATTTATATGGTACAACAGTATCTAGTTCTCCATGACACTGCAAAACAGGAATATCTAGGTTTCCTACAGCTGCCTGCAATTAAAAAGAACAAAATTCTCAAATGTACGTAAAAGAGATTTGAAATATTCCAAGAATACCGTTCATAAGTAACAATTTAATACAAAATAACATTATAAAGCAATTGATGTAGAACAAAATGCTGTAAAATTTTGCAATCTGATTTCATTTGATCTCTTCAGATTTAAAGCTACAGTGGTTCTTAAACTCTAATTGCATCCTAATATGTAGCACTGAAGATATAAGAACAATTTTCTTCGGGTATGTGAGAAGTTTTAAAGGGGATTGAAACAAATTAATTATGGCAAAGTATACTAAAGCTATCTGCCAAATAAGGAGAGAGAAGCCTCTCTATAGTATTTTCAAAAGAAAAATGATCTGCATTTATGTTAACATTACAAGAAAACTTCACACAACTAACCCATCCTTACACAGGGAACAGAAGTTACAGGAAGTACACACTTTGATGCACTCACGTCACCAGTCATTAGCTTTCAAGGAAAAAACTGTCACAATGAAAGGACAAAATTCACCTGGAAACTTTTAAGGTAGATGAGGGAAGTTTTTTTAACTTTATTTAACTCTGCCATCAAACTGCAATTCCTCTGTCAAAACCCATTTATATCTTCAAATTCTCTTATTACAGTACAACGTCCGAAATTCTGAGAATCGTCACGACTTTCGCGATTCCGGATTTTAGATCATCGGTTCAACATAGCAAGATGACATATAGACATGAAAAGATTGTAGCTTTGTTTATTATTTATATCAAACAGAAAAATGGTAATCCCTCAACAGGACCGGCATCAGAGCCAGTGTGGCTACATCACGCAGCCAAAATTACAAATGGCAAAAATTTTTAGAAATTAGGAGAGCAAAATTTTTAGAATATAGACAGGTACCAGGTAACAACTTCCTCAACAAGCTTCCAAAGATCACACAGAGTGGTAAATGCATAGCTATGGCCCTGCCACCCTAAACACAACACTAAAGGGCCAAAAGTGTGATCCCTGCAATAGTAATATACTGTCAATCAATGTGCTGTTATTGGCTATAGTGTGATACCCTAGATAGCAGGCATTTGAAAGTGACATGCAAGAATCTGTTATTTGGGAGAAAAATCATAAGCACGGGACACCTTTTTTTTTTTTTTTTTTTAAAGTATTATTATATTCTGCATTCCTAGATTCACTGAGGCAGGGGAGAATTTTTTTTAATACTATTTTCTGGCTGGTGGTCCAGATAGATCATTCTGGATATTGGACATCCAGATTTTGAACTTTGGACTGTATTAAGTATCACATATAATCATTACAGCTTGCTTTTCTTCAAAGTATAGAAGCTTACAAAAGCAATTTTAATGCATACACACCTCCAAGTCTTTAATCTTAACTGAGAAGAGGTTCTAAATTTTTTAGGCTTTGCTTAAGCAATACCAGTCAAATTACACCTCATAATTCTTATTCTATTCATTTAGTAAATACACTCTGACTTAATTTGATTTTATCTCCTTAGATAGGATCAAGACGGGTAAGTTTTAACTAAACAAATTCTCATCTCTAAAATATTACCAGGAGGTTAGGCTGTTAACAAACGGCATATTCAAATTTTTTTTTTTTTTTCTCAGTTACCTACAGCACTGCTGCCACCAACCTGAAATATGAGAAACCATTAGTTCTGGAGGGTTTTTGCATTCAAGTTATTCAACTATTTATATGCTTTTGATGTAAAATATATTAATATACAATTATGTATTCTAAATTTTACGATCTCTGGCTAATTTCATTTTTTTAATTTTCTTACACTTCTACATCGAGAAAATCTTCAGTAGAGAAGAAAAACTTTAGTTTAATCAAAGCATTTTTAAACATGATGAAAATAATAATTAATGTACATACTATTACACAAATAAATTTAGTAATGTACCTCTTATTGATTTATGCAAAATTAAATACAAATATTAACTGATTAATCATTTTTTGAATTTTCATAAAAGATCCTACAGAAGATTAAGACAATGCAGATCAAACAGAATTTAAAAAGAAAAATTATGCTGAAAATAACTGGGCTGGGGGGAAAGCAATTCACACAATTTTTTTCATTAATTCATTAAATTTCATATATTGCCAGGAAACATTTCTTTCAGCAAAGGCTAAAAATTAAAAACCCAGTGACTTAACCGGAGATTGCGAGATGAGATGAAAAAGCACGAGTCTCTCGGCAGGCAGGTATTCTATATAGATTTAGGAGCTAATTTTAACCGATAACATAGTCTCTGAATGTACAAAATCACCTTATTTTCTTTCTCAAACAAATTTGAAGATCAAAGTTCGCAGACTTATCTTCTATTTATCGTAAGATATTCAACAATTTACATCTCTAATGAAAGGGACTATTATCTGAAACACTGAGACCTAAAAAGTAAGCCATTTGAAATTTCATGGAATTAGAAGAAAAAAAAAAAAAGTTGGGATAAACCTGGCAAATAAAAAACGGTTCTTTTATCTCTGAATACAAAAAGGTTTAGAAGTTCAAGAGTCTAAAAACAGCTGGTTGAAAATACTCAGTTTGATAAGCAGCCATACATTACTATGTATACAGATTAGTACACACATAAAGCATATGCAAATCATTTTATGTAAAGCAAAACTGAATCTTGCACATGACTACAACTTTTTAAAAATACTTACGGCTGGAAACTGCTTATAGAGAGGCAACCAACAACTTAATGCTATTACACCAGCCAAAGGTTTCGTGCAACGAAGAGCTGAATATAGAGCAAGAGCTCCACCTTGAGAAAATCCACCAAGTGCAATTCTATGAGAAGGAATTCCCTTCTCTTCTTCATTTGCTATCATCTGAAATACTGCATTACAAAAAAAAAAAAAAAATAGAAGCTGGCATAAATTTTTTTCTTATTTTAGATGTTTATCAATCAATGCTTAAAACCATTTTAATTTAAAACACTTACGGACATAAGTTATTTAAAGTGATCATATTTCCTTTTCAAATTAATTCCTAAATTATTCTGCTTAATTTTTCAAACATATTTTAATATGTCAAACTATGTATTGAACTTTCTACCATGTACAAAATACATGTCTAAAAAGTACTACAAAGAAACTATTAATCAATCGATATGCTTACAGCATGCAAATCAATTGGGACACTGATTTTTTCATAGATTTTTATGCTAGTTTGTATTTAAACATTTTGAATGCCAGTGTAAGATACAAAATATCAAATACGAAGATTAAGCAACACGCTTTAAATTATTTAATACAATCATAAATGTAACAATTTTGATCACAATTTCAACTTCTATCAACATAATTTAAATTTTCCACAGCAAAATTTTGATAAAAATTCAAATTGCTTTAAAAATTATTGTTAGAAACTTACAGGAGTTTTATGTACAAAATAAGCACAAATTGATAAATGGCTAATAAAACTAGAAGCTAAAAACTTTTATAGAAGTTGTAGATTGAATAACTGTTCATCAAATGTAAAAGTGTGCAAAATAGGATACAGAGGAGTATTTCATCAACAAGGGAGAAATCAGAAATTCAAAAGATTTAGCACAAAAACTGGATACCTACAAAAGTGTTTAAAATGTGAAGTGGCCAGAAAATTGCTAATGGATGGGGGAGGGGGGGAGAAAAAAATCCCACTACAAAACAAGAAGATTTTCTCAAGCACAGGAAACTCAGATCATAAAATCCCTGCCTTTACCAGATGCAAGAAGAGGTACATATGAAGCTTACCTCCAGTGCAGGGACAGACATTTTGGCTTTGGTCATCCACAAACGACAGAGAGATTTAAGTTTATTTGTATTACAGAAAAGCATACAAGGACTGTATGTCTACAGACTGGGATGCATTCCTGGAGGACTTTTGAAGGGAAACTCACTCATATTTACATAACATGTAAAAAAAACCATGAAAACTCTAATGTAGCAGCTCATTTACTAGGAAATAAACACAGGTTGAATTACCAGTTTTCAGGAATTTTATCATTAAACACTGGTGGGCTGGGAGAAAGGAAGAGTATTTAACCATGGCCTTAGCCAAGTTATTCAATAAACCTTCAAAGCCTGGTGCCCAGTGGCAATATAGAATAAGTATTTATAAACATTTGCCAAACACAAAACACTATGAGAAGGTAAAAGAGATAATAGAGAATCATGTAATCATATAAAGAACAGATGCCATAGAAACATCTACTTGCATAAAATAAGCAAAAATAAATCACAGTACAGTTGTAACTGAATTACTTGACTCTTAAGTTAACTGTTAGAAAAGTATTGATTGAAAGTAAACTAAATTTAAGAATAAAAAAATAAAAAAAGAGAGAGAATTATTTAGACTTAGGCATGAACTAAAACCAGAACAACCACTAACACAGAAATAAACAATATTATTGGTAAAGGCATTATATTTCTCATAATAAATTATTGTACACTATCAAACAACTGGTTTATGACAGATTAAACATAGATTAATCTACCACACATTATATATACTACAACAAGGAGAGAGATATTCAGAAAACAGAACAATGAAAATCCCTAAGAGACATTCTCTGATATCAACAAGTGTGAAAGTGATCAGTGAAGGAGATATTAAAGGTAATTCAGTATATATTGTGAAAGCTAAAGCAATGGATTAGTGATAAATGAAGATTCAGAATAAAACTTGAAATCACTGTAAGAAATAACAGAAAGAGAAATGATACTGCCAGTTACAAATTTTAGAGATGAAAAATTAATACTGAACAAAAACAATATGTACAGAAGAAACTGAAAAAGTAATCGAGTCATGTCAAGAAATTAAGGAAATTGAATAGTCCATGCAAGGCAAAATATTTAGCAGGAGGACTTGGATTTATGAATTTATTAGATCACGGAAATTATTACACACAGGATTGTGGAAGATTAAATACTAAGGCAAAGCACATGAAGATTAACTTCTCTAAGGGAAGAATGCATTTATGGAAGTCTTAAAAAAAAAAAAAAACTCATGTACTCATTACACATAAAGGAAACTATGAAAATTGGCATGCTACTAACTCAAATGCCAGGATTTGAACCTTAGTTTAACTACCAGCATATAGCTGTCTTATCTACTTAGCAGCTAACAGGCCACTAATGCAGAGGAACATTCTAAAATAAATATTACAACATAAAAACAAGACAAATGTAATGCTGCTTAGAACTAAGTAAAAGAATCTCAATTGATAGTTGACAGAAAATTAAACTCATAAACTGTAAGTATAGATTTCCTTTTCAGAAAAGAGATGACCTATTTGAAGACCTCAGCAGATCTGGATTATTCACTACACTATTCTTAATACACGGATATTTACTAGTTCCTTTAAATGAGAAGGTAAAACTGCAAATAGCCTTTATTACTACAGATGGCACAGTTTGGAGTTTGATCAATCAGCTTCTGTTAACACTACATAACGCTGACAAAACAATAGGTGGCATTTCATATACCATGTAAGTGAAAGGATGATAGAAGCAGAAAACCAATTTCCATTGAGTAAATTGATTTGATGACAATGTTCTGAACTTAAACATGGATTACCATCATGACAATGAACAGAAATGACAAATGACATTTGCGTTTTATCAATCAACAATAATATTGATTAAGAAAATGAATAAAATGATAATTATGGTAATGAAACAATAAAATCAAACTTGCCATCAATTATTGTGACACAAACAGCAGTGTCAATAATCATGATCATCAATTACATGATAATATCAAATGAGAAAAATAGGCTAGACATTGAAATTTTTCTCATTTATTAATGATTTTTATTTACAATGCTTTAATTTGCCATAATTCCATAACAGATGAAAATCATTTTGATTCAATAAACACAAACAAGTAGTCTCTCCCCCCCAAAAAAAATAGAGTCATTTCTCGGGATTTACATAATCAGAAAAAGAGTGCAACAGTGAAATTTTAGGTAGCATGCAGTTGAGAAAAACAAGTATAACGAAAGGCACCCATTATCATTTTCAGTAAATTAATGCTGGATTGTCCAAAGTACTATGCTTTATTTCATTTCACATTAAAGCTGATTTTTAACTCTTTAGCATAATTTTTAAAATCATAATTAAATTTTATTGATTTGAAATATTGTTACCTAAAGTTATAAAAATTATGTCAAAATAAGCAATAAAAAGTTTCAGTTTTGGATCTTTTTCTCCAAAAAATTGCACCTATAAACTAATTTCAAACTGGGAAAGATTAAAATAATAACTGGTTTCAGTATTTTTATTATTATTTTTTTTTTTATTCTGTACTGTTTTTTCTTGCAGGACGGAAATAAGCATTAGGAGGTTTAAAACTACAAACATGTTCAAAAGAACATAATACTTCATACCAGCATAAATATGTGAAATTTCCCAGCATTAATTATCTGTCCTAAGGCATGCTAAATTACATGATTACCAGCTTCAGAGGCTCTTTTGATTCCTTCTTCATCTTCAGGACCATCCGCATCTAGACTCCTTAAATCAAACCATGATGGCATTCTATACCCATTATTTAAAGTAACTGGCATTGTTGGACTACAACAAAAAGTAAATGGATATTAAATCTGACATTAAAATCAATTAACACGTTCACGCCGGCACGGGCCACCGCCAGATGAAGTGCGTCATTAATTTGAGTGCCGCCTCACAGCAAAACTAATGAAAATCGGCCCTGGCATGAACGTGTTAAATTACAGCTATGAAGAATAAATGTAACATAACAGCAACTTTAATTATATTCATTATCTTTCACTCTTTTCATTATTTCAAAAAGCATTCATGTAATACATAAAAATATTGACTTGATCACAAAATAAAAATAATTACAGAATAAGTTTTACTAATATATAGCAATATTAAGAAACTGAAGGTTTTCCCCAATATGCAGACAAGCTTTAAATCCTGTGTTGCTGCTGCTTCTAACATAATTATACTAATGTTTATATTTAAAAGATATTTATTAAGAAAAATGTCATATTCCTAATGTGTGAACATTAAGTTTCTTTTCAATCACAGTCTGGAAAATTACACATCAAGTTTGAAAAACCTTATAAGCTGTTGCAAAGGGTATATTAAGAATGTTTTTCTGATTGGTTTGGTTTATGCAATTACGACAAAGTCTTGACAGCTATCTGCCTAACAAAAGGGATGCCTTCGTGGAGGACTTTTAGATCAATACAACTCATGAAAGCTCACTAAATTTGCTTTATGTTGCATATGCGATTGTAACACTACATATTCCAACTGCAGTTTTACAGGAAATAAGAATGCAGTTTGATTTTGTCCAGTACAAATAGAAATGCAGTTGATATTTTCTAAAATCTTAAAATATATTTACAGTTCTTTTTGGACATAAAACAGGAATATGTATTTTGTACTTCCCATAAACTGTTCAGACACGTCTCAGAATGTATGAAACTATAACTTTAATACATGAGATTACCACAATATAAAGTTAATTTCGAATGCTGTTATTCTTCGAAGCATCATTCAAAGACTACACTGTTTACTCCATACAGATGCATTTAAACTCCTTT
This sequence comes from Stegodyphus mimosarum, assembly GCA_000611955.2. NCBI lineage: Eukaryota > Metazoa > Arthropoda > Arachnida > Araneae > Eresidae > Stegodyphus > Stegodyphus mimosarum. The sequence goes on from KK119449.1 coordinate 17,386, forward strand.
AATCCTTCAGGCAGCATGTTTATCTGCGAGATATAGTTCAACCACCATGACCGCAAACACACATGCACGATTTAGACAGATTTACTTTCAAAATAGGGTGGATGGAATCATGTCGCTGGGATTATTTTTTCCGTTCTTGTTTTTCCCTATTTATTTTCATGGCACACAAGTGGTACAGGCATAAGAAGGCAAAATTACTTTTCAGTAATATAAGCTCATATACTGAATCTACGTTGGAAACCTATTGACCAGTTTCCTTTTTTTACTACAAAAAGATAACCTCATCTTTAAAAATAAGCAATGAGATTGCTCATATAAAATTCACAAATTATATATATATAATCAACATTTTTGGTCCTAGGGTTTTCTCAGTCGACCCCCTCCCCAGGGATGGTTATCCAAACATAGTTAGCCCAGGCAAACCTGGTTACCAGTGGGGCCCATGTTGGACTGGGACAGGATAGGCTGTGTGATGCGTTTCACAGCCCCATAGCTATACCCACTTTCGGAAGGTTCAGATCAAACACTGGGTCTCCTCCCACAAAATAGTCGGTTCTGGAAATCCGATCCTTCCCAACCTAGAGGAAGCACAATTACTCCCAGAAAAATATATTTTAGTCCCAGACCCTCTGAAATAAATTTCCAAGCTCCATTAATCAATGCCTCCTTCATGGCTCATTAGTTTGATATGAATAAATAACAAATGATAAAGCTGTTCAGTGTATATTCATCAGCAGACTCTGGGGGTTTAAAAGATAAAGGCTGAACTGCAAATGGATTAATATTTGAAAACCCACCAATCAAAATGACCTCTTAATATATTGCTAAAAGGGAAGAAAGTGTACAGATCTCTCAGATTGTAGTCCCTAAATTACTCTCACACAAGACTGGAATTGGGCAAGTCAGGAATTCACCTCTAAGCTTTGACTAAGATGTCAAAGTCTATGGCAAATAAAAGATGCAATCCTAGACCTGTCCATGACACTGTGCACATTCATGAAACTGGGATAAGCACCACCAATACCCTTAATAACACAATTAGCTGTGAGAAAAAAATTAGCTTACTTAAGGCTAAAAAATTTTTATCAAATGCTTAGTAATTAAACACGAAAACAGAGAAAATCTCACAGAATCTACGAGGCAGAAAAGAAATATTTAAAAATATAACTTACGCAGTAGGACAAATATACTTGACATGAGGAATTCTTTGCAACTGTAATGAAGCAGCCCATCCATGCCTAAAATTATATTTTTCTCAATTAAGAAACAAATATGTATCAGTTGAGGTTATGCTAAATTAAAACAAATATACAGATTAAAAAGGAAACTTTGTTAATCTCTATATAACAGATGAACATATTGAGATAGACTGACTGTTAACTGATTGATGATTGGGGCACTGCCATAGCAATGAAAAAGTTCTGTTATATCATCTTCATTTATTACTGTTTTTCCACATTGCTTTACAAAATCCATTAACTGAAAAATTTCACCTTTGGCTTGCAATATCCGAAAACCTTCAAATTCGCGGCTATCACCTTCATCCTCACCACGGAATATGGTAGCTGGCCATAAATCATGCCATTTTTTAAAGTATCTGGAGATGCAACCTACCACGATCTTGTGATGCTCCACACAGATATGCTAAATATTAAAAAAATTCTCAAATAGTCTTGCCATTGTTCAAGAAATTTAACATGGATTTTAAAAATGCTACTTTATATTCGCATTTCAGCATGCGCACTATTCCGATATCCAATAGGCTGAATGATGGGCATAGAATTTAGAGGAAAGAATAATATGGATACATTATCTTTCACTAAAACTTTGTACTTGTTCGTTTCTGCCGTATTAGCATACGCTAAAATTGTTAGTCTCGCTTCGGAATCTATGACACCAGTTGGAGCCTTTTCTGTAGAGGTTGCCAAGGAATTTTGCAGTACATATTGCCAGAAAGACACGTTTCATGAGCGCAGTAAATCTGTTCTGGAGATAATTTTTCACTAGTAATGAGTGCAATGAATTCATCTGCAAATAATTCAACAGCTTCAGTATCAGTTGAAGCTTTTTCTCCTGAAATTTTTAATTGCTATGGCGATTATTTTTAATTTATCCTGGTGATTTTAAAATTTGGTTAACCAAGTTGCCGAATATGTGCACTCGGTTTTTAAGTTCATTTCATCATGAAATATTTTGGTTTGGGCCATTAGCATTGAACCTGTCAATGGCACGCCCTTGCTACAATGCTGTTTGACCTATTCAATCATCACTTTTAGCATAATGAAAAAATTTTCTGTTATTCATTACGAGTGGGGTGTTGGAATCCACAAGAAATTCAAGAAAAAGTTCCTTTTACTTCGTCATACACAGTTGACTTTTGTCTTGTCGGATAATTTTGAGATGGATATGGCTTTATCCATTTTTTTGCAGCAATTTCACTTTTTGCTGAATGACACGAACATAATGTTTCGCTACAAAGCGAAACATTATTTCACTTTGTAGATCCTTTTGCAGTTCCAGAATGAGAAACTCTTTTCGACATAATCGAAAGTTCAAACTTTAATTTTTATCAAATTTCTGTAATAATTATAGCCTGCAAAAAATAATAAGCTGTATCAAATTAGTGCAGTGCTGCTACATTAACTTAAATTCCTTAGAATCAATGAAGATAATTTTAGCCTTGTTTAATAGCGTCCGCTATACATTTTTGGCTTTCTATCATAAATTTGGTGACGAAAGACAAGTTGTTCTGCTAAATTTTGTCTTGCTTCTATTGCGTACGGAATTAAGCTTGAATTGCATTAGTTTAGTTATTTATTATAGCTACGTTTATTTCTTGCACATGCTTAAGGCTAATCTGAGTCCTGAATAAATAAATTCTCACATGTAGTTAAATCTTACATCTACAGCAAGCGCTAGATACTGCCTGATGCAGTCTCTGTGTGTCCTATGTACTGCTACAAAGCACCTCCAAGTTCTAAATTTTGGACGTCCCTAAACTTTGCATCCCAGTGCTATCTGTAAATTAAAAAAATTCTGGCATCCCATAATTTTGCCTCTCGGTGCTTCTTAAAAATCCAAAAATTTTGTCTTCCCTAAATTCTGCCACCCAGTGTGGCCATACAAGCTCTGTCGCCGGTTCTGGTTTATGTGAATAACATATCAGTTATTCTTCATTCAAATAGCACTAAATGTAATCGTTTGGCATATGAGTTTCATTAACAAAATCTATTTTTAGCACATGAAAAGAAATTTTTGTTAAATTTTTCCTCATCAACACTTCTTGGCGCATTTCACTTAAATCTGTAATCATCGCCAAGCGTAATGTCAGCATAAAAGTTTGCCATACTCTTGCTAGTCAATTACTAATATAAAAAAAATGTTCCGGCATCACTGCATGAGTCATTGTTCAAGTTGTCGTGTATTGATAAACATACGGTGATGAAAGCAAAATATAATAAATAATGATTCGCCAGATCGGCATCAGGGATATAAAATACTAGGTGTAACAACGTTCCTATGTAGAACATTTGAGTTTGAGATGTATGCCAAGCATATATGCAGCTACTGAGCCAAATTATTAATCTGACAAATTTATGCTTAAATGATTTATTTATTCAATAATGAGGTATTTTATTAAATGAAATTAAGAATGAGGTCTCTCCACATGTTTCATTATGGAAGCAAAAATCAACTGCGCATGCATAACGAATACACGAAAAAAAAAGTTCGTGGCTTTCAGGTCCGGATTTTAGATCATTCTGGATATTGGACGTCTGGATTTCGGACTTTCTACTGTGTTTGTTTCCCATAGCAACACTCTGGTGCTAGATTCAGTTAACAGCATTACATCTCATTCATTTTATAAATTAGAATATAAAAAAATTATATATATCATCTGAAGAATTATCTAATCGTTGGCACATGTTCTATTCAAATACTATGATAAATCTAAAGTGATGTTTTAAATAAATCAAACAAAAAAAAAAATATTTCCTACAGACTATTCAGCATTTCTCATTCAATTTAGCTCTACCTTCATGACAAGGCAAAAGCAAAAATACATAAAAACTCAAAATATCTATATTAAAAATTACGAAGTAAATCTTAAACACTTATTTCCTCAAATAAATTCCAGAATTGATTAAGCATGATTTAATTTACAATAATAAAAAGCAGCGTTATTTTTGTTGTTGCGAAGCTTAGTTTCTCTAGCTTGACAAGAAATCCACTATTCTCCCAAGTTTCGAATGTAAACAAATAGGTTGCCATATAAAAAATTATTAGACTTAGCTGCACTTTAACAACTTTTAAATTGTTGCTAATTCTACTAATCTTGCATGCAGATTTAATAAAGGAAAAAAAAAAATCCTAAAAATCTTAACCAGAAGATAAGAACAACATAATTCAATCAGTTTTCACAATTTACCAACGTATACGAATAAAAAAACTGAGCTCACCAAGCAGAGTAAGAGGAGTGGATATATATCCACATATATTTATATACTTTTGGTGAGGTTGACTGCAACCAAAATAGGAGGTGCACATTTACATGTTATAGAAGTCCTATATACAAAATTTCAACGTTCTTAGGCTACTCGTTTTTTTAGTTATGCGAGACGTTCTGAGGTTACTCGTTTTTTTAGTTATATGAGATACATACACCACGTAAAAAAATCTCCTCAAAATCCATTTTAAATCAGTTTTATAATTTTTTTGGGGAAAAAGAGTATTCTGTCCTTACGTTCAGATATCATGCAAAATCAGCATTAAATTACAATCGGTAGCGGTCAAAACGAATATTTTCGTTGAAATACAATACCCGAAATTTGTCACGTTTATAATACTTCCTTTTCACTTTGTCGAAGGAAGTAATAAATGCAGTTACATGCAACTGGTATACTTCTAGATATAATTAAGTATAAATAAATAATAAATGTCTTCAGTATCACAATTTATAACAAATATTAATGCAAAATCTGCACTTGTTTTGGAGAACATAAATGCTGAATTCAGGGGTCTGATTTTCGATATACATACGTGGATTTCATCTTTTGAAAGGAGACGATTTCTATCCTTACTCTTAATACTTGTTCACACATGTATGATGTTGAAAACTGCAAAAGTATATTAATTGCTTTCTTATGAATTACTGGATCACTTTCAGCGAAAATCCAGACCTTGTCCAAAACCATGTCATTAAATCTTATTTTCAATGAACTATCCAATTGTAAGCCACAAAGTTTTTTTAAAGTTAGATTCTAGAGATGTACAAAAGTGCAACAGAATGGATTCCTCACCCAGTTGTACAGTTCCCTTGACAGAGATAGAATATAATAATAAATGTTCTTTGAGAATTCCCTAGATGGGAGACGATAAACTTTATATATTTTGGTATCCAACTTCACTTTTTAGTCCCAGTTCAAACATATCGAAATTTCCATTTACAACATGACTTTTTCATAAGTTTGATTTTCTTTTAATTCCAAGAATCTTGTCAGTTGAGGTTAATATATTTTCTCACCGCCTTGCAGCAACTTACTCAGTATATTCAAGCATTGAAAAATATTTGCTAAATAATCTAGCATCTACACCCACATTTGATCCTCAAAGCATTAGTAAAATCATTTTATTGAAAATATGCATGGATTTCTTCCTTTAGATCAAAAACCTTATTAAAAACTCCATCTCTAATTAACCACCAGATTTCAATGTTAACAACACATCTGTATACTCCTTAACCATGTTTTAAAAATTCTAGAATGAAGTGGCTTTTACTTTTAATAACGTTTACCACTGTTACAACATCAAATACCTTTTGTATTTTATAAGAGATTTTGACATCATCACTTTTCTATGAATAAAACAGTGCGTGAAAACAACAATGGCATTCCCCCCCCTTTACAAGAGTACCAAAGCCCTTTATGAAACCAACTATGGAAGCAGCAGCCATCTATACAAATGCCAATATAAATCTTCCAAGAAGGATTCCCCTTTCCCCTCCAAGATATGCACTAAAATGTTAACTATATCTATTCCTCTGCTTGTCTAAAGTAATAATTCTTTACAGCAGAGGAAGTTTTCTTGAATTTTTCCCTCATTAACAAATCTCACAAATGTTAGAGTATAATATTGTTATAGATTTTGTATTTAGTTAGCTATTTTTGGTAGAATTGCAATTAAAATTGTTTTATTTTCCCGTGCAATGCAGTACGTGACGAATTTTAGGAAAAAGCTACACCGGAAGAATAACAGTACAAGAGCATGTGCATTTTAGCATTTAATAAACAGATATCTTGTAATTGTACTCTTCTGCTATCCAGAAACCTGAAATAAAAATTACCAGAATGTTCTCGTCATGATTAAAGCTTTAAAAAGCAGAAGAAAAACATTTCAGTTCAGTTGCTTAAGTGAGCTGCAGTTGTTTACTTATTTGTTGTTGACTGCAACGAATTCGTGGCGAGATCGGATTAGCTTTCTCTGCAATTTGAATTGTGTTCCATTTAATGTTTCAGTAGTTTTAACTACTGTGTGATATTGTATGAATATCTGTGAGGAAAAATTTCAGCATTTTGTTTTATTTGTGACAAGAATAAATTTTATTAACTTTTCATCAGACTTGTGTATTCAATCTGTTATGAACCCATACGCACGCAGCACTTTCTGGTATCAGAAGTGAGCTTTGAATGCCAATTACAAGAGTGATGGAAGAACAGTTCAGTCAGTTGATGGCTGCATTTGCTATATTCCAAGAAAAGATGGAAGGGGCCTTCAACTCAGTTAAAGAAGAACCGACAGTTGGCCAAGAATCCGTTATAGAGGAGATGGAAGCTGGCCAAGAATTCGTTAAAGAGATAAAAGCTGGCCAAGAATCCGTTAAAGAAGAGATGAAAACCATTCAAGAAAAGATCGAAGGATCTATTAAAGAAGAAATGACAGAGGTCATGAGGAAATGAAAAGAGAAATTACCTGCATAATAGAAAACAAGTTCAAGGCTATGGAAGGAAGAATAGACACAGTTGAAGACAAAGTTGGAGAAATTCAAGAAAGAGTTTCTGCGGTGAAGGAACAAATTGAAGAAACAGTTTTTACCATCCAACAACAAATTGATGAAAGGGTTCCTACTGCTGTTGCCAAAGAAGTTGATACCTTAAAGAAGTACACAGCAATAGAAGGAAGCAATTTTGAGGGTTTTTTATCCATGCCTGGTCGTCCATCTCTGAAGCTATCCACAAATGATGAGAAAACCTACTGGCAAGTGGATAAAACACAATTTTCTACAGTGGCAGAAATGAATGGATGGGATTCCCAAGCTAAGGCCTGTTATCTCGCTGCTTGTCTGAGAGCGAAAACAAAAGGCTAGATTTCAAAGCTCTGTACAGCACACTGGGAAGATATATTTAAAAGACTATAGCAGACTTTAATTAAAATTGCGTCAACAGAAGCCCATGGAAAAGCTCCAGGAAGGCTATCTCATCTCGCCTTTTTGGAATGACTAACAAAAACAAGAGAAATCCTGTCCCTGCAGTACTTCATTGACATCATTCCTGGACCTTGAAATACAGAAAGCACATGCTGCAACCACGTCACCTTTTTTAATAACTCTCGCCTTGTCAGTTATATTGGCAACTCTTACCGAGGTAATGGTCCTTGATAGGTCAACGGGCGCTGAGGCTACTAGTACTTTCAAACTGTTTCATTCTTGGAATATTCTATGGTGCCATAGCTAAAATTTCTGTTTTCGTCTACAGATCCAGGAAGTAAAAATTCTATTCTTGCTTGTATTTTGATATTGCCTTGTGCTATGATTTTGTGGACAGATTTAACTCCCTCATCATTAATTACAAATAACGCTATGAGCCATGGTAACGTTGGAGAGCCAACGTTACCATGGCTCATAGCGTTATTTGTAATTAATGATTGATACCTTAAAGAAGTACACAGCAATAGAAGGAAGCAATTCTTTCGTATGATGCAGCAATTCTTTCGTTTCGTATGATCTCCAACGTTACCATCATACGAAACGATTTTGCCTCAACAAATGGGAAGCAAACTTATCTGGATGCTGCCATGAGTTAACCTTCAGACTGTGCCCGGTGAGAAGATCGACATCAAAGGAAAAGCAAACATTAACATCACATTTGGAAGTGCCGCTTACCATCATCACACAGCATATGTTGCAGATATTACAGATCCTTGCATACTCGGATTCGAATTTATAAGGAAATGCAATCCTGCCTTGGACTTTAATAATAAACTGTATTCTGCCTCTGAGGGCATAGCGTTATTTGGAATTAACGATGAGGGAGTTAAATCTGTCCACAAAATCATAGCACAAGGCAATATCAAAATACAAGCAAGAATAGAATTTTTACTTCCTGGATCTATAGACGGAAACAGAAATTTTAGCTATGGCCCCATAGAATATTCCAAGAATGAAACAGCTAGAAAGGAGTACTAGTAGCCGCAGCGCTCGTTGACTTATCAAGGACCATTACCTTGGTGAGAGTTGCCAATGTAACTGACAAGGCGAGAGTTATTAAGAAAGGTGACGTGGTTGCAGCATGTACTCCAGTAACCAGAGTTGAAAGAAACAGTAACATGCCAGAATCCATGTCTTCAAAGAGCATTACATCAGAGCTATTGCAGAATGTACAATTTAACGATGAAGAGAGGAATGCTGCCGAACACTCATTCAAGATGTTTCTCCTGTTTGTCTTCTGATTTGGGTCGAAACAGTTTAACACAACATAGAATCGATACCGGTGATCATTCACCAATCAAGCAACGTCCAAGACATCTACCGATTGTTAAACAGGAAGAGGTACAAACACTTCTAAAGGACATGCAAGAAAGCAATGTTACTGAGCCTTCAGCAAGTCCCTGGGCATCTCCCATCATCCTGGTGAAGAAGAAAGACAGGTCAACCAGATTTTCCATTGACTATCGGCGGTTGAACGAGGTTACGAAGAAAGAGAGTTATTCTCTTCCTTAGAATTAACGACATTCTGGACACTCTTTCTGGAAGCAAGTGGGTTTCGAC
>KK119449.1:26561-41722 GCA_000611955.2 Stegodyphus mimosarum
TTTCTGGAAGCAAGTGGCTTTCGACGCTTGATCTAAAGAGTGGATATTGGCAGTAGAGATACATCCTGATGACCGAGAAAAGACAGTATTTACTACGGGACAAGGACTTTGGCAGATCAAGGTGATGCCGTTTGGATTCTAATGCGACGGCAACATTCAAATGCCTCATGGAGACAGTTTTGAAAGGTCTTTCCTATGAAGCCAGTCTGATATACCTGGATGACATCTTCTTGGAGAGTTTTGAAGAACATCTAGGAAATGTTGGAAAGGCGCTTCAGAAACTGAAAAAAGACAATTTAAAGTTAAGTTCCACTAAATGCAAATTATTCAGACAGAAGTGACTTACTTTCGACATGTCATCTCTGCCGAAGGTGTATCTACCGATCCGGAAAAAGTGTCAGCAGTTAAAGACTGGAGACGCCCCAAAAATGTTCATTAGCAAAGAAGTTTCCTGGGGTTTTGCACCTAGAGTAGGAGATTTGAGAAGGACTTTTCTTCCGTTGCATGACCACTTCAGAAACTGACAGAAAGCAAACAAAAGTTCTTGTGGACAAAAGACTGCGAGGATACATTTAAAAACTTAAAGGAAGTTTTAACACCGGATCCATTCCTGACATATCCTCAGCTCGACAAACCATTTATTCTCGACACAGATGCGAGCAATGAGAATGTTGGTGCTGTTTTGTCCCAAGATATTAACGGACAAGAATGCGTCATAGCCTACTGGAGCAAGTACCTATCAAAACTGGAGAGGAATTACTGTGTCACCAGGAAAGAATTGCTGGCCATAGTTAAAGCCGTAGAACATTTCTATCAATATCTCTACGGCAGAAAATTCCTACTCCCCACAGATCATGCTTTGTTGACCTGGCTTTTAAATTTCAAGAATCCTGTAGGTCAAATTGCCAGGTGGATATGGAGATTCCAGGAATATGACATCACTATCTGTCATCAGAAGGAATCATCACATGGAAACACCAATGCCCTGCCTAGAAGACCTTGCCCAGAAAACTACCGATATTGTTCCAGGGTTGAAGCTAAATACCAGCTGCTTAATCCAGTCGCACAACAAATCACATCAACATCGGCTGATCCAGACCCATAGATTGACAAAGAAGTTGGCGAAGACCAGCTGGAAAACCCTGACATTAAACCTATAATTGATTTAATGGAGCCTTCAAACAGAAAAACCTACCTGGCAGGACATTTTGATCTTTGTCCTACAACAAAACAATATTGGGTAATATGGGAGTCTCTCCAAAATCGAAACAGTGTCTTGTACTAGAAATTTGAATTGGATGATAGAAAGGCTTTCTGATGCGAGCTGATACTTCCAAGATAACAGATGTCTTTAAAGAACTATATATAGCAGTCCTATAGGAGGCCACTTTTGAATAATGAAGACCTTACAGAGAGTTCGTGAGCGCTTCTACTGGAGTAATATAAAGTGATGACGAGCAAAAGTGGTGCCAATCTTGTGATAACTGTGCGGATCAGAAAGGACCAGAAAAACGCAGCCGAGGCAAGCAGCAATTTTACAGTGTAGGAGCATCTTTTGAACAAATTGCCTTTGATATCTTGCGACTTCTGCCATGAACTGCTAATGGCAACAAATACATCCTCATTGTCATTGATTACTTTACCAAGTGACTTGAAGCATATCTATTCCTGATCAAGAGACTGTTACAGTAGTAGAGGTAATGATACAGCAGTGGATTTCGAGGTTCAGAATGCCTCTTCAGTTAAATTCTGATCAGGGAAGGAATTTTACCTTGGCTGTAATTAAAAAAATCTGCAAGCTACTCAGCATTAACGAAACCCAAACGACACCTTTACATTCCCAGTCAGATGGCATGGTAGAGAGGTTTAATCGAATCATCCTTAATAACCTCTCATTGGTGGTTTCCAGAAACCAACTGGACTCGGACAATAAGTTAGCACTATTTTCACTGGTTTATCACAGTGCTGTCAACGAGACTACTGGCTATTCTCCATCTCGGATGCTCTTTGGTCATGAACTTCCTCTCCCTTGTGACTTTTTGTTTGGTTGCCCTCCAGATGAGAATTCCTCGCCTGAGGAATACATTCAAGATCTCCAGGCCCAGTTTGAAGTGATGCACAACTGTACACGAGAGCGAGTCAACTTAATGATGGAGAAGATGAAGACCCAATATGACACGAGAACTATTTGACATCAATTCAATGAAAGAGACAAGGTGTGGTTGTGGAATCCGACTTAACGGAAAGGACTCTGTCCGAAACTACAATCACCTTGGGATGGTCAGTACACAGTCCTAAACAGGCTGAAAGACGTCGTGGTTCAGATCCGTAAATCATCAAACTCTAAGCCTAAAGTCGTTTATTATGACATGCTAGCTCCTTACTATGGCCAAAGTATGTACTGTATATAATGTAAATAGTATAAGACCACGGTCCCTTTTGTTTTTTAATTTGATTTGTTTTAAGTTACTTATTGCAATTATTGTTTATGTTGTTCGTTATTGTAATGTAATGTAATGTTTATTATTGCACTGACGCCTTAGTTATAAGTTTGGCTTCCTGTCCAGGCATTGTACTGCCCGGGACATGCAGTCCTTGGGAAGGGGGCAGTGTTGCAGATTTTGTATTTAGTTACCTATTTTTGGCAGAATTGTAATTAAAATTGTTTTATTCTCCTGTGCAATGCAGCGCGTGATGACTTTTAAGAAAAAGCTACACCAGAAAAGTAAAAATACAAGAGCGCATGCATTTTAGTATTTCACAAATAGATATCTCGTAATTCTACAGTTTTGCTTTCCAGAAATCCCAAGAAAATAAAAATTACCAGAATGTTCTCGTGCATAATTAAAAAGCCAGACAAAAACATCTTAGTTCAGTTGTTTAAGCGAGCTGTAGTTCTTTACTGTAGAGAATTCGCATGGAGATTAGATTAGATTTCTCTGCACTTTGAATTGTGCTCTATTTAATGTTTCAGTAGTTTAAAATATAACTACTGTGTAATATTATAAGGGTTAAAATGCACTTTAGCCCACTGCTTGGCGATGTTTTGAAAATCACCAATTTGGCGCGTTTCTGCGAAAAGTCTTTGCAATTGCAACCTTCCCGACACGCTCCGCGAAAACCTATTGTAAACAAAACATAGAATTCTAAAGCATAAATTAGTATGGAAACTGTTGCCACAAACAGATAATAAAATAACATGCAAAACGAACATTATGATCATTAAAATATTTGTCAGTTAGGTTTAAATTAATTATTTACATTTTATGTTGTAATACTTACACATTTTATGCCGTTACATTACGTTCCCGACACGCTCCGCGAAAACGCAACCAAAATGGCATCGAAGAAAGAAGGAATTTTTTTTAAAAGGGCATTAAAATTACAAACGATACCATGTACACACCGTTCCGTTTTAGCTTAAAAAAAACATCTGCGAATTGCACAATGTAGGCAACGTACACAAATGAACAAAATAAGCTAAAATAATGAAAATAAATTACAAGAAAATGCCATGTGCACAGCGTTCCTTTTAAACTTAAAAAAAACTTCAGCGAATTGCACAATGCAGGCAACGTACAAACAGTCAGCCATGTTGGCGGATATACGGAGTTACCCATGTTGGCACGTTTATCGCACATTCAAAAACAATCGCCGCCAAGCAGTGGGCTAAAGTGCATTCCAACCATTGTAAGAATATCTGCGAGGAAAAATTTCAGCATTTTGTTTTATTTCTTGCAAAGAGAATAAATTTTATTAACTTTTAATCAGATTTTGTGCATTCAATCTATTATGAACTCGTACGCAGACAACAATATTAGTTGAAGCTGTTGACTCGTCTACGTGAATTGAAAAATTGCTATTTTTCAGTTTCTCACAAAAAACCTCCTCAACATCATGTAACATACATCCTCACACCTCAACATCACCGATTCATTGACTTCTTATATTGTTCAGAACTGGAATATTTTCAACTTTTATTAGTGCATCTTCTCCCAACATTTTACCCGCTATAATTTTACATGCCGATGTTATCAGATTCTCGCCAACTGTGTGACATTTTCTTTTCTGTGCAATAAGCTCTGCTACTAAATAACTCACTTCTTAAGCTTTTTCACTAACGTGTATGTGTTTACAAATGCTGCACCCTGCTTATTTTTAGATTTTAACAGAGTTTTAAAATAATTAACAAAATTATTTTTTATTATTAACAGTATGTTTTGTCATGAAATGTTGGTTCAATTTTATTGCAGCCATTGTTGTATTTGAAATTTTCCTCACTAATGCACACACAGTCACAGAAATGAAGCACAGTGGAAGGAGAACATTCTGGATCACCAGTCCACGTAAAGCCGATTGATAAATAACTTTTATTGTAACGACGAAACTTCTTGGCATTTCTTTCTTTATCAATCTCTTGAAATTTTGTACGAGATTCTAAATCTTCATCACTAGTCTCCAGAATTATCTGGATTGTTTGTCTTCAAGTTTACCCATTAAAATTTACATGATCCTACACTTCTTGCATCCCTAATCACTAATGCATACAAAATCACATTATATTCTAGTCAGTGTCAATTGAAAGGCTGCTGTAATGTCTGATACCTCTCTCCCTCTTGTATTCGAGTGAAAAACCTTGTACAACTCCCTCTGGTGACTGACTGCCGCAGGAGAGGTGTTAGAGTTTGGACAACGCCAGGGGTGACTGCATGATAGTATGCAGGCATGTACTTCTCCATTTGACATCAATTAACGTTAATCATATGTAAATATCTTGTAACATAATTAATTACCTCTTATACACAAATAAAATAATGTGTGAAAGAAGTTCCATTATTGGATTATGACCACGGATGTCAGAAATGTAAAGAACCATGCCAATGGCGAAACAACACAACAGCTGCCTTCAGCTGTGCTCAGTTAGACTTGTGTTGCATGTGTAGCCTTACGATGCCAATGCATAGTTTAATGAAAATTCCTAATGAATAAATTAATCTCCTTCCATTAAAAAAAAATTACACAACTAATTGATAATGCAGTTAAGAAAGGAATTCATATAACTGTTGGGTGACATCTGACAAGTCTAACCAAGCATACTGAACAGTCGAAGGCCACTTTTCAATTATCATTGGCTAAACTCTTGTCAGTCACATCCACTACCCTTACTCGAATACAATACCAAAGTAGCAGAAGTTACTCGAGTACAATCCCAAATAAGGGAAATTTTTTTTTTTTTTTTTTTTTTCATGATGTACATGGTACTTTCCTATTTCCTGTGGTACCCTTGACAATGCTTCACAAAATCCTGGTTGGGAAGTACTGTTGTAAGGCACGGCCATACTCCAATAGCAAAACATTGCATTCACAGCTACAGTTGACGATGTTCGTGAGTTATTTTAGAAACAGAATTTTCAATTCACCATGCACATACCCAAGTATATGTGATAATTATACATAATCACCAGTCCTCTTAGTGAATTTGAGAAATTTATTCCATATAATGAGAATCAATCACACTTACTAGTTCACAGTGGTAACCGAATTATACAATTAGATTTCTTAATATTATATATTACTGTCAGTTAAAAGTACTTTTTTTAAAAGAATTAATTAATATACTCTGCCAGACTGATGGACCATTACCATTTTGTTAACGATTACATTAAATAAAATAAATTATAATCATAACAGACTAAAAAATATGCTTTTGATTATTGCCTTAATATTTATATCAAAATGTAAATTCCTTTGTAAAAAAAAAAAAAAAAAAAAAAAAAAACAAGTAAATATTTCATGATATTTATAAAATTAAAAATACAGTTTGAAAATTAAAGGAGGGAAAGGGGTAATCATTAAGAGAAAGTAGGATAAATTGTGAACAAGTACATATAACATTAGCTTCTTCACAAACTGATATAAAATTTAAACAGCTCAGAAATCTTACCCTGTGTCTCCAAGACCATGGAGAAATATAACCTATAAATTAAAAGTATACAAAGGTTAGTGAAAATGAATAAAAGTCTATCTAATGGAGCAAAATTTTAAAAATATAGTTATCAATGACAAATACATTTGACATACTCTTAACAATACCAATTAAGTAAATGAATAAAAAAAATAAAAGCAAGTAATTTTTAATTAAATTTTGTAAGGCAAACCGCAAACCGAAAAAAAAAAAAAAAAAAAAGAAATAAGAAAAAGGTTAGAAAAAAATAAAGTCTTCCTTAAGGAAGTTTTTGAAGGTTTCACAGTACATATTTGCATTACTGTACATTTTTCTTAACTATACTTTTATTAATAGAGGGCCTATTCTAAGTCACCATGATAAGCTCATGATATGAAGACTTGGTTCTTTTCTAACTTCTTTTTTCCTTTTACTTACTGTTTGCTTTACAAAATTTTAAAAATAATTACAAATTACTTGCTTTTAATTCATCTTTTGGTGATTTCAACTTATCATCGCCAATTAATTTCGTCAATGACACCAAACTGACAACTACTGGCGTTTATTCTTTTAATCTCAATCTTTTGTTTTGAAGGTTTTATATAGTGCTTCTTGTGTTTTTTTGCATATTTTATTAAAGTTTATTTAAGTAAAATATGTATGTATAATTCTTTTCTTTTGTTGAAATTAAATTAATACAAATTAAGATTTGTTTTTGTACTCTTTCGTTTCATTTGGGAATCAACTGCACTGGAGAGGGATTCAGAATTTTTGGGTGAGCTGTTGATATTAAATAACTTAAAACAGTTCATCAGATAATTTTGGATTAACAAAAAGACAGTGATTTTCCAAGGGAAGAGGTATTAGTATTATGTCTGACCTCTTCTAATTAATACTGAATCAGGTATTAATTGCATTCCTTTGGCTATAAATTTTTATTATTTCTTGTTAGTTCTGTATTTCCTTTTTAGTATTTCTACTGGTTTGATGACTATTGGTTGATTATTATGTATTTATGGAAAACTTTAGATTATTGGTTTTGAATTTCTTTCATTTTTTGAGGATTCGTTTCTAAATTTCCATCTTTTAGTCTATATATCATATATATGTCTTTTTGTCTATATATCTTTATTCAAAGCGGATGAATGTGGAGGCAATGACCGAGGGAAGGAGCTGCTAAGGTAAATGTTTTTCCAGAGGACATATTCCTTTAACATTACGCAGTATCAGGCAGTGAAAGTGATGGAGAAACTGCTGCTGAAATTGAAGATTCAAAAAGCCCTTCTTTTCACAATCCTTCATTTTGCTTGGTGAACATACAAAATTTTACTTACATTAAAAAAAAAAAAAAAAATTGCAGTTCTATTACACACATTAAAATGACATGTACGTATGTAATAAATCTGGGCACTCTCGCATTATTGGCACAACCCTGTAGCAATGTCAGCACTCACTGAAAACCACTTTTTCATCACACTAACACTAAAGAAATGGATATTTTCGTTGAAATATGATGCCTAAAATTTGTAGCGATTGCAATGCTTCCTTTACTTTGTAGAATGAAGTAAAAACATTAGAAGGCAAGAGGATGAAGTATCCCAGCCATTCACAGGACCTTCAGAATAGATATGCTGGAAAAAACTTTCTAGAATCTACTTTTCAATAGCTTAAATATTTCGTCGTTCTTCCAATACAGTTTCTTTCCTAAACATCAGCATTTCCAGAAAATTTTGAAGAGAAAAAGAGACTGGAAAAAAATAAGTGCTTTTATTTAATTTTTTAATATTGAAAGTTACAAGTAGATTATGCTTCACATGCATCACTACAAAAAAAAATACATTTACCTGTTTCAGGGCAGTCATCTGCCGCACCCTTCTCCCTCTCCAAGAATACCCATTGTCCTGAATTCTTGTTCCCAAAGTAAAGTAACCCTACATATAATGTTCATAATATGCCGAAGGTTTCCTGCAATTTCAATGGCTGGTATTTCAACGTAACACACCAAAGCAAAATGCAAGAAAACATTCCACACTTAAATCCTGAAGAAAAATTTTATCGCAGCAACTAATGACAGAACCAAATTCATCATTCATTAATTTAAACAGTTTTATCTTTTATTCCAAAATGAGAACAGATAATAAACATAAATAAAATGACATGAACTGAGAATAACTGCTAAGAACAGTATTCGCACAGCATTTAAAATATAGTTGTGGATTTATTCGTAATAATTAACAAATAAAGAATTTTTGACGGTCAGGGTATAATTTGTCTTCAACCAATTAATAATTCTGCACAGTGACAGAATTACAACAGCATCTAAACACTAGGATTCGCATATAGCATATTACGGCAGCTTTGTCACAAAATATCAAAGGTGAAAAAAAAATAAAAACTATAAATATTTTAATAGATAATCAATCATTAATTCACATATAAAAAGTGTTCGTATAGAAAAATACGTACCGATGCAGTGTGTTTCGAAGCGGCAGAAATAACCACCGGCGACGAAGACATTCTGGACGCTTTAGTGCCTATCTAAATGCAAGTAAGCATTTTAAATAATTAAAGTTTACAGATTAAATCTTAAAACTAATAAATGATAAATTTCAAGCCTACTTTTGTTTTTTAAAGAGATCAAAAATAAATTCCCACTCGAATAAAGCAATTATATATATTACGCACAAATTTAAAGACTATTTATTCTACTTCAAACTAACTATTGCTACGTATTAGCAAATGCAAAATAAAAATGTACTTTATACCTTCCTAAAAAGTGTAATAATAGCTTTAAATTTATTTCTTAAAGTCTAAATTAGCCAACTAACTACAAAACACACATAACATCATACGATAAGATCCTTGCAGAGTCCAGTGACGGCGGAAGTGTATGGCCACGTGACTTTTAAAACTGGTATCTGAAATTACCGGAAAAGAGAGTCATGTAAAAGAATCTTGAAGTTGGTCAGCGCTAAATCTCCAAACGCGGAGGAAGGTCACGTGACAGCTAAATATGCGTTAGACGATGTAACATCAAAGATACGCCCTTTACGCTCAGTAAATTTGTGCGCATAAATTGAACAATGGTTCTGCGATGGGTTTCAGAAGTAGGGAAAATTTTCTTGAAAATACTACAATTCTTTAAATATTGATATGTATATCTTTCCAATAGACTCATGTGTTTATTTTATCACCCAATAATTAATGTAATGTGCTTTAATTTCTACATTGCATTGGGAAAAGAAATTAATATTTGCCCCTGTATATAAATTATTCAAATAAAGAATTAATGAAATTAAAATTAGGAACTATTTTGTAATCAAAATTACATCTTGTATTATTTTATTGTATATCTGAAGGGAATCTGGTTTAAATATAAATTATTTACATAGTTTTTGGATGGAAGAACTATCATGTAGTACATTTAAACAGATCTGCTGGAAGACTTTTTTATAGCTTTATATGTTCATATTTTTAAATATGTATATAATTTTGTTCTGAATAGTTTTGGAAAAAATATATTGCACCCACACTAAATTTGAATAGCAAATTTTTATCCTGTGAAATAAACTCAAATTTTAATTTGAATGAACTGTTGTGAAACTGCCAAGGTATTTTCATAGAAAGCTAATATCAATTTAAGGCTTAAAAAGGACTTCAAAAATGGATTCTAGGCTTTTCTAGTTTAGTTTCTAATGTAAATATGAGCCAGTTTCCCTCAAAATGTCCTTCACAAAGACATCCATCCTCTTAGGCTGATATCCCTTATATGCTATAATCAAATAAAGTAAACCAAGCTTTAGTTAGCATGTAATATTGTTTCTTCCTTATTATTCTGGATCCCATTTTGTAAAGGTGTCAAGATTTTTGATAAATCGCCAATGTAAACAATTATGAAACATCTGGCAGTCCCGACAATGATGATTTATACTTTGCTTGTAATGAGAAAAGCTTCAAGAAAAACATGTTATCATTTTTTACCTAATAATTCATAATCACTCATAATTCTGTCATCACAAGAAGAGCTCTCAATATTCCACTTGTTAATGTATTTTATTTATTTACTTTTTAAATTAAAATTTTTTAAGGTACTGAAAAGTAAGGAAGATGCTCGTTATATCTTATATTTTTCTTTCGAGAAAGATACATATTTTACTTCACATTCGAATATGAAAAAATGGCCATTGAACAAAACTTCACATCAGTGAAAGCATTTTGTGACGTCTTGTTTAGTTTGTTCCACTTAAAAACATTTATACTTTCAAAGTAGACTCAACTAATAAGTACAGCTCAAGAATTCAAACATTTTTATTTTTAAAAATGACATTAAGCTAGCACAACAACACGCGCTTCACAGACAGACAAAGAAGACAGATGTCTTGTTTTGCACCCGCTAAGTCTTTCTGCACCGATGGGCGAAAAATCAAGCTATGGTGCGAAGGAAAGGTATATAGGAAATGGGCAATTTTGTATTTCAGAGGAGAGTAAAAAAGGAACTTCGTATATTTTATACGAGTTCTAAAAGCCAGGAGAAAAATATGGGACAAAATAAAATTAAAAATAAATGGCCCAAAAGTAATGGAGAGGAAAAAAAAATAAAAAGGGCCTATAGAAAGAAAAGGAAAGGAAGTAAGAAAATGTCCTAAATACGATTATGTCCAAACAAAAGTATATATTAAGTAAGATCAACATATAGTATTGCGGTATCCAATTATATTCATACAGCAAAATTAAATAAATAAATAAATATTAGAATTTTTTTATTTTGGTTAATTATTTTTTTAAACATTATATTTATTTAATAATTTAATCATCATAGTTTACTATATATTTGTACCAGTCTAACAAGTTGAGGCACACTTTATTAGCATATGCTCATAACTCTAAGAGATGTATTCAAGGAAATATAAATTAATCTTATTCTTTTCTTTATTTGCGAACTGAAAGAAAAATTTGCGATCGAAACAGTAAAACTGCAACCTTTTACATTCATCGATGCTCAAGATCCCCTTTCCCCGTCTCGACAAATTCCTCAAAGGGGCCCAGATGGGGAGTGCTGACAGACGGCGTCTACTGATAAGGATAGCGTCACTACAGGTTACAGGAAAACAAGCATATGATATAAAGCAATTTCAAACTATTATTTAATGTCAGAGGCCTACAACCATAATAAAAAATTAATTTAAATTCACTTAAGTAATATATTTTTGATTTAGTTTAGAGAAAATAAGGCTACTTATCTGAATGCTCCTGCTTTCCTTCGGATTGCAGAATGAACAGCGAGGAAGAGAGACCCCTTTTGCACAGAAAAAACTGTCACATTTGAGGGCGAGACACTTCGGAGAAAATTTTAAAAAACTTTTTTTAACTAATTAAGGCTTTTTTCCGGAAAAAACACATAAAAATTTCGCAGCTGGCCAAGCTGCTCTCTCCATCGTTCATGATCACAGCGCCCCTCGAGCACAGTTCTCACAGACAGACAGACAAAGAAGACAGATGTCTTGTTTTGCACCCGCTTTCTGCTCCGATGGGCGAAAAATCAAGCTAGGGTGCGAAGGAAAGGTATATAGAAAATGGGCAATTTCGTATTTCAGAGGAGAGTAAAAAGGAACTTCGTATATTTTATACGAGTTCTAAAGGCCAGGAAAAAATATGGGACAAAATAAAATTAAAAAATAAATGACCCAAAAGTAATGGAGAGGGAAAAAAATAAAAAGGGCCTATGGAAAGAAAAGGAAAGGAAGTAAGAAAATGTGCTAAATACGATTGTGTCCAAACAAAAGTATATATTAAGTAAGGTAACATGTAGTATTGCAGTATTCAAACATATTCATGCATTTTTTTTCAAACAACATCAGACAAGATCATAAACACAGTGCCATACACAGTGCGAGAGCATATCAGCAAAATTAAATAAATAAATATCAGAATTTTTTGGGGGGGTTAATTATTTTTTTAATCAATATATTTATTTAATAAATTGACCATCATAGTTAACTATATATTTGTACTAGTCTAACAAGTTGAGGCACACTTTGTTGATTTCCTGTATTAATAGGTATAGAAAGATTATCAGGACTTCTATTTGAATTTTCCTCTTTCTCTACTAATATATCATCATAATCATTATTAACTTTGTGAGGTGATTTTGAAAATTTTGTATGGAATCTGTTTCTTCATAATATTTCCCCATTTGAATTTCTTATAATATAACATCTAGGAGCTTTATGTTTTGAAATTATTTCACCTTTATCCCATTGTCCAGTTCTAAAGTTGAACAAGGTTATACTATCTCCAGGTTTTAACTCAGACAGTTTCTGTGCGTTTCTATCATAATAATATTTTTGCCTAGCTCTAAGTGCTCGAAATTTAGAATAAGGTTTGTTTACTTTAGTATTTAACAATTTATTACTGATAGGTAATTTGGTCCTTAATCTTCTATTAAATAAAAGTTGTGCAGGAGACAAATTTATTCCACTAATTGGGATATTTCGATATTCCATTAAACCTACACTTATATCTTGCACTTTTCTTATGATATTTTTCACTATTCCTACGGCTTTCTCAGCCAGACCATTACTTGTCGGATATCTGGGGCTACTAAATTTAAGTTCGAAATCCCAATCCTCGGCAAATTTCTTAAATAAGTAGCTATTGCAGGGATTATTGTCGCAAACGACTTCATTTGCAATACCATACCTGGCAAAGATGCATTTTAACTTTATCGTGATTTTGTGGATATGTGCGGTCATCATGTTCATCAAAAGAACTTCACATTCCATTACTGGTTGATTTCTAATTACTTATTATCATGAGACAATAACTATAAATATCCGCTAAGAAGGAAGTGAAGTACTTCAATAAAATTATTTAATCCAGCATTTTATTAAAAATTAAAAAATGAATAAAGAATTGAATGCAGTTACATCTCCAGTGCAAGCATCTGACTAAAAATGTTTCGTATTTAACCGTTCAGTCCCAGAATGCACTTCGATTTCAAGTCTCAAGGAAGTGCTGCCGGCTAATCTTTGGAATATGGTAGCAGGTAGTTTGGCGACATTTTGGTAAGGCGTAACACTAAGATTTTAAGCTAATTTTTATTAATTTAATGTATATGTTTATTTATATTTTAATTAGTGTTTTTTAATTTATTTATATTTAAATTAAATGATAGTCATTTTGTGCATTACGCGTTTGTAGCATTTTGCAATCCATTTCAGTACAAGTAAACCTGCATGGAAATAAGTTAAATATTTGACACTAAGTATTTGCAACCATTTTTAATGTTTGCCTTATAAATTCGCAGGTGACTTTTATAATGGATAATTTAGAGGGAAAAGAAAATTAATGTAATTTCTTGCATATTTTATTTATTTTATACGTGCAAATGTTCATCCTTGGAAAGGGTATATGCAAGCTGAACATATAAAAGCTTGCATAGTATACATACTTTTTAGCGATGAGGTAATTTCATATATGTCCTTTTTTACCAGCTTCAAAGATTCACAAAATTTTCCTGCATTTTCGTGGAAATTTTTCTAATTTACGAGAAAAATTATTTACATGTTTCATATACAAATTTGCCCTGTAAAAACAAATTTCTGTGCACGTTTGTTCCATTACTTTCCGGAAAATCCCGATCGTGATTTTAGCTAATAAGCACTTAGAAACAATTTCGCACCTAATCTTCGTCATGATTAAGCACTTTTGTTCCATAAAAATTCTAGCATAAGCGTAATTCGGCTAGCAGACTGTTGGAAAAAATATTGAGTAAAAAAAAATGTCTTTACTTTGTGAAAACAAAATGGCGTCCAAAAAAGAAAAAACTCGCAGGTTGCTGTAGCAGGGTTGGTAGCCAAATTTTTGCCAAAAAATCGCCAAGTTACCATAATCCGAAGATTCACCAAATAATTCTTTGAAGGTTTATTATTTTTTTAAAAATTTCTTACCCAATTTAGAGCGTCTGAGTTACAACTTTTGGTATTAGAATAAATTTTTGCATCTTTAAGTTTTCTTTTCAGATAAAATTTATTATTTGAATTCACATATATTAATTAAAATGATTGAAATTAAAAGGTGGGATAAATTCGTCCCACCGCGCATGTAGGAAACGGCAGAGATCTAGATGGCGGCAGAGGCGTTCAAGATTTTTTCGATAATTTGTTCCATTGTGATGTTGATACATTCAGTACAATTTTTTGGTTTTTTTCGTTGTTTACTTTGTGGTTATTTCTAAGTGCATAATTTTTCCGTTTTGTAGTATTATGGCAAGAAAAAAGCTTACTATTTCAGAAGATTTAGAACTTTTCGAAAGCCTCTCTTCTGACGGAGAATCTGGAGTTTCGGATACACATGATAGTGACGAAGAATATGCTCCTGATGTACGGGAAATTGATCACTGTGGGGAAACTGTGAGTGAGCCTCATAATTTTCCTAAAGATTCAGATTCTGAAAACTCAGATTTTACTGTTTCAGGACCCTCTATATTAGTAATTCCTACATGGAGTAAGAGATCCTCGAGTTCAAGCTCAGAAATATTTAGTGAAAGAACTGGCCCATCAGATGAATTACTGTCTTTGGAGGAATTTTCGCCCATAAATATATTTCTAACTGTATTGGCCTGTGATTTTATAGAAACCCTCGTTTTCCAAACAAACCTTTATGTAACTCTAAAAGGCCGACCTTTCATTCCAAAAACATTGGAAGAAATATTTTGCTTTTTCGGCATCAATTTGTATATGGGATTAAAAAAATCTCCCTAGCTATAGAGATTACTGGTCTACTTCACCAGTACTACATGAAGATTTTATAACGAAATATATGTCAGCAAAAAGATTTAGTTGGCTGCTGTCCAATTTGCCTCTAAATGATAATAGTGTACAGCCTAAAAGGGGCGAAAATAATTTTGATAAACTCTACAAAGTGCTTCCTCTTCTTGATCATTTGTCAGAAAGATTTTTCTCTCTATTTCGACCAAATAAAAATCAGTTGGTTGACGAGTCCATGATAAAATTTAAAGGTCGCAGTTCATTTAAACAATATATGCCAAAAATGCCAATTAAATGAGGGTATAAATTATGGATGAGATGTGACGAATCTGGTTTAGTATGTGAATTTGAACTCTATACCGGGAAATGCGGAGATGATGTTGAAAAATGTTTGGGGGAAAGAGTTGTAAAATCCTTGAGCCAAGAACTATTTGAAAAAAAACCATCAT
>KK119449.1:41778-91728 GCA_000611955.2 Stegodyphus mimosarum
AGAGTCGTGAAATCCTTATGCAAAGAACGATTTGGAAAAAACCATCATGTATATATGGATAACGTTTTTACATCGTATAACTTATTATCGTTTTTGAAAACAAAAAATGTATTTGCTCGTGGCACAGTTAATATGAGTCGAAAATATTTACCAAAAATTCCGGATGATAAAAAATTACTTCGAGGTGATTTTGACTACGCTGTAAGAACGATGACATATGCTGCCTCCGGTGGAAAGACAGAAGAATTGTTTCTATTTTGTCAAGTTTAGACAATGCTCTTGCAATAGCCAATGGAGAAAGAAAAGACAAAAAAGAGAAAAAAGTAAAATACCTTGTCCACAAGGTGTCAATAACTATAATAGTCATATGGGATACGTTGATTATTTCGACCACTTAAAACGTCTATATCAGTTTGACAGGAAAAGGGTCAAATGGTGGCACAGAATTTTTTTTCATTTCCTTGACGTTTGTGTGATTAATTCATACATATTGTGGAAACAGTTACCGAGAGATAGAGAACATTTAAAATCTCTAAAATTGTTCAGAATGCGTATAATTGAAAATTTGTTGAATATGAGTTCTTCTTCTATGAAAAGAAAAAAATATCAGAGCTCTGTACAAATAAAGAACCACAAACAATATGTTCCCGACGCAAAAAGACTTAAAGATGCCAAACACATACCAAAACGTATACCTCGTAGAAGGTGCGCATTATGCAGTACAAAAAAAAGGGCAGCGAAGAGCAACGCATAACATGGATGTGCGAAGTATGTGAAGTTCCATTGTGCCTTCAAAAGGAAGGAATTTCATGTTTCAAGAAATTTCATGACTAATTCTTTTAATGTTTTAAATATTTAAGTTATTAAATATTTCCTCTTAATGTATTTTTGTTCATTTGTAAGTACATGTATCTAACTTACAGCTTATATTAAATTTTTGTCTTTAATTTCCTATTTAAGTATCATGTTCATACCGTGTATTCTCTCATTTGTAAATTTCTATTTTTTAGTAAATTGCAGTAATGTTAAAACTTGAAAAAGATTCCGTATGTTTTCCTAAAGAAAACAAAATACAACTTTGTAACGTGAAATGTCACTGAAAACTGGATGGATATATAGTTATCTGTGAGTCGCAATAGAAAAGCATCCCGAGCAGAGGAAAGAGAGGTGAAATGTAAATAAACATGAAGACCCTCTAAATATTCGCTTTCTCAAAGACTGTATCAAATATAGTGCCGAAGCGAAAATCTTCTCTGTTTTGAACCTATTATGAAATTATTAAAAAATGCCTAAAAAGTCGTACAGGGACTAATTTTTCTTTAAAATTATGTAATATTTTTTACTAAAAAGTATTTATTTTCTGATTTTCTAATTAATTATTCAAAAATATTTTTATATATCTTGCATTTTCATTTGGTTGCTAAAACTAGCACTTAATATGAGCATGTTAGGAGAATTTCCACTCTGGGAAGGATGCCCTTTTATTCCTCTAGGTGCGCGGTGGGACAAGCCATATCCCACCACTTCATGAATTAGCTTAAAAGTTTACCTGGTTTTTTGCATGAAATAATGTTGTATTAGGCGCTAATTATCTATGCGCAAAGTTATTTTTACCAAAAAAACGTTTTTTATGCACCAAACCTCAGAGGGTTAAGAAACTTCAAGTGCATTTTTTTAAAAAAATTTTATTGAGCCGAGAAGGACTCGAAGTGTTACAATGAATCAAGTAGTACTTTCTTATTAAAGTGCTTGCATTCTTTTGAGTTTGAAAGTGTAAGATTAAAAATATATATTGATCTGATTTTATCTATTGTAACATTAAAACTAATATATAAATAAATTAAATATATTCTTTGTGAACAAGATAAATTCATTCTGTTTGAAGAGTATTTCTTGTGCAGACAATGCATTTAAGAGTGGACAGTTATTAAATGTGAAAGTTAACACGCTAAATGTATAGGAATCCAAATGAATATTCATGGCAAATTTAATATGATAGTAGTATCCTAATTTTTATCTTAGTAATCTGAAAGTCAGTTAGACTGTAGTTTTCAGTCTAGGCAGCATAATTTTTAAGATGCATGTATGTATATAATATGTAACATTTTAAAAGGTATTTTAATATTGAATTAAAATCATTGAATAGAAATTAATATAGAACTTTTCTTACAGAGGTAAAATTTTAAATAACAGTATGCAACTGTAGCAGCACGAACGAAATTCCTAAAAAGCACTGAGAAACCGTATTTTGATCTGTGGATACGTATTTCAAGTTCTTTTGAGCTCGACATAGTATTCACAACATCAAACTAATTCTGATGAACCATGAGTAATTCTAATTAAAATAAAATTTACAAAATGTTCGTACCTTTCAGTACAGTAATAATTCTGCTTAAATATCAGTAACAGTTTAAATTTGCTTTTTTAAAAGAAAATTTTTTTTAGTTTTTTGCATAGTTTTTCTCTCTGCAAAATAACAGCGTACATAATATTTTAAGTAGAATATTTATGAATAATTAAATGAATGTGGATTAAATACTCTTTCTTCACGCAGATGAAAAATACAGATATAATAATAATAATAATATGAAATTGCATGATTTTATTCAGGCTTTTTAAATTACTCTCAATAAACTTATATTATTTAAAAGTTGTAAGACAATTTTTATTCCAAATGTATAGAAATATGTATTTTCATCTGAATTGAATGTAGTAACTGAAAGAAATTTTAAATAATAATTATAGTTACCATTTTCCAGTCAATTACCCTTAAATACAAAATGTTACATATCTGTTATAGAACTTGTAAATTTAAGTACGTATCTTTACTTTACAACATGAAGAATGCTGACAAGTGTAGTTTATTGAAAACAGAAACCGAGATTGATGAGTAGAAGTTGCGCGGAGTATCTAACATGGGTTTTGTATTCAAATTCTTTCATCCAGGTAGGGAAATCTTCGCAATTGCTTATATTTGATCTAATTTCGCAATTTTAATTATTTTGTGCCGGAAATTACGTGGCAAAATGTTTTCAATTATCTTGCTTAAAGTGGGCCAAAGGTCATTTCACATGATAGAAATATTACTGGAAGTCCATTGGTCCATCCTAGAAGCCACTCCCTCGGTGGCTACACAGATGTGCACTTGTGAAATATGCTTCCGGTTCCGACCTGGGACTCAAACTGAGAGGTCTGCGACAATGCATTTATAAACAGATGTACCTATAAAAAAATGCACCTGTGAACAATGACTCTTCTTCGGACAACTATAAGGGGAAAAACAGCTGAGATTAGTTTGTGACTGCTGGTCACGTTCATCTTTCCGAGAATTCGTTAAGAAATACTCTTTCCTTGGAAACGTTCGAGAAATTATTAGAAATATTCTCTTTCTCAGAGCTTTCAGAAAGCTTTTAGAGCTTTTAGAAAGCTTTAGAGCTTTTTTCTCAGAGCTTTTAGAAAAATTCTTCTTCTCAGAACTTAAGAGGTGGTCGATCGAAATAGATTAATAGTTACAGTACGCTTATTTTGCTGTCTTCTAAATCTGCCTGTACCTGGCGAAGTCGAATTTCTGTCCTTACCAGCTCTTTAGCAATTATTTCCCAACTTAAAATCCGCGTCCTTTAAATGAATTGCACTCCGAATTGCTTGGAACCTTTTAAAAAGATTTGCTAAGTTGTGTCTAGCTTCTTCGCACTCATTTTTATCCTCGCGATGAAAATCGAGATTTCTTCATCAGGTGTATACATAATGTTGAAAAATTCACCTAGAAGCTGGATTATTCTGGCTCTTGTTTTTGGTTCAGATTGCTTCTGTAGAAACTCCCATGCTTCTTTACCACTTGAACATTCTTGAATCAACGGCCTGAACTCAGTTTTATTTCCATAATATAACGTAGTTAATGTTCTATTTTCACTCAAAGTGTAATCCTGCTTGTCACGCCTTGTTGCAGTTTTATCAAATTCTTCTTTTTTACCTTCTATAAAGCTCCAAGAATTTATGTTTAGCAACAACATTTTGATATCGACTTTCCATCAGTGACAACTGTCATGGTTCAATAATTCAAACTCTTCTGGTAGTAATGACATCTTTAATTACGCGCAAGCACAACCGCTTGAACCAACTTCTAAACACTTAAGCTTCTTTTCGCAGATAACGGCCCTCTTCGCTTACATTCCTTCAAGGCTAAGTCGAGCTAGGCCCATAACCTGCTGGCATTGGAGCAGTCGAGAAAGCATACTTGGCTTTGCCTAAATAAATGCCGGGACTAATATAAAAATAAAACTAATCTTTATTTCATGACATTAAATAAAATGAACTAGGCTAACAGTAGCCTCTACATTAAAAAAAAGGGCGGGGGAACAAAAGCAGCGAACTCTGCCGCGTTCACCATCTCCGCATTTATATCATCGCCGGCCAACCCGCCGATACTATGACATCGGCCAATACATGTTCGATGTGGGGTAGGGTTCTTAGAACCTAGGCACCCTGGTGTTCGGCACCGCAGTTATATACAAACGGCAATCACTTTAGTTAATCGCCGATTGACCTCCGAACTAAATGCATGAGGTAAACAACAGAACATTAAGTCAACAGGGATGTTCCATCTTTTTACAAACTTTGAAATATGCAGGTTGACCCAAATTTCCTGACGACTTCAACCGCAACAATTAATAATGATTAATGTTGAACCATATTACTCTTTACTAATGGTACATATTAAGAACAGTTTGAATCTGGAGATAAGTTAAAGAAGTAATGAAATGAAATGTCATTTTAGCAAACTGACCTAATATTCAGGAATGTGTTAGCAAAATATTTTAAGAAAACACATGATATTCAGAAATTTTGTGCAACGATAGGAGGGAAAGAAAGGCTAAGGAAACAGCTAATACTGTTTAGCTACACATAGCACAGTGACATTTTCTCTTCAGTAGCACGTCAGATGAGATAAATGGAAGCATTATTGAAACAATTGGGGCTTAGAGTCCTAAATGAACCCAACTGTCCATTTTTTTGTTTTCAAGGGCTATTGGGGGGGAAGTTTTGGGTCACTGCTGTGGGAGTGACAGTCAGGCTACCCGGAGTTGAGTAGCTGCAGATACCGTATCTGCCTCCTTATAATAATTAGGTATTGTTGAGAGGGTACGTAATTCATATTGCATTTGAAACTCAAAACACGTTTAATACAATTATAAGAAGCTCTTTACACACACATATATATAATTCATAGATAGCACAGATAGGTATTTAAATGAATCATAGTCCTCATAGCGTGAGGAGTCTCTAGTTGACAGATCAAGAGCATTCCAGGTCTCTCTAGTCGAGAGTTCTGGAGCGTTCTTCTGCTGTTACTCCGATGGCGAAAATCTTGACTGAATTAGCCACACCTCCTTAATTTTACAGTAGCATTTACATCCTCTGATTCGTTATGTCTGGAACGATAACAGAGGAAAAATCAGATCATTGGTTCGACACCCCTCCTAAAATCGAGAGCCTGACGACAGACACGGTACGGTTGAAATCTCCTGACATTTGGGAAGTTATGTCTCTGCGATGTCAAAAACATGTTATGTGACACGTCGTAAAGGCTGGGGGCACTGAATTGCAGGGTCCGCACACACAATTTGCTTATCTCTGTGTGGTCCGCCGCATACACCCCCTTCAGTATCATCATGATGATACGTAAAATTCAGGGAAATACGCATGTCTATCGGAACGGGTTTGACGAATATTAGGTTTGCAAGTATCAGGAGAGCGAGTATCCATCTTGGTATTCAACAGAAATGCTGGTTTCACCCGGTCAATTGACAACGAAACAATTTTTCCATGAATGGATAATTGAACACTTTTTCACCATCTTTGAGAACTTTAAAAGGACCGTCGTACGGTGGTTGTAGTGGCCGTCGTACTGTACACGTCGCACAAACACATGTGAACACGTTTCTAAATCTTTGTGAATAAACATTGCTTTTGCTGTATGTGATCCAGTTGGTTTTGGTTTAAGTTGTTACATGCAACTTCGAAGTTGCTCGACGTATTCCACAGGATCAGTTGCAACATTCGATGTGTCGAAAAAATAGTCCGGAAGTTTAATGGTAGTTCCGTACACAAATTCAGCTGTCGTGCCACCGATGGTTTCTTTGAAAGCTGTTCTCAAACCAAGTAGCACAGTAGGTAGCACTTCTGTCCGATTTAGCGTGTCGTGACACATTAATGCGGCTTTTAGTGGACGATGAAAATTCCTCAATTACGCCATTGCTTTGAGGATGATAAGCAGTTGCGCGCATTCGTTGTACGCGTAGGAGTTTAGTTAGAGCCTTAAATAAAAAAGACTCGAATTGACGTCCTTGATCGGTTGTAATAGTAGCTGGCATCCCAAAGCGGGCGATGCAATTGGCTTAGATGGCCTCCGCTACCGTTGTAACTTGAATATCAATGATGGGAATAGCTTCTGTCCACCTAGTAAACCGATCGATAGCTGTTAGGCGATATGTGGAATCCACTGGAAGGTGGGAGTGAGCTGATGAGATCTAAATGAGTATGAGGAAATCGTGTAGAAGTTTCACTAAATGATTATGCAGGGGCTGAAGTATGTTTGTTTATTTTAGATTTCTGGCACAAAATATACTGTCTTGCCCAGTTCGTGACATCTTTGTTGATATTGGGCCACACATACGACTACGAACTACTTTTGACGTCGTTCGATTGCCCGAATGAGCTAAATTATGTACGCAATTAAAATACAATTTTCGAAATGATTTGGGAATATAAGGTCTTGCTATACCTGTTGATATATCACAACACATTTCTGTTCCTGAATTTGGGAGCTTAACCTTTTTCATTTGTAAAGAATTGTTAGCGTTAAGTATTTCTTTTAACTCATCATCTCTTGATTGTGCTTGAGCAATTTCTTCATAATCAATGGGATCATTGATTTTAATTTCATGAATGCGAGATAATGCGTCAGCCACAATATTATCAGCTCCTTTAATGTACCGAATATCAGTTGTGAATTGAGAAATAAAATTTAGTTGACGAGTTTGACGTGGGGAGCATTTTTCAAGTTTTTGTTTGTGGTCAGTAAATACTGTAAATTTGTGTCCTTCTAGCATGTACCTAAATTTGCGAATACATGAGTATATTGCTAATAACTCTGTATCATATGCACTGTATTTTGCCTCAGTCATGTACTACGTCAGTTAAATACTACTTGCAGAGGTGATGACCAGTTACAATTAGAGGGTCAACAAATTCCTTGTTCCATCATAAATTCAAACTCCTTTTTTGTTTACTGATAAACTGCAGGTCGAAGCCGTCTTGTTTTGGAATGGACTAGTTGTTCTTTGGTTTCAATATAATGAACTGTGTCATGTTTGATTGCTTTGCTGTGAATAGAAGGATTAGTTAGTTCGGGAAATTGTCTAAGCGTTTGGTGATATTGAGAGCATTTTGAAACAGTTTTAGCATTCAGTTGACTGTTGTGCTCTAATTTGCCGTTACTAGCGAAAGTTGTTAATTTATCGACAATTCGGTTTTTTTTTTTTTTTTTTTTTTTTTAAAACTACCAAAATGAGTGAGAACATCGGCACCTATAATGGGAATTGAAACATCAGCTATTGTGAAATCCCATTTAAAATTTCGCATGAGATCGAAAGTTAAATTTAGTTGCTTAATGCCGTATGTTTTAATTTTAGTATTATTTGTAGCAAATAGCTGTAGATTAGTAGCAGTGAGGTGCTTTTCTTTTGGCACCGGAAGACAAGAAATGTCGCTGCCTGTGTCAACAAGAAATTTCATGTTTGCATGTTTGTCATATATATGTAATCTGTTGGGTGTGTTTGCTGCTATTCCAATATCCATGACTTGCTTCGGAATAGCAGCAGAATTTAGTTTTCCGAGTGAAACGACCATGGAGAAGTACATTTACGAGCAGCAGCTTTAAACTTCTGATGATAGTAACAATAACCAGTGTTGGCAGGATTTGAGTGCAAATTGCATTGCCTACTTTTTAAGTGATTGCGGTTATCGCGTTATCTTGGATTTTTATTGTATTGTTTCTGAGACAGTTGTTCAACTTGCTTAGTGAGAGTCTCTATTTGTTTGGACGTTAAGCTTAGCGCTGAGCTTAACTCTGATTTTTTTTTCAATATTTGATGCTGCGCAAGGGAGCTGTGCGTCATCTGTGATTTCCGACACTTTATCTGCTGTCTGGTGATAGACGGTTCAAATCTGCATTCGAAGCGGATAAAATTGCTTGCATATTTGAAGGAAGTCTTTGTATCCACATATTTTTTAGGAAATCATCAAGTATTTTGTTTGACGCAATCTCTTTCATTTGTTTCGAAAGGAAACTAGGTTTTTTATCACCTAATCGTAATTCAGATAAAAGTTTACGGATTTTCTGTACTTCAGAATCTTAGAATGCCGCGATTAGTCTGTTTTTTAAAGTTAGATATCCGTCAGTTTCAGGAGGCGTTAAGATTAAGTCTGAGAAATGTGGTAGAGTTGATGTGTCTAAATTTGCTACAATATGGGAAAATTTTGGGTCATCGTTGGTAATTATAGCCAGATCAAATTGGATCTCGCACTGCCTTAGCCATAAGGCGATATTTGATTTCCAAATGGGAGATATTTTCACCGCTAGTCTATGAACCTGATCAGTTATCGTTCCTTGTTGTTCCGTCCTTTTCCTTTAGGAAAGAAAACGGAAGAACTTGGTCTCAGCCTCTGAGGGAAGAAAAGGGCCAATAGCCTTCACAAGATCATCTGTGCTTGACCGCGTTATTTATAGGCAAGGCAAAATAAGGGAAGAAAGGAAATAAACATACCCCGTGTTCTTGCTTTCGTCCGTTCGGTTCGGTGAAACAGCGGGCACTTGCGAAAAATATGTTTTGAAGAAACACGGCTGAATATAAAGCACACAGTTGTCAGGACTGAGTGTTCGGTGCATATTTTTGGAAAACATCTTTGTGGCAGCTTTAAGTCCTAAGTCCTGATCTTGAACAGTGAGCTGAATGCAGCTATGTTCTGTGGTAGAAGAACTACACTTCAGAGGGATTTAAAATCCTCTTTTATTAAACCACAATTATATACAACCACTTCCCAACCTGGGAGGGATACAGAAAATAACGACCGCACTTGGGTCTAAAATGAACAATCAAATTAATTTAAACTAAAGCTAAATAGAAATTAAACAGTCGTTGCTCACAGAGCTATAACGAGAGGTTGGCCTCTAAACTAAATGGTACGTAGCAAGATTTAACTAATACTGACGCACTTAGAATTACTTCAATAAGTAATAACGTAACAGCGCTACGGCTTAGAATTGAAATACTAGCTGGTCAGGCGAACGTTGAACAAAGTAACAGTGGTCTGAGACTAAAAGCTCTCTCACACTGAAAGGTTTCTTCCTTTCGTTTAAATAAAACTTGGCGCCACTTCAAATTAGCATAAAGCTGCAATGCGCGCTTATTCTAACGAGAAGTTGAAATGAGAACAGATAGAAAAGGTCAAATTAAAATAAAACTTTGTTGGTTTAACTAAAACCTTACACAGTGAGCACACACAAATCGCTGAAAATACGGTGTTATACACAAAACCACTACACAGTTTGTCACATAACACCAACACTGTTGAAAGGGAGAATTAGATGCTTCTGTATGGGAGAAAACCTTTAGCAAAGAGCGATACCTCTTTTTTTTCGATTTTCCGGAGAAAACGAAAGAGGCGTGAAGAATCTCGGCGTTAGGATCTGCGTCAGAGCTGTTGTCGGAGAGATGTTGGATTTAATGTCTGCTTTGCGACAACAGTAGCTTGATATTAATTTATAATCCTCTGCGTTCCATCAGGCTGTAAAAGAGGTGTTTCTTAGTATTAAGAGTTTTTATCGTAATAATCCGTATGGAAAGCTTAACTGTGCAGTTGAATTTTCAGATGACCCAGCAATTACGTGAAGATGCAAATGGGTTGGCTGTTAATGTAGCTTTGGCGGACGAACTAGATGAAGATGCAGTTAATGAAGCTTTTCCAGACGAATTGCCGTATAGCTGTCGGAAAAGTTCATGATAGTTTAGTTCCTTCATTCAGTTATCAGTCCTTGGTCACCACTGGCGGGGGTTTGGGTCACTGCTGTGGGAGGCACAATCAGGTTACCCCGAGTGGCTGCAGGTAGCGTATCTGACTCCTTATAACGATTAGGTAATGTTGAAAGGGTACGTAATTCCTACTGCATTTGAAACTCAAAACACATTTAATACAATTATAAGAAGCTCTTTACACACACACATATATATACATATAATTCATAGATAGCATAGATAGGTATTTAAATGAATTATAGTTCTCGTAGTGTGAGGAATCTGTTAACGAAGGTCTCTCTAGTTGAGAGATCAAGAGCATTGCAGGTCTCTCTAGTCGAAAGTTATGGAGCGCTCTTTTGATGTTACTCCGATGTAAAAATCTTCAGACTGAATTAGCCACGCCTCCTTAATTTTACAGTAGCAT
Organism: Stegodyphus mimosarum; assembly: GCA_000611955.2. Taxonomy (NCBI): domain Eukaryota; kingdom Metazoa; phylum Arthropoda; class Arachnida; order Araneae; family Eresidae; genus Stegodyphus; species Stegodyphus mimosarum. The sequence continues at coordinate 52,282 of KK119449.1, forward strand.
TTTATATCCTCCAATTCCGTTATATCTGGAACGATATCAGAGGAAAAATTAGATCGTTGGTTCGCCACCTCTCCTGAATTCGAGAGGCTTTGACGACAGACACGGTACAGAACGTTGAAATCTCCTGACACTAGTCATGAAGTTATGTTTCTGCGATGTCAAAAACAAGTCGTGTGACATGTCGTAAAGGCTGGGGGCACTGAATTGCAGGGACCGCCCACACAATTTTCTTACCTCTGTGTGGTCCGCCAAACTATTTTAGGAAATGAGATCTCATATGGAACTTGGTGCTTAGCTGGCTCTCAATGACCCTGTATATATAATGTATTCTAACATGTATTTGTGAACCCCACTCTTAAATTTCCCTCTAATTAAAAAATAATGAAATTTTCCTTCAAATGAACTGCAACCAGAATTAAGCTTATACAAACCTATGCAACATTCACCCAACAACAATGGATTTTATACTCAATCATTAAATTAATACTATTGCCACATCTTTGTATGTACCTATTTCTAATTATTTGCATGCATAAGCTTCTCTCCTGATTTTTTTATACACTTTTTGCGAAAAAAAAATGCAGCTTATACGCAAGAGAATATATTTTAAGTTTGAATCATTTGATTGACACGCTCCATCGCATTTTAAGCCGGTATTTAAAGAATTTGAATTATGAAATTTTTATCCGCATTTCACAATCCTCCAACATTTCTATTAGAGTAATGATCATGATAGTTTACCAAATGAAATTTTCTTATCGTCAGATAAGACTCCCTCTCCAAAAAAAAAATTGTACGTTTAAAAATTTAAATTAAGAAGGTTTTTATAATAAATAACATTTTTCTGTAATTCATAATAAATTTACTAAATTCGGAAGTTCATAAACCATATTCAGCAGTTTGTCACTTTCAGCGAACTTATCCCCACACACTTGTACTTTTCATAAAAGAGATGTTTACCATATTCAAAGGTTAGCCAAAAATGCATCATTCTGCATAAATGAATGAATAATGGCGAATTTGTGTTGTTTTTAATCCTCAAAGATATAATCCATATGAAAAATTTTAATTTATTCCTGCCATGTCTTCATAGAAATGTATAACAAAACCTGCAGTCATGGATTTAACTCATTCCTGAAAATTGTTCGCCAGGTGAAGACAGAAGGTTCGGAAAGAGAAACTATCTTTCCCACACGCATTAACGTAAAACTGGGTTAATCCAGCTCTGGACCATAGAGGATTGCTAATTTAAAATTTATACTAGCATTTAATGTAAAACTTCATTGCAGAAAGCCCTTCAAAAATCATTCAATTTAAAAAAAAAAAAAAAAAAGGCTATAGTGCTTAAGAATTAAAATAGTTTTACTTTATTTTACAACTTTTATCCTCTTTGCATCACTCAGTACTATCCGAGATTCACCGAGCCTCGTTTCACTGAAAATTTAACCAACGTGATTTGTTGTCATCATCTATATTTTAAAATTAAGTTATTGTCACTGAAAATTCAGTACTTTCTAATTGTCGCTACCCCTACTGAAAAGTCACGAACTCGTTGCTCGCTAATTAATCAAGCTAATGGACGGAAGGAGACAGCTATTTAAAAAATGGTGGTAGGTTACGAATTCCATACAAAGCAACCAATCAATAAAATTTATAAAAGCAAGAAACGTCGGTAATGAAACACTTTTTTTTTTTCGCTGTTGTTCTCCCCATTGTACGTAACGACCTCGGTACTTACGTATTATCCCACTGACTGTGAAACTTTCGCCGGTGCGACTTAGTTCCAATTATGGATAAGCGTGATGTCACAACACACTTATAACATTTGCACTTTCGTTCGATGTAACTCCGATTGATTCTTAATAAGACACCTTTTGCTTTCATAAACAAACACATACATTAACTGTTGTTCTATTTTTTCCTGAATTTAGGACACAAAGCTGGTACGTAGTATTTGCAGCTGGTACGAAGAATTAACATCTTTGATAAGAACAGCTTCTTATGACTGACAAAATAGTAATAAATTGGAACAATCACCAGTGGGAAGTCTTTGTTAAAATGTTTGTTTCGAGCTTTTGTTAAAATCGGACGACATATTACAATACACTAGTCATCAAAATTAAATGATAATGAGAAAAAATATCTCACCGAGTTAATGTTGTAACCAATGCCCATTGCCGTAATTATTTATTTTAAATAAATACAATTCAACACACACGTTATCACCGAAAATATGCAAAGTTGGTGATTGACAATGTGGTCCGCAATGGACGCATTTCGGAATTCTAGTCTGTAGAGTTGTTTAAAGTGAATGTGATTTCTGAGTATGATCAGTATTCAGTAGTTATGGCTCAAAGACATCATTTAAGTGAAGGTCAAAAGCGGCGAATAATTGGTAGAATCAAGGGGACTCAAACATAAATGGAGGTCGCCCAAGATTTGAATATCCTTCAAAGTGTCATATGAAGTTTCGTTTTTTTGTTTGGAGCCATTTCTTAAGCACTAGATTAGTCGATAGACAGCCTGATCAAGGGCGATTAAGAACAACAATTGCATCAGATCGTTTTCTGTCGTTGTCAGCTCGAAGAACTGCGAAGTGACCACAAGAGATTTGGTTTTCGACTTTCAGGCTGTCGCAGGAATTCGAATTAGCCGTTCTTCTGCTGCACGAAAGCTTAATGAGGTTAGACTATATGCGAGAAAACGGATGGTTCGTGTCCCGCTTACTTCAGCTTCCAGAAAGGCACGTTTAAACTGGTGCTGTCATTATATTTAACGGTGCCAAGACCACTGGGCCCGAGTTTATTGATAAGTTCAGATGCAGTGTGAACATAAATTCTAGACGTATTTTGATCGTGAGACAGAAAGGACACACAGCTTGCCTTCCCTTGTTCGTGAAATATACTGTTTCCAAGACCTCGGTTTAATGGTTTTGGGCATAATCATAACAAATGGTCGCACCGAGCTGCATATCTTTCAAGGAGATTTTGTAACCACTTGGATGAGGTATTGGAACCCCAGGTTACACTGTTTAGGGATGCTGTTGGCCGAGAGTTTTTGCTAATGGATAATAATGCTCCGCTTTATCGAGCATATGTGGTATCAGAATAGTTGCAAACAAAAGATATTAGTCGAATGGATTGACAACTTTACTCACCTGACTTGAATCAGATTGAGCATGTGTGGGATGCCTTAAGGTGCCAAATCCCTCCTCGGAACCTTCAGAACTAAAAAGTGCACTTTTAGAAAAATGGTGTGCAATTCCACAAGACTCGATAAACAGTTTGGTAAAGCCTATGAAATCAAAATGTGAGGTATGCATATCTGTCCGAGGTGTCCATACACCATATTAAAGTAGCATTTTTTCCACAAGAGGTGACTTGATTTTCCCATCATTTTCCAGTTTCCATAAATTTGGTTTTAATTTCAATATTTTGCAAATAATTAACTGTCAAACATTATAGTTTATGCTAACTAATGCTTTTGTACAAATTTCTATTAATAATTTTACATTAAGTATCAGTTACATTTTATTTCTCTCATTATCCTTTAATTTTGATGACCAGTCGAGTAGAAGTCAACGAAAGCTTAACAAAGCAGGTTGAATAAGTCTGCAGCAATGGCTATTTGAAAGACTGATGTACAGAAATAGTGACAAATGTTTTACTGTAAAAGTTCCAGATAGAAGTATGGCTCAGAACTCTGCAGGGATAATTGGCATGATCTCTTCCAACTTTCGTGGTTCGATGGTAGAGAACTTTTAAGCTGATCAACTGTATAATACATAAATATAGTGACCACTTAAAAAATAGTCAGGGAATTGCACAAACTCGGCATGCACGCAACTTTGGAATTGCAGAACTGCCGAAACAGACATATGCTATGCACACATCTAGGTTGCCGCATAAATACTTTTTGATGACAAATTATTTTGCATCATGAGTATTTTTTTTTTTTTTTTTTAAATTTTTTTTTTTTTTTGCAACTTTTCTATGGGGGTGCAAATAATCAGAAAATGCTATTGCTTACTACTGCCATATTAGGGTGATATCATTACATGAAATCCTGCACAAAAAAATAAATTCTTCTTTTCCTTTTCTTCCTTCATACCCTGCCTATAAAGACGCTTCCTCCATAGCTGCTTCTGAAGTTGTTTCACGTTTTTTTTGTTAACCTTATTTTTATGGTAATCCAGCAATTCCTCTGAATCTTCACTTTTACCTTCCAAACTCATTTGCCTAGACACATAATATTGCAAATAAAAAAACTCATCAGAATCAACACAATCTGATGACTTTTTCACTCTAGGCTGTATTTGTGGTCTTGTAAGTCACTTTCTGTTGAGCTTTGTTAGTAAAAATAATAATAGAAAATATTAAAATATTTCTAGAAGGCCTTGAATGTTAATTTTGTACAACAGGTTATCTCAAAATTCCTTTTAAAATTGTTTGTTGCTTGTGATCGTAACTTCAGACATTTTTTATTCAGATAATTTGCTCATGATCCAAGGGTAACTGTATTTGCTATTTACATTCACGAGAAATCTGCATGCATTTGGCATAATTTTGTATCATCCAACAATCTAAAGCTGTATTAAGTATCGCTATAGAAACAGTCTAAGTATGGTGAGGTGATACAAAATTATATTTAATATAACAACTACCTTTAACAATAATAGGGAATAACATAAACAATAAAAATATGTAGAAAATAAAATAAAAAAGTATTTATGGTCTCTTATAAACAATGAATTTGAAAAGAAATTTTATATAAATCGGAATTTATTAGAGAGAAAAAAAATCTATGAAACGTTATTAATTATACATAGATGTGTAGTTACCAGTTTTTGTACCCTGTGCATTCTAAAAAGCATGTGAAATTCTTAAGAAAACTGGTATCATCTAGAGAAAATTGCATCATATTGACTTGCAGACTAAATTTTATTTTGTAACATCCACATAAAAGATTACCACACTCTTTGGTATTCAGTCTTTATATTTAAAAACAAAAAAATATTTTAGACATCGCTGCATGAGTCATTTCTTAAAACTGCCACGAGATAGTAATCATGCGGTGATGAAAGCAAAAAACTATTCCCCAGGTTGGTGTCAGGGATTTAAGTTATTCAGTAGGTTTAAAATCAGCAATGAATTTAGGCAAACTGTTTTGGTTTGAGATGTATACCAAGCAAAAAGGCAGAACAGAACTAAATTATTCACCATAAAGATTTATGTTAATAAATGATCGTGTTATATGTTAATAAATCAACACTAAATAAATGTTTTATTTAGTGTTGAAGTGAAATTAAGAATCCTTCCACATGCTTTATTATGAAAAAGTATCTAGTATGCATGCGTGAAGTATTATCTCACTTTTCGCAAAACATTTCTAAAAGAAAAAAAATGTCTGGTGGTCTGGATTTTGGACTGTACATCTTTCTGAGAGATCTGTTTATAAAATAAATTAGATATAGCTGTGAATCTGGAGGGTTACCGAATGCCAGAACAAAAGTCTTTGAGACTCTTCTCAGTCCATGCCAAAAATAGTATAAAAGAAGTAATTACAACATTCTAAAGTACTCTCTTGCTTGGTTTGGTACACTCAGATTAGTTGTACCTCTGCCCTTCCTCAAAAATGACCTTCACACACAGTTTTTGCCAACCTAACACTGACCGTTTTTGAAGTTCCCTCGTAGCTCACTAAATGACAATCAAGAAACATAAGCCAGTAGTTGATGCAACAATTCGTCTTCAAGAAAATAAGCACCAGCCATCGAAGACAACATCACAGTGATGTGCACTCTGCAGCACCAAGAAAATGCCTATAAGAACAGTGTGGGAATGCAGCAGATGCAAAGTTGCACTCTGTTTGAAAAAGTAAAACTGTTTCCATTAGTATCATACAAACTGATTTATAGGGATGTGTTCTGTGGGTGGTGGTCACTGACACTAACTACCAGAAGTGGTCACTGTTTTCACGTGTCTTAAGACAAAATATGAGTAATTGTGACAAATAATTTTATGGTAACACCTGATATAGTAAATAAAACAAGAGTTTTGCTGAAAAAGTTAATTGCCTTTTCCTGCCCCTCAAAGAATTAAGAATGGAGTTAAAAATATAATTATATATAAAACAATTCTCTGATGATACTGTAAACATACATATATATATATTATTAGGTGAATGAATTTCAGGATAGTCAAGACATCCCATTTCCCGTTAGGTCTTTATGATAATCAAGCCATATAAAAGATGTCTGAAATACATAGCATTATTTCCATAAATACTATTTCTAGATGTCTATTTATAATCACAATGCTTTTTAAAGTAATCTGCAGAATCTAATAAAACTGTTTTAACATTGTGATTGAAAAGACTCATCTAAAAAAATTTGGTAATGGCACTACATGACTTCCTTGTACTTTTTTTTTTTTTTTGTACACTTTTTGCTGCATTTCAATTAAATTTATTTCCGCAAATTTCATTAGAAATATATTCTCATTTAATTAACTCAGTTCTCACTTTGCGACAAGGTAAAAAATGCATAAAAATTCGTAATATCTTCATTAAAAATTGTAAAATATAGAAAAACATAAAACACCAAATTCGAGATCGTTCCATGTTATATAACACTGCGTGAAAAAGGTAACTAAAACTGAAATTAGCCAATCAAAGCTTGTCTCTACTTCAGTATAAATACTAACATCTACTTCAGTATAAATACTCTTGGCACAACAACTACGTCATTCTTTTCCTAGCTTTGCCCCGCTAATGCATCTTCACTGCTCTGCTTTTTCATCTAAGATGACGTCGCCCTCGTTAACCCATGCATAAAAGAAATCATTGTAATTGTTTGTGATTAAAAAGAATACTGTCTAAGAACAATTATTCTAATGCATGTAGAAATAAAGATGGTAATTAGCTGAACTTGGTTTGGTATCAACATCTTCTTCCCATCTTGCCACTCTGCCATCATAACTATGCATTCAATTATGACATACATGTTTGATGCAGGGCTCAACAGCATTATCTTACTTAATTTGAAAATGTCATATTATTTTTGATTTGTAAGTTGATAGTAGCATTATTAATCCAGTCGTACATGCATACATAATGGTTCAATTAGAGCAGGGATTCAATTTAGGGAAAATTGCAGTACTGAGTTTTTTGTAAACAGTACATTTATTTATTAATCTGTTTTCCCTCTCATTTAAGAGCATAAAAATTACTTTTGTAAGTAATTTCAGAGGTTAATATACAATTTTTTCCCCTATAAAATAAATACCTTGATATATTGTTACATGAACAATCAGTTTTAATATACTGCTGGCAACCGTAAATGAAACACCCTGAAGGAAGCATGCAAATAACATGAAATTTACAACATACATTAGCGGAGGTGAGATATGCAAATGATTAGAATTTCAGTACAGACGCACATCACGCGCACCTGTGGCGACACTTCAAAGCGCTATTTAAGGCTTGGAGTTTTCAGCAATTGTGTTTTTCTTGAGGTTTTAAAAAAAAAAAAAAAACGATCAATTCTGCCTCGTAATAAACAGCGATCATCGTTCGATCAAGTATCCGAGTTCGAAAGAGGAAGGATAGTGGCCTACCGAGAGTGTGGATTATCTTTCAGGGAAATCGGTAGTCATGTTGGACGACAGCAAACAACTGTAATGCGGATATGTGACCAATGGATGCAGGAGGGTACGAAGGATCGACGTGTCCGATCGCATCCACCTCAGTGCACCATTTCACGTGATGACAGGAACATTGTGCGCATGGCAGTGACGGATCACTCAGTCACATCATGAACCATAGCACAGCACATTCAATCTGTAACGCATCATCCAGTGTCTGCACGTACCATTCGACGCCGTTTAGAGTAGAGTGGTCTGTCCGCAAGATGTCCATTGCTTTGTGTACCTTTCACGCAGAACCATAGACGTCTCCGTTGCCAATGGTGCGATGAAAGAAGGATGTGGACGGTAGAATGGAATGAAATTGTCTTTACTGACGAGTCACGCTTCTGTCTGCAACACGACGATGGTCGTATTCGACTCTGGAGACACCGTGGAGAAAGGATGCTGAACAGCTGCGTTATGCACCGCCAGACTGGTCCTGCACCGGGTATTATGGTATGGGGCAGTACTGGATATCACTCTCGCACTCCTCTAGTACGCATTGCTGGTACTTTAAACAGCCAGCGCTACATCTATGAGGTGTTGGAGCCAGTTGCCCTTCCTTACCTTTAGGGCTTGCCCACAGCCATATTTCAACAGGATAATGCGTGACCACACGTGGCACGCATTGTTCAAGGGTTTTTTGTCAATCGCCAGATTGAATTGCTTCCCTGGCCAGCTCGTTCTCCAGATCTTTCGCCAATAGAAAACATGTGATCCATGGTTGCTGAAGACTGACCCAGATTACATCTCAAACTGCCACACCAAATCAACTTTGGAAAAGTGTGGAAGCTGCTTGGTCTGCTGTACTACAAGAACACATCCGAATCAATGCCGAATCATCCTCTTTGAATCAATGCCGTGGCGTGTGGCAGCGGTGATCTCCATCAATGGCGGCTATTCTGGCTACTGATTCTGGAAGGAACCACACTTCATAGAAGTCTATAAATTTAATCATTTGATACTTAGTCAACATGTTATCTACTAAATAAATTTTGTTGTGATATCGCTTGTCTTTCTTGGTGGTGTAATTTGGCCAGCAGTGTACAAAAATCAGGAAGGGGAAAACATAACAAAATTCATAAAGCCATGAACTAAAAATCTATAATATTCAATAACCCGTAGAATCTTTGGTCCCAAGGCACATTTATCAGAATTCCACTGTAGTTGCAGCAATTAAATATACGACAGGCCATAAACCTCTGCATACAGCAATCATGTTTTTCTAAAAAAGCATCTGGAGGAGGGCTACTGATATGTCCGTTTTCCAGTCATCACAGAAAGCTTCATAGACGAATGGCACATTTTCCGTGTAAAAACACTTGACCAAAATTAGCAATTTTCAACTCGGATGTTTTGATCTGTAACAGTTACTTGACAACAGCGAATGCCCTAATATTAATTACTTAAATTATGAAGTGGGAAATTCAAACAAATCAGTTCCATTACAAATACGAAACAAGCGAAATGACAAATTAAAGAAAATGTGCAAGACATGAGCTGAGGAACCACCTCAACATGTTCTTAAACCAATTTGCAGTGAATTTCCAACTGGATCTCAAACTGCAACTTATAAAAGATTCAGCTGATCCAAGAAATGAAACTCCCTGAACTCATGTTATTCACTGAAATAATGTTTGAGAACTTCTCTTTTTAAAAAATTTTGCTTACAAAGAAGATTCACTTTTACTTCAATGGCCATGTTAATAAGCAGAATTGGCCACCCAACTGGGATAGTGGTTAGCTACATTGACTGCTAAAATGAAAGGCCCGGGTCTGAATCCTAGAGAAGGCGTGAATGTTTGTAAATGTACAATGTCTATGCGACATGGGGGTACTGTAAATATGCAGTGAGTCAAAAGTCCTCTCGAGAGGTTAGTGATAGAAAGGGGTGGGAGACCCTCGGACTGAGCAGATATATATGATGCTCAAGGCTCTTACCCACAATCTTGCACTCCTTGCCATGCTGAATTTTGTGGGCTTGTTCTGATGTTACTGTCAGGCAAGTGAGATAAATCACAACATAAGCAGAATTAGAATTGTCAATACTTGAGCAGCAAGAACCTTTGAGACAAGAATGCTTTTAAAAAGTCTAGATATGTTTATTCTATTAAATAAAAGTTTGATAAGATTATTTAAACATATTTTGTTTCACTTGGTTTCCAAAACTGCAAAAACTTATGGCTCACCCTTTATCACTCCATTGTTTTTCTTCCAGCAGTTTACAATTTTCTCCTTCCTCAGTTCCTTTTAAAATATATGTCTTTATCTATAACATAAATCCATGAATATAAATTAGATAGGTTAAAAAGAAATTCTGTTCAAGACATACATAAGTTTTTCTTGGGATCTCTTAGAACTGGTATGCGCTAATATTTTTTCCCTTTTGATTTGCAAGACATAAAATTGAAAGAAAACAGTAGGAAAATCACACGAGGAACTACGGTAACATGTATCTTAACTACTGTAGCATTAAGCTAATCATGGTTAGCTTTTAGGTTGCAGAAACTACATCAATATTGTAATATATAGTTTAAATACAGATTTAGATTGGATATAATTTTGTGCTATGCATTACAGGTCAAGAAATAAAATTTTGTGCTATGCATTGCAGGTCAAGAAATAAGAAAAGAAAAGATGTGAACATCACAAAGGGAAACAGCTGATGTTTTGAAAAATATAAAACGAAACAGAAATCTTTAATAATTCTTACTTTTGCTATATGCATAATTTACAAATTCCTGAAATATAGATGGAATTTTCTATTTTTTCCACAATGATGCATTTTAATTTTTATTTTATATCAATAGTTAATAATCTGATAATTTTTTCATAAGTTTAAACAAATACAGAGAAACTGCATAAAAGTTTCTTTCAATAAAATCAACTTCATCTAATTTTTTTGAATAAATTGTCAAAAATCATCAACTTGTTTTTTCACTGTTCTTCCTCAGTATACCTGCAACACAATAAATTTATTATAAATATTTATTTATTAACTATGTAATGAAAATGAAAAGTAATGATTCTTACTTTTTCGGGAATTATTTTTTTTAATGCGAGAATTAAAAGCACATCCTGGTGTAGTTAGAAAATGAGATCTCCATCCTCCTTCACCTGGTGCTATATTTTTATGACAAAGAGGGCAATGATTTGCTTCATTTTCTGGTTTTGCCACTGAAATTATTTGCATAAAAGAGAATTCAAAATATTGACTTTCTTTACTGATACATACAATTTCAGCACAAGTAACACAACACACTTACTTGTACAAGTTCTTATCTTCACATGATTCTCAAAATTTAATGATGGAACAGCTTCTAGACAAATAGGGCACTGTTTATATTGATTTTTAGAATCACATTCTTCCAAAAGGTGTTCAGTTAATGTAGCAATTTCAAGAATCTAAAAAAATAAAATAAAAATAAAAAAAAAAAAAAATCTAAGAATACCTAAGCAGAAACTCAAGAACGCTTAAAAATATTTAAGGCATTTTCCTACTTGCTTGCAGTTTGAACAGCGAATCAGCATTGGGCATTCTTTATCATAATGCTCATCTAATCCAGAAGCTGTAAATCTATCACTTCTTTCTTCACAAAATATACATGTCCTATTCAAACAAATAAATGATTAAATAACAGTGAAATAACAATAAAAAAAGGGATGTACTATTTTACGTAAATCATAAATGAGCATCTGAGTCAAACTGAAAAAATAGTCTTCACCTAGTGGTGAACAAGTTTATAATCTTTTCAAGCATGTCTGGACAGAAATGCACTTCTGAATCACTCTGGACAGGTGTTGCCACCATTTACCTACTGGGTAACTCCCATCAAAAGTAATTTATGTTTTCATATATTCGTAAACATTGTGCAGAAAAAAGTTGATATGTGAAAGTTATTAAAAGTAAACTCTCTGCATTTTGGTCATAATGATTTCAAGACTTAAAGAACTTCGTTTTATAAACAAATACAGCTAAACACACTGATTCTTCACTGACAAAGATTCTGACTTCATTATCAAGAACTGAATCGGCTCTAAAAGAAGTGAGATTTACTTTTACAGCAGTAAGAGCAATAAATAAGAAACTTGAACTAATGATTAATTTTTTTTTTCAGCTGAAGTAAAATCTAATGATAACAACCCACAACTTTCACAAAGCAACATAAAAGAAATGGCTTTTGACAGACTGCCTACAAGCTAAGTCCCAGTTCTGAATTTTATATTTTATATGAATAAAAATATCAATATCAAAATCTGAATACGAATATCATGAAGTAATATCAAAATCTGAATATGAATATCATGAAGTAAAAAGGTTGTAATAAATAAAATTTGCAAAGATGACAGATGAAGAATGTTAAAAATCTTGATGTAGCCTTGGCCATTATACAGCCTATTCCCTTGTGCAGCCATTTGGCAATACACTTTGTTTCTGATTAAGAAACTGAGCAATTTACAAGCAGTGAATAGATTTCTTAATAATATATTTAATTAATATAAATAAAATATTACTGTGGGGTCAAAGAATTTTTTGAAGCAAGGAAACTGAAGAATGTGCAATGCCCTTGCTGGGATTTGAACCTGGACCTCTCGAATTTGCATTAAGTGTGTTACCATTACACCCAAAGGCATGCTGGAAGAAGGGGGGAAAATACTTTGTATACTCCTCTTTTAAAGGGTGACTGAGGATTAGGGGATCCAATCGCCAAATCCTCGTGATGGTGATTTATCCTTCACAACCCCCCCTTTTTTTTTTTTAGTTCAGGCACCACTGTAGAGTCATTACGAATTTTTTGGAGCAAGGTAACTGAAGAATGCCCTCACCAAGACTCGAACCTAGACCTCTTGAATACGTGCCGAGTATGCTACCATTACACCATGAAGTCATGCTCGGAGAAGGGAGAAAATACCTTACACAATTAATTTATAATTTACTCAACTTATAATATTTATGAATATTTCTAACTTTGTTGTAATTAACAAAAGATGTTTTTAATACCATATGTTTTGTAACTAGTACATATTTTTTTTTTTTGAAAGCTACATTCTTTTTGAACTGTTAGATCATAATCTAACATTTTCATATTGTCTCTCAACCCAGCCATCATTTATTGAAATGCAAATCTGTATCAAGAACTCTTTTTGTGATTTTACCATGTGACTGTTCTGGGGGGAAGGGGGGACAGAATGTGCTGCTGTGAAACATATTTTAATTAAGTTTCATTCATTGGGTTTATCAACTATTAACACTTTTTTTAATCTGTAAATCTAAGTATGATGCAAACTGATGTGATGATGAATGTAATTTATTAGGAATACGGAATTTTATTAAACTTGATGAAATTATTATCTACATACAAAAAAGAAAGCATACAAAAAATTTTCTAAATTAAAAACATAAAAAGTACTTTTAAAATACTTTGCACATAATTACCATATAATAGGTATGCAGCTATACATAATGCTAAAAGTCTATAGGATACTCACTTACTCAGTTATTATACAGGCATCAGCTGCCCTGGGTAGCTCTTTCCTGTAATCTCTGGTAAAGTTCAATCATGTCAAATGCAACTTTGGCTGGCATTTTGCCTTAAAACACAGAGAATATCATCCAGATGGGATGTTAATTACATGCCGCAGGATGAGAAGGTCACAGAGTTTGCTTTTTCCAAAAAGAAGGAAAGTTCCAATGCCATCAAGTGATTGTATTATCATTTGTCTTTCGTCCCTTTATTTCATATTTGCAAAAATAAACGCAAAGATTTGCACTGATTAGCAATGCTGGAAACCAAAAATGTTACATTATTTTTTTCATAAAATATGAATTTTACGTGAACAGTGCATACAACTGTTTTTAATTGCTTACTTTTAAAAATGAGAGTCCTAAAAATTACGGAACTATATTTTTTAGCATAAATATTCTTTCTGCAGTTAAAAATCCCATTTCACAGGAATCTATCCTGATTACAATTGACTTAAGGAAACATTTGACAGTATTGCGATCTTTCATGCAAGAATTAATTTCTCCTTTTTTCCCCTAAAGTAATTTTTTTTTCCTGCCACTTCAACTATGTATAATAATGCATATAGATTTTAGATCTAATTTCTTGTTCAGTTACAAAATTCCATTGTTCAAGTCCTGTAATTGCTGTGTCGAGAATTCTGACTAACTCCTCAATCAAAATTTTTTCATTTTCAATAACCTCTCTGTCACTTTCTTCACTATCAGTAGTGGTATTTTCCAGATCTAGAACCATACTACAGATTTTGCCATCCATTAATTGATTGATGATTGGAGCATAGTCATTGCAATGAAAAACTTCTGTTATATCATCTTCATTTATTACCAATTCTCCATTTCTTTACAAAATCCATTAAATGGAAAATTTCACCTTTGGTTTGTGATATCCAAAAACCTTCAAATATGCAGCTATCATTTTCATCAGCCTCACCATGAAATATGGTAGCTGGTCATAAATTATGACAAGCATTTTTTAAAGTACCTGGAGACACATCCTTCCCCAATCTTGCAAAGCTCCATACTGCAGATTTTATGTTGAAATATTTAAAAAATCTTGAATAATCTTGCCATTGTTTAAGGAATTTAACATGGACTTTAAATGCTACTTTATATTTGCATTTCAGCTTATGCACTATTCCAACATCTATATTCTGAATGACGGACATACAATTTTGAGGAAAGAATATTACAGTTACATTATCTTTCACTAAAACTTTAAGTGATGTATGAACCGTACAGTTGTCTACAGTTAGGATAATTTTTGCATCATCAGGTAAACCAACCAAATTCAAATGTTGGCGAGCCTCGGGTATGAAATGATTTTCAAACCAATCACCTATTAACACTTGTGTCATCCATGCTGTTTTATTTGCACAATATACATATAACACGGAAAATCTTTACTCCTTTAAATGCTTGAGGTCATGTATTTCTTTCCAATTACATTTATGCATTCCAGCAGCATTTGTGCATGCTAAAATTGCTAGTCTCGCTTTAGGATCTTTGACACCCGTTGGAGACTCTTCTGTAGAATTTGGCAAGGTATTTCGCAAGTTCATACTTGCCAATCTAAGGCACTAAAAAATCAGAAAATTTTTCTCAACAACGAAAAGACATTTTAAATGATAAAAATATATTTTTCAATAATGAATTAACTTTAAATAAATATCTGAAAGTTCAGTTACTAATTCTTAAATGCAAACAGTACAAAAATACTTACTTGTAAAAAGCATTTTTATTATTTGCATCTTTCAACAAAAAATAACACTTTAATCAGTTTTCATACAAATATTATTAACAGTGGCAGATTTTGCTTTCATTAAGAAAGAAACTTCATATTTTGTTCATAGCAATTTCCATGCGGGCCTGCTTTTGTGAATAAAAGTTTTTCTAATGTGTCATTACTAATTTTAGATCTAAATTTAGTCCTTGTTTTCGCAGCAACACTGAAAACCCTTTCGCATTCTGCATTACTATGGGCAATTGTCAGAATGGCCAACATTATTCTAGACAATTCATTATACTTTAAAATTCCATCAGCACCTTTCAGTTTTTCAATTAAAGTCCACTGGGTGTCAACCCTAGCTAGTTTTATAACTTTATCCAAGTTTTCTAATTGTAAACTGCAAATCTGCAATTGCAGTTTATCAGTTGCAACATCAATATCATCATCTTTCATGACTAAATAAAGTAAAACTGGAAATCTATTTTAAAAAAATGTATATCAGAAAAAGATGCATTTGCTAGGGCAGAAACATCAGTAACTTTAGAATGCAAAATCACTTCATCGTTGATTGGAAATTTATGTAGTATGTAATCATGTTCTCGGTAGAAATAGCTTCTGACATGTATATAAAGAATATTTTTGTCTTTCTCTGAAATGTCTTCCACTGCTTTTTTAGTTACAGCCCCATTACCAAATCTTCGTCTTTTCCCTGATTTTCTATTTCACCATAAATCACATTATATATAGAATTAGAAGACAAAACAATGACTGGTTTTACAAACTTTAATAAAATGTCTTTAAACAGATCATAAATCATCGATTGCAAAACATGAATTAATGGAATTCTGTTTTGTCAAACTGTGTTAAGAACATCAAGTGATGGCAATATGAATTGCACAAAAAAGCAAAAAGCTCTGTTAAGGTCTGAAGACAAAAACATAAATATTCGTTCGTCACAAGATAAACTTACAGTAATTGGAAAACATTTTCCTTGTTGATCATTTTTTTTAAAATTATTTTGAGAGAAATTTGTATCAGCTATATGCTTATATTTTGTAGTATTATTTTGAGAACTGTATTGCTCATTGCTTCCATGCATACTGAGGCAAAATGGGGCTGTTTTAATGCAGTCAATAACTAAAGATTTATTTTTCATACCCATTTCTTTAACAATTGCAGCCATTTTGGTCCTTCCACTCGAATATTTTTTAGCAATTTCACTATCAGGAAACATTTTTCTAAATAAAGCTGCAGCATGATTCGATGCAGTCAGTGGCAGGTTGTGCACAAGTAAAACGGCAGAGAACAGGCATTCGGCATTAATAACTTTTTGGTCATTTGTTTCCACAGTAAAATCTAATTTTTTGTTTTTTCAACAGAATTCATGTTGTCCTTGTGTTTTTGTGTATACACATGTTTGAGAACATTGGCAATTCCACCATGCAAAATAAAAAAATTGCAATGACAAACAATACACATCACAAATATATTACATTTCTTTGAGGAAATAATAGAAGGAAAGTCATCTGTGTATGATTTTTGAAAAGTACATGAGTATTTTACTTTTTTTGCAGACATAACTGACACAAAAGATTGTAATTTCTTAAACTATTTCTCAAAAGCACGTGCACTCACACTGGTCAATGACAAAATGAACGAAATAACAGCCTTGATCTTGGTTTGTGTTCATTGGCTAATATATGCCAGATGATACGCAGTGGCGCTCGATGCTGATTGGAGAACTGGAACACGTTTTCGAACACATGTGGTCTCACTCGCAAAGCAGAAGCGTGGCATAATTTCTCACAGACGAAATGAGTTTGGTTTTCTTTTAGACGCAATCTAGAGAAAAACCAAGTGATGCCTAGAATCACTTTTTTGGTGCAAAGAATGAAGTATTAAGCCAAATACATTAAAATCGTGAGAGATTTTAAGAATAATCGAGTTGGCGGGAGAATGGTCCGAAATCGAGAGAGTTGGCAACTCTGCAAGTTGTTTCATTAAAGTTTGTCTTGCTTCTATTAAGCCTGAATTGTATTATTTTAGTTATTTATTATGCCTATTTCTTACACATGCTTAAGGCTCAGCCCTGAATAAATAAATTCCCACATACACTTAAGGCTTATCGAGGGCCAGTGCTAGATATCTTACAGGCTGATGCAATCTCTGTGGAACCTAAATTCTGCTAACTAAGCACATGCCTAAGGTCTAAATTTTTCCTGCCTAGTACTTTCCCTGAATTCTAAAAATTTTGTCATCCCTTAATTTTGTTGCTTGGTGCTTCTCTAAATTCCAGAAATTTTGTTTTGCCTAAATTCCACCACCCAGTGTAGCCATATGAGCTCTGGCAACAGTTCTGGATTTATGTGAATAACAAATCAGCTATTCTTAATTCAAATAGCACTAAATGTAATCTTTTGGCCTATGAATATCATTAACGAAATCTATGTTTAACATATGGAAAGAAATTTTTTAAAAATTTTTCTCATCAACATTTCTTAGCGCATTTAACTTAGATCTATAATCACTGCTAAGTGTAATGTTGACAGAAAAGTTTACCATACTTTTTGTTATTCAATTACTAGTATAAAATTTTTTTTAAGCATTGCTGAATGAGTCATTACACAAGTTGTCATGTGTTGATAAACATGCAGTGATGAAAGCCAAATATAATAAATAATGATTAAGCCACCTTGGTGTCTCGGATATAAAATATTATTTAGTGTATAATCAATGATGTTTCTCTGTAGAATATTTCAGTTTGAGATGTATGCCAAGCAGATACGTAGCCACGGAGTCAAATTACTGATCACACAAATTTATTCTAAAATGATCGTTTCTTCAATAATGAGGTATTTGATTTAGTGCCAAAGTGAAATTACGATTCGGGACTCTCCGCGTGTTTTATTACAGAGGAAAAATCAAATACGCATGTGGAAAGCATACAGCAGCAACAAAAAATAAAATGCTAGTGGCTTTGAGGTCCAGATTTTAGACAATTCTGCATATTGGGCGTCCAGATCTCAGAATTTGTGCTGTAGTTATTAAAAAATTATTTTTTCAGTGTGCATTAATCAGTGTGTAATATATTTTAGTTCAAAGATAAAAAAGATATATAATAATTATTAATTATTGTACTACTATAATAATTATTCATTATCACAAAACTATTATAATAATTATTATATTAAAATTCACTGTAATGAAAATTATAGAATAAAATATAACTAGATAATTGTAATAACAATTATTGTATAATAATATTTATTTATTGCACTTCATCATTAAATTTTATATATCATAATAACATCTGCATGTTACAGAAAAATATATGCACCCAGACGAAATTGAGCCATAATCACGGAACTTGGCAGGATTGTAGTCCGGTACGAGATCTGCAAATAATTTAAATTTTGACATCACCGAAACAAGGGTAAGCGTGCTATGCACACATCAGAAGATGTGCAGCTGGGAGAGTTTAAAAGCACGATTGCTCTTGCCATAGGGCTATTCAATAAACTGTGAAATGAATCCTTAAGGGACTTTGACAGATTATGACAATTCAAATTTGCACTGCATTGAACAAACTAGAAGTTGCTCAACTATTAAAAGAAAAACATAAAAGGCTTTAATTATATTTAAAAAAAATTATACAACAATATATATTTTTCAATAGATTTTGGTATTCTATGAGGAAATTTAGCAGTCATGAATAATTGAAGTTGACAATATATTGAATTCTTAATTTTACATGTGGGAGTTACATCTGTCGTAGTCTAGCAGCAGATTGTTGAACAGAAATTTTTCAAGCTTATTTTAGGGGAGAAAATGGAATACATTTGATTTTTTGGGAGAAACTTATAATTTGGTTCAGAGAATCTCACTGCTGAGCTTGGAATAAAGTTGAGTTTAATGATAATTTATGGCTACTACTATTGTAAAAGGGAAATGGATTGCTGACAAAGAGGCAAAAATATCGAGTTACTTCTGATGTTCAAGATTTTGAAAAAGCACATGAAGGAAACACAAAAGGATAGGGGAAAAAATATAAGAACGATAGGCAGCAGGATTTTATAAATCCAAGGCAGCCTAGTTGAAGAGATTCTAAAAAAAAAACCATACGAAATATAAAAACAAATGTGAGTACAGAGGAAATAACAAGGATGACAATGATAAGGGGCTAAAATTTATATATGAGTTATTAAAGAGAGCTTCAACTTAGTGCCATTATATTTTTGTACAGAGCTGCTGTATTGATTCAACAACATCACTCTAGAGAAAGGAATATAACAGACATTTTCATAAGGAATATTGAAAATACAGTAGGTTATTTACACTTCTGCTACTATGGATGCTCATGTTTATCGTATTTACAAAGTTCTGAGGCAAATAAAATCTACCAGTCTCAAAATATTCTTCAGACATGAATGGCAGAGGCCGAGATATCTGATCTTTCAAATAACCTCTCTGAAATATCTATATTCAAATTTGAACAGTATAAAACAGAAGCATAATTCTTACCACTCAACTGGTTGTACAACTATCATGCTAACTAGATTACAGTAAAGTCTCTCATTAACGATTTTATGATTCTTCACAGGCTAGGAGAAATTCAATAACAATTTGTTTTTAACTTCAAAGCGGGTGGGACTTAATAGTCATACGATAAGATCCAGCCTTCTTAGAAAACATAACTAAGCTAGAGCTTACTAATGAACCTCGTGACTTCTCGCACAGGCGTGAAATGATACCAGCACAGAAGAAGGGTGAAAATAACCCTTTATTAAGTCTAAGTAAGAACAGAAGGGCATGTACTTTGTGCTTTACAACAATACCATCAACTTGCGGTGAAACTTATAAATCAATTCTAATTAGTCTAATTTGAATAGTGCTGGATTAGCATGTTAAGTTATAGCTAACTTAGGTTGACTCAACAAAACTTAACAGGCATGACAATTATCCGAAATGGCCAAGGGGAGTACTAGCATAACAGTGAAATAAGCAACGAAATGTGCACTGGTTAGCGAAAACACACTCTGAATAAACTGAGAGATTCAGCCGTTTAAACATTCACTTCATTTAACCTTAAATTTACATCCTGGTGAAGAAATGCGAGGGGAAATTGAGGAGTTCAGGAAAGGTATCAAACTTAAAATAATTTGTTATGCAAAATAAGGGAAACCCTACAATATATATATGTTCAAAGGATAAGGACTCTGAATATTTTTCTTAACCACTGATGATAAATTACATTTATGTAACAAAGTTGTGCCATACCATTATAACAGCAGAATGCAGAACTAAGAAAATATGAAAATCGGAATACACACACATACATACATACACATTAATCTTTATTTATCTAATATATTTATAAAAAAACTATACACAAACTGACTTCATTAACGATAATTCTTCTAAAGGCTTTTGATTTGAATTATTCATCTGCACCACACTGTTTTTCTCCTTTGAGTTTCTCTGCTAAATAAAAGAAAAGGTCAAAAAAGTTATATATCTGAAAATTGTTACACATAATATTAAAGATTGCATGGAATATTAAAACTGCATAATGCAAATCAAAAAGGGAGGAGAAAGAAACACTAAAGGTTACTTGCAGTATGCTATCACTATTCCCATTATAAGAATAATTCAAACACTGGTCTGAAAATCATAGGTATAAAGATAAAAAATATATAAATAAAATTTATAATTTAAATAAGCAATAGACACGTAATTCTTCATTTTAAATAGTGTATCTCCATTTCTGGTCTAAAAGTAAAAATTGTTTTATGTTTACAGGCTTCATCTTTCCTAATTCACCAGTTTCATGCTTACTTCTGAATTTCTACAATGCAAATAGCTTTTATTCCACCAGATTAAATAAGGTTTTGATTATTTTTCTTAATGTGCAGTTACTTCCCTCCTTTTTCGCTTTGATTTTTCTGCCTGCTGTCCATTGTCTGAAAATGTAGGCTATACAGAATTGTGAGATACATATTGTGCCCATAAAAAATGTCTGACTGAGAGTAAGTATTTTAAGAATATTCAACAATAAATTATATCTCAACTACAACCCTGTTTGCAAGTTTTTCTTCTCCATTATGCAACTACAACACCGCCAGTTTTTGTCACAGTAATACACGCAGTCATCATTCTATCTGTATTGTAAAGAATCTCAAGATATCATAGAAAATATTATGTATGTGTGTGTGTGTGTATTTATATGTACACAGACACACATAATATTTCCTATATACATATAATATAAATATAAATTTTATACATACATAAACTTTTGCTCTTTCTCTCTCTATATATATACAACGTGTGAAACAAACAAAAAAAAAAAAATCTGAAAGATTTCAGTTTTTAAATTATGTCTAAAGGCGCGTCTTTTTAACGTTTTGTGTGCTACCTTTTTTTATTAAATATCATGTACTACGTACTCAAACCATAAAATTCAGTTCAAAATCAATATCGCAAAATCATTTTAAAATGAACATATCTTTAGAATTTCTGTAAGTCTCGTGCGCTGGAGATAAAAATGTTTTTCTTTTTCCGTACAGTGTTGCCATTGCTCGCTTTGAAATCATTTAGTTTGTTAATCAGAAATTCGTTGAAATGTTACAAAACATAAAATCGATAATAAAGCAAATTTCAAATTCAAAATTAGGGCTTCCAGATGCCCATATTCGCAGTAGGCATTCAGAGTGAATCGACGCAAAATCGCAAAACGAACGTAATAGTCCTTCGGGACTAAATCCCTTTGGACTAATAAATAAGTAAATAAATAAATAAAAAAATTAAAAAATTTGAAAGGTTTCAGATTTTAATTACGTCCAAAGGGGCGTTTATTTAACATTTTGTGTGTTACCTTTATTTATTAAATACCATGTTCTTCGCACTTAAACCATAAAATTGATTTCAAGAGCAATATCGCAAACTAATTTTAAATTGAGCATATCTTTAGAAATTTTGGTACAGACTCTCACGTGCTGGAGATAAAAATGTTTTTCTGTACAACGTTGGTATTGCTGGCTTTGAAATCTTTGAGTTTGTTAATGAAAAATTCGTTAAAGTTTTAGAGAATATTGTTACGAATTTCACGTTTATTTGGCAATTTATTTATAATTGTAATTAAAATTCCTTTTTATTTTCCCGCGCAACGCAGACGATTTTTGAAGTGAAAGCTACGAAAAAAAAAAAAAAACCAAACAAAGAAACATAAGGACTAAATTGAAAAGTGATACGCCGTTTTTTGTGAAACAACGCAAAACGCCCAAACGAAAGTAATAGTCCTTCGGGACTAAATCCCTTTGGACTAAAAAAAAAAGCGACTAAGTGCATAGCTTGAAAAAGAACAGAGTTGGCAACAACTGTTTGTAATTGTAATGGTTGAGTCCCAGTGGTCAGACTGATAGTCAACACTCCTTCATTGAAGTATTGACTTCGTAAAAAAATTTAGGAAAATGTACCTGCTCACACGGCCCTCTCTGTCACTGAGTTTCTGGCCAGCAAAAACATTACTGTAATGGGGCTTCCTCCTTATTCACTTCATTTGGCTCTATGTGACTTTTTTTTTATTTCTTCAAGTTAAATCTCCCTTAAAGAGAACCCATTGTACCTCAGTTGAAGAGGTTCAAGAATAAATGGAGAATCTCCTCGCCTTCCAAAAACCTCGTTCGAGAACTTTTACCAGCAACGGCAACACCAAATGCAGAAGTGTTTGAATGCTGAAGAGGACTGCTTTGAAGGTGTTAATGTCACGGAGAACTGATTCTGTAAGTACAATGATTTATTGCATCAGTCTCCTTTTTTTTAATGTCACATCTCATATATACAGAGAGAGAAAGAAAGTTTACTTTATTAATAACCATTGGTTACTATCACTTGCTTGAATGGATTTTAAAAAAATGGCATGATACAGAAAAGAAGTAGATGGTTACAGTACCTCCAACCTGAACAAATCAATGGGGGTTTTTCATCAGTAATAGTTCATGAGTTGGTATGCAGTTAATATAAGAATTATTGCCACAATTATAAGTAGAAATAATTCTTTCCTTGCTATTTAGAATTCCAAAATGACAGCTCTATAGTTAAAACTACATGACATGGTTAAGAAACGACTATGATAAAGACTACATCACAATTCTGTCTCTCCTCTTCAGATATACAATCATTAATAAAATAACGGTATCAATGAACAGGAATAAATGTTCAATGAAATCTAAATATATAAGTAAATGCTCATCAATGAAATATAAATCATGTCTTCAGAATGGCTTTAAAGTGAGAATGGATTTTCTCACCTTCTCAGATTTCTTATATGGATTTCCCACCATTTTATTTTAAAAAATCGGCACACTTTTTTAAGGTATTGCCTATCTTTTATGCATCATATAAAATATTAAATCTTGAATATTAGTCTCTATTTAAAATGTTCATCTTTTAAACTCACTTTTTTATCAAAGGCTTGCTGTAATCTTCTGTACATTATATTTCTCTTGAGGGTATCAGAATCAAATGAAAAATATTTCTTCACTTTAACGCCTTCGTGATCATACAGATACAAAATAATTCTTTCAGCTATTGATCTAACTGAAGATGATGGGTGATGCAGAGCATCTAACAAAAATGGCATTGCTCTTGAAAGCGGCAAAATACTGCAAATACATAAAATGAATGCTGTAAAAAAGCTAACTAGAGGAATGAAAAAGTGTTTTAGCAAAAAACATTCATGAGTAAATTTAACACTTATTTATAAAAGTCCATATCCACACTATGAATTTAAAGTTTACAACAAAATAAATTAATTTTAATGTATTACTAAAAAAAAAACATTTATTTTCTTATAATATGCAAAGAAACATACAAGAAACACCCATGAATTCAAAAAATACACTGTAATTAAAAACATCTCAGGCCTTTAAAAAGAACATGCTTATTTAATCTTTTATACCCAAAATTCGATATGGACACCACATGTCTTCCAAGTACAGACTATTAAATTGTACACATTTTTTGTTGCATTTCACTTAAGCTTTCTTCCTCAAATTTCATTAGAGATATATTTCTCATTCAATTAATTCAGTTCTCACTTTGCAGGAAGGCAAAAATACACAAAAATTCAAAACATCTTCATCAAAAATCAATTGTAAAATAAAGATTTTTTTTTAAAATTTTAATAATTTCCAATGGCTAGGCAAAAAGTTACAAACAACTAAAATCTTATAAACAGAGGTTACAAATAATAGAACTAAGAAAAAAAAGACCTAAGGAGTGCTCTTGCCGCCCTGTATCTCGACTCCTCTTTAAGACCACAAAGAGCTCCACATCGAAGTAGGTGTTCCCTGTCCATTTCTTCTCCAGAATCACAAAGTGGGCAAATAGGATCACTTGAATGTCTATGTGGTGCAGGTGGGAGGCAAGGCAATTACAGAAATACAGATACAGAAAAATATAAAACACCCAATACATAAATTAAAAAAAAAAAAGAGAGAGAGAGAGAGGCCGATGATAACCCATCAGATATATATTTGTCAGTGAATCACCACAAAATATTCTTCCAAAATGCTAATTCACACTCCAAATGACAGTAGTAAAAAACACACAGAAATTTCAGCTGATTAAAATTAAGGACTTCCATTTTAGTGAAATTAAGGACTTTTAAAGATCTAAAATCATTTCCAAAAAACCTAAGGACCCTACAAACCCTGCTGCAGATAACAGACTTGCATTCAGTAGGATCACAAAAATTAAAATCAATATAATCTTCCTTTTTGTCAAAACATCTAAACTAAAGATTTATGATTTACCATCCTTTGAAACAAGATCAAATAAGAAGACTGCAACATGAAAACTCCAGATTACAGTCCAATATGTATATATACCAATATAAACAAACAAACAACAACAAATTCCAAAAAATGTCAAAGAGATTAAAAAGTGTAAAACACCATAAAGGGGAGGGGGATTGGTATCAATTAAATAATACAGCACTAAAAACCTCTTTTTTTATCAATTAAACAAATATTCATAAAAACCATAATTTGGCTGCATTAAAAGCTAAATTTATTTTAATTTACATCAATAAAGTACATTATTAAAAAAGTAGAAATTATATTTAAATTATTAAGATGTATGTTTTCTGCTTTTAAATTGCTTATTCTGAATTTATAATAGATTGATTAAACATAAACATTAAAGATTTTAAGCTTTGAATTATATTCAGAATTGCGAAATTACAGACCCTTTTGTTTTCATGCATTGCTTTTGAACTGCTGTTTATTTTTCAATAACAGACTGATTAAAAAAAAAAACTTATTGTTGCTGCCTTTAATTCTTTGCGGTAAATCTCATCTAAATCTGACTGAGGCACAGTCATGTACAAATCAACTGCTTCTGTTCTTAAAAATGAAGGTCCATTCCACCAAAATTTAAGATGTTCAATTTGATCTGGGTTAACACCTCTTGAAATCAAGTCAGCTGGATTTTCTTCCGATTTCACATATCTCCATTGAAACTCGTGTGTAAGTTGCTGAATTTTGGCAACTCGGTTAGCTACAAACGTCTTTAACACATGTGGAGAATTCCGAATCCATGCAAGGGTTACAGACGAGTCACACCACATATATATCTTGTCTAATTTCAATTTAAGTGCCTTTAGCACTTTGTTCATTAACTGCGATAGTAACACTGCACCACACAGTTCAAGTCTTGGGATAGAAACCGATTTTAACGGCGCGACTCTTGATTTACTACACAAAAGAACCACTGAACTGGAGCCCGTCTGCGATACACATTTCACATAAATGCATGCTCCATAAGCCAATTCTGATGCATCAGAAAATCCATGCAATTCAATTTTAGCAGTATTGTTAGGCAAAAGTTTTCGATTAATAATTACAGCATTAATTTTAGGCATCGATGTAATGAAATTCTTCCACTCGCGAGATTCCTTTTCGGGAAGCATATCATTCCAGCCAATTTTTAGAAGCCAAAGCTTCTGCATAAAAATTTTGGCTTTCGTAATAACTGGTCCAATTAAACCGAGTGGATCAAATATTCGAGCAATATCTGATAAAATCCGTCTCTTAGTATAGTAATCATGCGAATTTGTAGTTACGTTGAATGTGAAAGAGTCTGAATCTGGATTCCATAAAATACCTAACACCTTCGTTTCATTTTTCATTTCATTGGAGAACGAATAATCTTCAACCTTAGTATCAACATTAATCAGTAATTCCCTATGATTAGCGAACCATTTATGAAGCTTCATGCCTCCTCGACTTAGAAGATTCACTAACTGGTCTTGTAGTTCTTTAGCTTTTTCTAAATCTTCCGCACCTGACAGAACATCATCCATATAAAAGTCTTGAAGTGTGACTGAAACGGCTAATGGAAATTCCTTTCCTTCATCTTCAGCTAATTGGCGTAGAACTCTAGTAGCAAGAAAAGGGGCACTAGTTGTGCCATATGTAACGGTATTCAGCTGATACGTCTCGATTTCTTCCTGGGAATTTTTTTTCCAAAGAATTCGTTGAAGTTTTCTCTGGCTTGGATCTACGAAAATTTGTCGATACATTTTTTCTATATCAGCAATGAATGCGAAAGTATGTTTCCTGAACCTTATCATGATGGAAAACAAATCTTCCTGCACTATACCTCCATTCAATAACTGCTCATTTAAAGATGTACCAGTTGATGTCTTCGCAGAAGCGTCGAATACGACTCTCAGTTTTGTCGAACTTTTGTCTGGACGATATATTCCATGATGCGGAATATAATATGATGGTTCTAGATTTACATCTTCGTATACTTCTTCCATATGGCCTAAAGTTTCGTATTCCTTTAGAAAATCTCGATACAAGGATAGTAATTTTGGTTCCTTCAGCAGTTTGCTCCATAACGAATTTAATCTCTTTAATGCGATATCCTTCGAATCTCCTAGACATAAATCTCCTTCACTCTTCATAGGCATCTGGACAACATACCTTCCAGTTTCATCTCTATAATGTGTTCTTAAGAAATGATTTTCGCATAATAATTCTTCGGGACTCTTCACGGGTTTATCTTCGTCTATCCCTTCAATTTCCCAAAAATTCTTTATGCTTTGATTCAAATCCTCTAATTCTTGGATTAACCCACAATATGGTGAATCTTCTTGTTTCGAACTGCTATCAATTTTTCCGCTGATAATATAGCCAAATACTGAATTTTGAAGTATAAGTCCAGAGTTTTTCAGCGCAATCTTTTCGCATTTTAATAAATCAAAAAAGACTTCAGCACCTATAAGCAGATCAATCTTTTGAGGCCTGTAAAATTCAGGATCAGCAAGTTGAACAGAATTCAGATTTCCTAAGGATCTAATATCCAATTTATGAGTTGGAGTAATATTAGTTATTTTAGGCACTATTAAAAATTCTAAGTCTCTATAATATTCTCCTTCTTTATTAAGGATAGTGGCATTAAGTTTTTGCTTTATATTGAAGGTTCTATCATTTAAGCAAGAAACCGAAACGTTAATTTTCTCACGATCTAAGCGAAGTCTGGTTGAACATTCAACATTCATGAAGTTACACATTGAACCGCTGTCAATGATTGCTCTGCAAGGGCAAAGTTCACCGTCTGTGTTTCGTACGTAAATTATAGCTGTCGCCAGCAAAACAGTTTCGAAATTCTTTCGGGCATAGGAGGAGGTGAGCGTGGACAACTGAGAAGCTACTTCCGGTTGGGGAGGATCTTGCGAGGGGGAATCCTTCTTAATTTCTTTTTGCGCTTCGACGGCAGATGTTTTACGCTGAGGAAAGAGCAACAGGCTATGATGCCGCGAATTGCATAAACTACACGAACTGTTTGATTTACATTCTGTCACTTTATGCGATGGTTTAAGGCAATTAATACAAAGACCAAATTTTTTTACTGTCTCAAAACGCTTATTCACTGCTAAATTTTTAAATTCATCACACATATAAATTTGATGCGTCGATTTACATAATTTACAATTATTGGTCGAAGTTCGTTTTGAATTAACTAGAAATCCCTTTGCCTTGACATTTGGAGTGAAAGACCTGGAATTTAAATTGGTAATTTTATTTGTGTTTTCGAGAACTTGACATCTTTTCTCGAGAAATGCAATAAAGTCTGTCCAATTAGGAGGTTCAGTAGTGTTCAAACTCATTTCGAATAATTTACGAGTTTCCTTATCTAATTTAGGGAGAATTAAATTTATGAGTATGAGATCCGAAAATGTATGCCTTTCAATGCTCCAGTGTTTAAGAGCTCTTAATATTTCGAGAAACATTATCCAGTAATTTTCTAAGCTCAACCGCCGATTCATGATTTATTTTTTCCATGTTTATAATGGAGTTAATATGTCTGTCAACAATTAAGCGTTTATTTTCAAAGCGAAGCTCTAATGCTTTATATAATGATTGAAAAGATTCGTCTTCTGTTTCAATCTGTTTTGCTACACCTCGTAGCGACGATCTCAAATAATAAAGCTTTTTAACTTCCGATAAGTGAGAATTGTTAGAAATTATGCTATTAAACTGAATTTTAAAATTATTCCAATCCTCATATTGGCCAGAAAATGTTGGCAAAGGTATATCCGGTAATTTAACTCTGCTTCCAGTATCCTTAATAGTTGAATAATTCTGACTTTCGATTACTGGTTGCTGTCTTACAGAAGTTCTTAACAGTCTATGCGCTCGCGTTTTCAAAAGAATTATTCTTTCTTTATACTGTTCTGTTCTATTAATTTCATCTTCCAAATCGTCAATCGCAATAATTTTTTCTATTTCGCTATCTACCAAATATAAGGCCTGCTCTTTAACCACTAACTGAGCAACTAATTCTTCAATAACCTCACTGTTTGGATTTGAATTTTCAGTTTCGATTTGGAGTTTATCCAATAACTTCGTAGTAATAGTTCGCAAAGATGTTCTTTTTTTCTTTATTTTCTCTATTTCCATATTGAATATTAAAATAAAACAATTTTTCAGACAGTTCGAAATTTAAAGCGATATAAACTAAACAAATTCAATAATTTGAAGCTTAAATTATACAGTTCTCAACTGAAAATAGTAGAATCAAAGTTCACTTACCCATTTCCTTCAGGGTAACGACGAGGTGATCATTATATAATCATATCCAAAGCGACTAAGAATTCGCAACAAAACGGAAGTTCATCCATATCCAATGAGACAAAGAATGCTTAACAAAAACGAAATTACACCAAATTTTCACGAGCCAATTCCAAGCTGCGGCTCGACTGACCAAAAAATGTTTGTGTGTCTAAAGTGGACTGTATAAGGCGATAATGTCTTTTAGTAGTTTTATTAAAACTCAACAATAATATATACGATACATAACTTAGAACCGAAGTTCTCGACAATTGACACCGATGCGACTTGGTGCCTGCAGACGAACGAGCTAACTCTTTTCTCGCCTAGTTGGCGGCGTTCAATTTTTAAGTGCAAGATCGCCAAGTTTGGCGCAATTACAATTAAAGACAGCAACACTTATCTTTCGAACACTCTTGAGAATCCGCTATGAATGAAGGCACATGGAAGATAAATTAAAAGACAATGCTTCATGCTATGGCAACACCTGTCACGGTCTGCTTCAATATTTGTTTTTTTATTTTATTTTTCTTGTTTGTTAGCTTCCATGGCAGGACTGAATCTGCCAGGACAAGATTTTAAATACAAAACCAAAATAATAATTTTCTTTTCTGCTACGGGAAACAACAATAATAAAAAATTTTTCTAATCTATTTTCTACTTAACATTTTAAAAGTTTCAACATACTTAAAATTCCAAGGTGGATACTTTTTTACAATTTTTTCTATGAGCTCACAACGTCCTTGGGCAAGGCGGACATTAAGGACATTCTGTATAGGAGTCACTGCATACTGCTGAATGAATTGTGAGTTCTAGAATAAAATAAATTATAAATTAATATTTACACAAAGATAGAAAATACTCTTACCTCTTGTTCCCAAAAAAATTACACAGAATTCTTTTG
This sequence comes from Stegodyphus mimosarum, assembly GCA_000611955.2. Classification (NCBI taxonomy): domain Eukaryota; kingdom Metazoa; phylum Arthropoda; class Arachnida; order Araneae; family Eresidae; genus Stegodyphus; species Stegodyphus mimosarum. The sequence goes on from KK119449.1 coordinate 82,244, forward strand.
AATGAATGAATGAATTCTCATATTTTTAAAAGTTTCACATTCTTATAATGCATGAAAACTTAACATGTAATTAAGAGATTATATCATTAATAGAATATAGCTCTGCTGCAATAAAATTTCTTCATAAAACCATCTACTTCATTTTAATAATTCTTTTTTTAATTTAATTGCTCCTCTCCTCCCAGCCAAAAAAAAATTAAAAAAAAAAAAAAAACCATTAAATCAATTAATAATAACAATATCTCAAGTATTTATCAAAAAACATTTATGTACATAAAGTTCATTTTGGAAGATTTTAAAAAACAAGGGGGTAATACAGTGAGCAATCTATTGAAGTAATTTTTACACACAGATGCTACACAAAATAACACTTTTTAAGCATTGAAAATACAAATAGTTTAGCAAGAGCTTACACAAAATTAAATGACATTCTAACCTTAAAACAATTTTCCAACAGTACTTCTCAACTGTAAATTTCTGTCTGCCAATTGTAAATTTAATCTTTTATGCAAGTAAAATAAATTTAATAAGTGAAGACATTTAATACATAACTAGTTATTATATAATCTAAAGTAGAAAACAGCCATTTTATTTACAAAATATAAGGAAAAATTTACTGCTTTTATTCAAAATCAAAACTGAACAATTATCTAGAAGCCAATGAAACTGAGACACTTTAAAGAATTCAAGATTTCATCATATTTAATAATTAATACTATCTAGAGAGACAATAGTCCAATAAATTTGAAGATACCCTCATTTCTGAACATGCTTCAGAACAGATTAGTCTGTGTAAAGAAGAGTGATAATTAACGATTAGTGTATAGGTGCCACCAATTACAAAAACAAAAGCTACATATTTTTATTTAAAAATTTTCAAAGTATTGTCGTCCCACTCAAGGCCACGTATAATGTTTAAAGATTGAATTTCCAAAGAACAGTGAGTAATTAGAAGTTACTTAGCAGCCCAATATACACTGAATGTATATGTTTATTAAAAATCAGTTTCCTGTTCAAGTCACTTCGAAAGTTTCTGGATTACAGGAGTCTTAGATACAACAAAACAGTTAAACAAGTAGCATAATTTATATAGTAATCTTTTATTATCCATAGGGACTTGCAATGGTAAGAAAATAATGAAACTAACAATACTTAATATACTCATGTGGTGTAACTTTTAGCAACATTTGAATAATTTTAGTTGAAAATTTAGCATCATAACTACATAAAGAAGCATGATTTTACTAATTAAATTTGACGATAAAATTATTAATCAATATCAAGGTTTTAATGAGATAAAAAAACAGCATTATAAAAAAGTTCTTTTAATCCTTTTCCATAATTTTTTGTAATGCGTATAAAACTTTGCATGCCTCAATTAAATTTTAATCCTCTTTCCATGAGAAGGTACAGCTCAAGAAGACCATTAAATGTCCTGCTAAAGGGGAAGCTTTAATTAAGAATTGTAATTTGAGTAAGAGGATCTAGCTTAAAAGTTAATACACACTAATGCAAATGTGTGTACCTACTGTGCTTATGATCGGAAAAAAAACAGCACAAGCAGGAAATGAACAATAACAAATATTGTGCAAACCATGCTACTTGTATATATATATATATAATTTATTTGAGCTACTTTTTGACTATTAATACAAAGACCTATAAAATATGGGATTATTATACTACCAAACAAGAGATATTAGAAATAATTGTAGAAACAGGAATCAGAATTTGGTTAAAATGTGCCTTTTAAGATATAATGCTGATAAAAAGTCAGATAAAATAAAATAAACAAAACCTTTTTTTAAATACATGGCTTAAATTAAATGCACTAAAATTAACGATCATAATGTGTTGTGATTGTTAATTTTTCCCCCTTTTAATGCATTTATTTTTTGCCTTTTAGTGCATTAATTTTAATAATGTGTGTGTGTTGGGGGAGACAGCCAAAATTACACTGCAAATTTCTGAAAACTTTTATCTGGAAGACAATATTTCAGTTAATTAGTGATGCAATGACTGAAATTCCGTGATGATCAATCTGACTGTTAAACAAGGATTAGTGAGAAAAATTCAATATTTAAGAATAAATAACTATAATGAATTCTAAAAAAAATCCCTGTAAGTGTTCTGTATTACACTTATGTATGTGTAAAAAAATTTCCAGAGAATCAGGCCAGAACAAAGGAGTTCCAAATTAATTTCAAGACTTAGCATAGAAAACTAGGTTAAATAAAACTATGTAAAAAGTATATAAATTACAGAACTACGCAGATGCAATTTACTAAGTATCATGAAAGTTATTAGAATGGATCAAGGTAAATTCCAAGAACAATCAACACTAAATAATTTTAAAGCACATAACACAAAAATTGAATACAGACAAATAGAGTTTATTAGTATCGTTACCTTGCTAAAATATAGCTGAAATAACAGCAGCTTTTGCATACCCAATATTTAGCTACATTTTTAAAAGTTACTTCCTTGAAAATGTAGCTAGTTTGTTTACTGGCTTATATTCAATGTTTTTATGTACACCTCGCACACGAAAAAAGGGGACAGTTCTATATCTCCCGTTCTGCTGGGCCAATTGATGAAATTTAACTTGCATTTTTCATGTCTCGAAAGATCAAATTAGGATATGTATTAGATATATAACATTGTTAGAATAATGGTATTCTAATGGTATATATAGCACTGTTAGAACAATGGCATATATAGTATTGTTAGAACAATGGAATAGGTATTCTTACACAAATCAGTTTTTTACTGAAAGGACATATCGATTTTTTCCCATATTTCGATTCCATGACTTAAATTACGTACGTCAAAGTGCAGAGTTCAGTAGAAATTGCACAAGCAGTTTTTAAAAAATTAGCTCAACAATGTTAATTCAATTTGGTATATATTTATTAATGTTAACATCAGCTACTCAGTGTTAATTCAATTTGGTTTATATTTATTAATGTTAACATCAGCTCCTCAGTGTTAATTCAATTTGGTATATATTTACTAATATCTTCTTTTTTATAAAACTTATTTAAATCCTTCTTTAAACAATTCAAAATTTAAGTTCAATCCAAATAAATTTTGCAGCTATTTTCTGATTTGTTTTTTAAAATTTGTATCTTTTTAGTAATTTTTATAAATTTTTTGAAAAAATTTTTGAATTATAACCTATAAAATTTTTGCTATCGTCTTAAACTAGATATCTTTCTAGGCACACTTGCAAAAAATTAGAATTTTTACTTCCTTGTACAAAGTAAAGGAAGTAATGTAATCATGAAAAATTCCGGGAACCATACTTTAATGGAAACATCCATTTTGATTGCCCAAACGAATTATAAAACTGATTTTAAATGCATTCAGAAGAGATTTTTTTTGTGGCATCTGTATGTTTTTTTTGCATAACTCAAAAATGAGTAGTATCAGAATGTTAAAATTTTGTATATAGGACTGCTATAACATGTAGTTATTCACTTTTTTCACTGCAATGGGTTGCACCAAAAGTATATATATATATATATCTACCCACTCTGTTACTTGGCTCAGTGAGCTAAGATTTTTTTTTCTTATATGTTGGTAAATTGTGCATATTTTGCTTTAAAAATGATTGAACTATGTTGTTTTTATCTTCTGGTTAAGGTTTTTATGCCTTTAGTTATTCTGTATGCAATATTTGTAGAATTATCAACAATTTAAAAGTTGCTTAAGCGGCTTTTTTTTAACCACAGCGGCCACATTTGTTTACATTTGAAACTTAGCAGAATAGTGAATTAATTCCTTCTGCACCTTCATTGTCTTTTTGCTGAGTCATACCAAAAGGAAACTTTTAGTTCTGTGTACCGAACAATCTGCCTTTTTGCCTGCTGGCCAAATTGCTTGTTTTTGTATAAAAACTGGAATTTAAATTGTAAAAATCATTTTTTAATTGTTTTAACTGTACTTTGTATTTTATGCTTTTCTATATCTTTAAATTTTTAATGAAAATATTTTGAGTTTTTATAGATTTTTGCCTCGCCGTGAAGTGGGAACTGAATTAACTGAATGAGAAATATAGCTCTAATGATAGAGGGAATAAGTGTTTCATATTAACAGAAAATACTGTCGCCAGTCTGTTTTGGACACAGGAGAATGTTTATGAATAGCACATGTGCATTAAGTAAGTGAAACTGAATCGTCTGTGAAAAACTGTTTCTTTTTTATTTGCTTAATTTCTTTTATAGTATTTGAATAGAACATGTGGCAACAATTAGATAATTCTTCAGATGCTATAATTTTTGTGCATTTGGAGTTATAAAATGGATGAGATGAGCTGTTAAGTGAACCTAGCACCAGAGTGTAGCTACAGTAAATAAATATAGTGAATTTTTAAGAGTGCATTTATTCTATTATGGTTTACATGTTATCGAAGTAGATTTAATTCAATTCAATAAGTTAAATAAAATGCAGGAAAAAATGCATATAAATTAATATTCTGTACAAGAAAGTCATGTGGTGCACACATCAGCTTTTTTATTCAAAATTTCTGAAGGTTTGGTATTGGTATGTTTTGAAATTTGGCATACTTGTTATAAGCGATAATTATGCCAAATATGGTTTACGCACTTTGTTAAAATTATTTGAAAGAACGAACGATTCTGTTCTGTTCATGCACAATGAAAGAGAAAGGAAAATTGGTGCCCATAAATTAAGAATTTTCCCAAGTGAATTATTTTTGGCTCAAAATGAAAAAGTGTGGCAGGATAAATTTTTGAATTTCTCGGGTAAGTTTTCTCACCAAATTTAACATTTAGGCTTAATTTGAGTCATTGAATCGAAATATGGAAAAAAAAATAGATATCTCAATTCAGAACAGTTCAGTGTTGTGTCAAAATAACCATGTTAGAACAATGCTATATAGAAATCTAACACACAGACTAAGTCGCACTTTCGAGATATGAAAAACGCAAGTTAAATTTCGTCAACTGGTCCAATAGAATGGGAGATATAGATCTTTTTTTTTTTTTTTTCTTGGTTCAAGGTGTACATGCTACATTACTCAATATATGACTATATCTGTATTCAATATGTAGATGCAAACTCAGTGCTCTTATGTATGTGTACGATCCTAAATTGTCATGGCTTCTTAGTTCACGATTCTTCTAACATACATACATTATAACTGAAATCCACTAAAATAAGCAATAATTTGAAAGCATTATTTACACTTTTTTACTCTCATAAATGGTAATCTATTAAAACTCCTGAAAGCAATAAATATACTTTAAAGTGAATATCGTAAACTATGTTATTTATTTAAAATCAGATATATGAACTACTATTGAGATTGGGGTAAATATCTTACCTCTTCCAAATAGCGAACATTTTCTACTAAATATTCCATTGATGCATTCTTCAGTCTAGATGCCTATTAAAATGAGCATTTAATAATAAATCTTCATAGCAACTTCAAAAAAGTTTATTTAATTATTAGATAGAAATAATAACAATGCACTAAATATACACTTACAGTATCTCCTAACTTGTTCATAATTTCAGGAATACATTTATCAACAAGAAAATTTGTTTCTGATTTAGATACTCTAAAGTGAAAAAGGATGACATAAATTGTTACTACATATTTAATCACTTTTACATCCAACATGCAACAAGAATTTAATAAAAAATTTGATTCATATACTTTAGAATAAAAAAGGATGATATAAATTGGACAGTGGTTTACTTAATTCCCTTTTAAATGAAACATAAAATGATGTATTGCATAAGTAAAAATGTGATAAAGATGACATGAATAATATGAAATATTTCTACAAGACACATTTTTACAAGGGTCTAACCAATACTGTACATATCTATGCTGTATATATAATAATTGTTGTTTAAAATTGTAATGAAAAAAAAATTCATTCCTTTCATTTTTTACATTTCTTCTTTTTTCTTATCCTAGGAGGGGTCTTGTTTTCGGTATTTTTTTTTTAATATACCGTTTTTTGTACTGCCACTGCCATCTAATCTTGACAGACTCAAAGATCAATCACACTGGATTAGTCTCAATATGTGTGGATCAAAATGGACTATAAACTCACAAGATATATTATATGACAAAAAAAACTTTTTTTTCCGCCAATTGCAGGCCCTCACCCGATTTCGGCTTGGCCACTAACTATGGAGGCACCTAATAGGTGAGCCGCCTTTGCCTCTTATGAAAGGATGGACAATTACAGCCACGCCTTCTTTGGGATTGAACCCAGGCCTTTAGGCATCGTAACCGGCTCCCCTAACCACTATACCGTCTGGGTGGCTGACAAAAGAATTTTACATAGAACATCTATAATACATGACATGAAATTTCAAAAGTTAAATTTATGTTATATATTTTAAATAAATGTATGCTAATTACATTATTTGTAATAACTATTTGTTGCAGGAAGATTCCTTTTCACCTTGCCCCATATTAAATTTATGGTGAAGCTTGTTATTATTATTTTGTTTTTGTTACAGCAATGATTTCATTAGTGCTTGTTTCATCTGCCTTTCCATTATTCTACTTTACTGCATATCTAAAGAATGTTGAAAAATGCCTGAATTCTGGAAACTGCAAATAATCATAATAATGATCAGTTTTATTAATGTTCAAGAAAATGCATCACTCATGAAAGTAATATCAAGAATATGCGTAATCATCAGGAAGCTTTGAATTTTTAATGTACAAATACATACCAAAACAAATGTCAATTTGCATAATGTAGTGCAAAAATTTCATGATAAATAGCAACAACAAAAATAACTATTCAGCAAAATCAATGTTTCCTCAAAAACAAAGGAGGGGATTTTAAAAATCATCTGTTATTATTATTTGGTAAAAAATAGAAATCTTGCATAAAAGAGTTCTAACATCTAATTCAAGCTACAACATTTAGAAATATTTATACTCTATATACTTACTGATTTTGTGGTATGAAATGCTTGAAACACTCAGTAAGGATATTCAGAGCTGCTGTATAAATCTGAAGGTAATTTTAATTCAAAAAATAAGTTTAAAGCATATTTTAATAAGTTCTCAAATAACAAAAATTGAATTTTTCAATTCAATATTTCACTAAAATCCACAAACTTACAGAATGAACATTATCAAAAAATGCTCTTTGAATGAGAATTGATACTGCTCTGATAACTTCATTTGGTGTGTGAGATTTCCCTTTCCTCTGATATTTTTCTAAATAAGCAGATATGTTCTTCATGGATTCTTCTCGCTGTTTAAATGCTTTAGAATACATTTTTTCTACCTATGTAACAGAAAAAAGAAATTAATTTCAGAAGGCATGATTAAGATTTAAAATGATTTCTATAATCTCATAATAAATTTCTATGATGTTAACCAGTTCTATTCCAAACACTTCAATGGGTAATGATGCTTCTCTTCTTTCTTTTTCAGTCAGTTTTCCTAATGGTGAATCACCAGCAGTTTCAGCATCAGTTCCAGGGAATACCGAAGGCTGAGTCTTGGCTCTACAATTTAATAATTTCCATGTTAAGATACCAATGAACATTTACTCATATTTTAAATATACAGTCAATCCTTGATGATATTTACATACTTTTCCATTGACAATTTACAACAAACAAAAGCTATCACCAAACAATGCAATTCAGCACCAATAATAGATAAGCATGGCATTACAATAGACTCATACAATCTTCTCTTTTGTTTTATGTAATTCTAATTAATCCTTAAAATGTGGCTTATTTTTTGTAAAGAAGAGTATAAACCAGTTTATTTTTTATAATCAAGGATATATAAACCAGTTTATCTTTTGTAAAGAAGGATAAAAGTAAACTGCTATTTCTCCGATTTTCCCTCACATTTTGATAAAAATCATTAAAACATTGGACCTGCCATCTACAGAATAGCATGCAATGGAATATTAATAAAGTTAGACTTTGACATGAGAAAAAGTGTACATTAATGAGCAAGATATGGTATTTTATTTGAAAATAGATAAATAGAAAATAGATTTTTTTTTGTATTAAAAGTGAGCATTATATGCTAGGATATACGGTAAGTACCTGTTGGATTAACTGGGTTGTTGATTAAGTGGGTCTAGTCTAAAAAATATTTTGTACACCCTTATTATTACAGATCCTGTTATTTTAATAGTGCCAAGGTGTGTCATAAACCATAGCCAAATGGCTGGCAGTCCTAAATTTTATACATGTGATTTTGAGTAAGAGTGTCATTTTGGCACAGTCCATTAACAAAAGAGGTTTTAAGTTGTAAGTTTTTTAGGAGTTGCACAGTAGAAATCTTTGGGAGATGAAGATGGTTTTGGTGCTATATTAAAAGCAATTGGAGAACTATGGTAGCCATAAACTGTACACAAGAAGTAAGTGTATTTTTGCTATGTAAGTTCATAAGTTTTTCTTAATTAAAACTTAATGATAATTTTACCACCACTTAAATAAAGAAATAAAGGAGGGCAGTTATAATAAGGAAGCATCATTAAGTTTTGTTTGTTGTGGAATGGTGGAAATGTATCTACAAAAAGTACAAAAAGGAAAAGAAAAATGTTTTTTTTTTTTTTTGATTGCAAAAGTGCATTTGAGAAAAATCTTAAATGCCATTAATTTTTACTCAACACATAAAAAAATAAAAACACATAAACATTCAACACACAAAATGTACAATTAGCACATTTTAAAAGTCAAACGTAATTTTAAAAAATGATTATACATGGTATTTTTATATTAAATACTAATTCTATCCCTAAAGAAGGAATTTCTTATCAGAACTATATTTAGTTTACAGGAGATTTATAATTTAATTTCTAGGAGATTAAAAATAGGAAATTTTTAAAAAGATAACATGCAAATCCTGCTAAATCAAAACAACTCTTGTAAACAGAATAATGCATTACACCAAAATTGTGTGTCCACATAAAAACAGAATTTGGGAATACAGTTTAGATATGTAAATTTGCATTTTCCCCCTTTTGTCAGGAGGGGATTGAAAAACCATGTTATTACTTCAGATATATAAATTGGTAGCAGAGAGATAATTAATAACTAATAAAACATACTTTTTCAAAGCTTGTACTGGTTTTTCTTCAGCACTGACGTAATTTCCAACCATGGGAGCCAAGACTTCCCCAGGTGGTTTTGCACTACCTTTCACAACAATTAAGGAATTTTTATTATTTTATGATTATATGCATGCAGAAAGTACATAAATGCAATACAATCATCTCTTAAGATATGGATTCAAAATTTTACACTGCTACCTAATACAGTACCAAGTCCGTAATCTGGACTCGTCGGGACCTCGGCGATTCCGGATTAGGGGTTTTTCCGGATTACAGATCATCAATTTAGATCTGGTAAGATGGCATGCAGAAATTATACAATTAAAAATATGAAACAGTAATTTATGAAATAATGAGCAATTATGATCTAAAGAGTATCAAATTTTACAAAAAAAAAAAAAA